>PVJA010000048.1:94067-212092 GCA_004027025.1 Myocastor coypus | reverse complement strand
GCTTTTAGCACAAATAAGGAGATAAAAATAATAACATTATGGGATATAATTTGAATAGTGAAGTCCACAAGAATATCTGTTAAACTACCTATCTTCTACCCAAGCATGGATAAGGCTGATACAGGAAGAAAAGGGTATTTTGTTTGTTTGTTTTTTGTTTTGTCTTTGTGGAACTGGAGATTGAACTCAGACCCTTGCACTTGCTAGGGGAAGAGAACATTAGGAAAGAAAAATATGTCAGGTCAGGAAGACAAAGTACAAAAACAATAAATCAGAGTTAGCCAAATAGACAAATAAAAAGATAGCAGGAAGCGCCGGGCCTATACTCATCTGGCGCTCATTCCTAATTCCTGCACGAACATGTATACATTCTGTCCTCCACAGCCTGAGGATGACCACATCAGGGTTGGGCTCAATGACCATCCTTTCTGTTACAAATATGCGACATTATCTCTAAATGCAATAGCGGGGAACTGCTTAGAGTGCTTCAACAGCTCTAGGGCATCTAAGGACACCTGAGGATGGGACCCCACTTGTCTCGCACAGGTACACGGTTGCATACATTTATAGACCATGACTTAACACAGTAAACACACATGCTTTGGTTTTGGCACTATGCAAGAAGATAAATGTGAGGTAACAATTTGTGTCAAGAATTACACAGTAGACATGGGGGTGGCTTTTGCTCTGCTCTGCTCTGCTCCGCTCTGCGCTGTGCTGCCTGCTCTTGATGCTGATGTCTTGCACATGTGTGTTCTTTAACCTTGGGAGCACACTCAAGGAAATCTCCACTGGTCCCACTGAGCAGGCCGATATCAATGCTCCATAACATGTCATGTATTTAATATTCATTCATGTTAATAATTACCATTATCTTTGAATTGAAAACAGACTGTTTTTCCTGTGCTTTCACACTACCACAATCAAACTAGAATTCTGTGACCCTGAAAGGCATGGGAATTTCTCCCTATCGGCTAGCAAATAGTCAAATCTTCAGGCGATAGCAGTTGAGTGAAACTTAAGTCAGTTCTAATGGTGCCTACCAAGAGGTAGTCAGACTGCACACCGAGGCCTGGTCTCCTCACTGCTCACCACCACATTCACTAATTCAGATGCCAATTGTAAACCTCTCCAAGTTTCTGACTAACCCATGGTAAACCAGGTGTCCCAATACACCCTCTTTTGAATCATTTAAGTTGTCTGAATGGTTCACAGAACTCAGAGAAACGGGTTTATCAGTCTGATATAAGATATTACAAAAGATACAGAAGAAAGGGGACATAGTGCAAGGGACGGAGGAAAGAAGTAGACTTCCATGTCTTCTCCAGAAATACTGCGCTCTAAGAACCTGCATGAGAACACCCATGGAGTTTGGTTTATGTAAGCTAGTTTACCAAGGCATGATGAAATTGATATAGAGAAATGAAACTCCCAACCCAAAAGGTACCTGGGACAAGTTTCTGCTCAGTAAAACTGAAGAATTAATTTTAGGAACAATGGAAGTTAAGAGCAGAATATTTACTGGGGGAAAGAAAGCTTCTGTCTGAGAGAAGGACAGAAGAGGACTCCCCAAGTGGGTTGCCAAGGAATCTGCCTCTTTTGGGAATTTTTATAGAACAAAATTATGAGGTGAGGTAGGTCTAAGGTGAAAAATGGGAACTCACTCATGAGATAGGACAAAACTATGCCCCACTAATAAGATTAATTGCCCAAGTAAAATTGATTAAACTGGGATCAAATAGGGAACCCAGTGAATATGAATACAGAGTAGTGTCTTTTCTGGTAGGCCTGGGCCAGTTACTCCTGGCTTTTTCAAGGATATTGATGCCTATTTAGAATATCAATCCCTGATGCTCATCCCTAGGGAGGTATGTGACTGAATTTGTTTAATGATTTTTTTCTGGAGGTCTGACCCATAGCAGGAGTATCTGTCTCTCCCACAGTTACAAGGTTTTGTCTTCTATATTGGTTCCTTGTGGGCCTATCCCAGTCTGCCTATGATATTTCTATTTAACTCAGCTGCCTACAACAATTATCACTGATCATTGTTGATCAAATGAACCCTCTCTCCTCTTTCAGACATTAAGTCATGGGACTAAAAGCCCCTCCTCACTGATCTTGCTTTGCTTTTCCTGTGACTAGTTTCCATCCTGAAGATACACAAGGAGGCTGGCCATTAGGGCAGTCAACTTATCCCTCTAGGCTGACACCATGTTGTCAACTCCAAGATTTCTAGAAGTTGCCTGGCAGGAAATGAGGACAAAGACCAACTGCTCATTTCACAATCTCACAAATGAGCAACTTACACTTTTAATAAACAATAGTTTCCACATACTGTGATGATTAACGTTCTGAGGCAGGAGATTCTTGTGGAGAGCAAGGGGGCTTGGTCTTCTTACCTGGTACTTGGCCTCTTCTGGGTTTTAAACACTGAAGAATGTCAAAATCTGATGCCAGGCAAGTGCTTACAGCTTTACCAATAAGTAAGAATATCCTGTTCTATAACTAGGAAAGAAACTGCCACAACTGAGAGGTCCCAAAGACACATGAAGGGATATGACCCATTAGTCACAGAGACACAGGACACAGGTACAGAACACATTTCCCAATCCAGGCACCTGGGGCCAATCCCTAAATGCTAATTTCAATAAATTGGACTAAGTGCTAAGTCCAATGTAAACATACTTTATAAGGCATTCACATGAAATGTTTATAAAACTATATCAAGCATACTCACTTTTATAACCTGGCTATTATTGAACCATGAACAAGACAGTACTTGTTGTAAATATCTGTGCTAAAAGTAAAAAAATGTGCCACCCAATTTCAGTTAACTTCCTTTTTTCTTTTCAGGCAGTGTTTGTCAACTATTATAAAAAGATACGACTTCCACATAAAAAGTTTCTTGAAAACTCAGGTATGGACTATTGTTTTATCCATAGATTCAATAAACATTTGAAAGTATCACACATCTTTCACTTTCTAAATCTTTGCAAGTTTCTAAAGATAAAATGATGAGTGAATCAAAGAAGTCTTGAATTCTACCATGGAAATACAGTCAAGTGAAGAGATACACGCAGTAGTTTTGTAGGGGTCCTGAACGACTTCTTAGCTACGGGTAAGATGGAGATCATACATAGCCCTGTTTCAAGGCTGATGTGAAAAATCTGTTATCAGCAAGAAACATAGTGGACTGCTCTATGGACACCAACCCTAAGAAAGACAATGAAATTGGTTCCTCTACCAACAGCCTTGTTAAGGACAGCCTTGTTAAGGATCCCAGATTTATAAACTTACTGCAAAAGTGATGTAAGAATGATATCCAGACCTCTATAAGGGAGCTATCATACTTCTCAACCTGCTGGATTCCTAGAGGCTAAGTTTGTGTTCTCTGACATCAAAGAATGAATATTAGGAACAATGGAGATCGCAAGTAAGAATATTCATTGAGAAGAGGACTGTGCCTCAAAGGTAGGAGGAGTAGACATAAAGGTGGATTGCCAAGGGCCCTACTTGTCAGGGCAAGTTTTATAGAGTACAATCATATGAGTGCAACATGGCTTACAGCTCTATTCAACGAATAAGATTGCAAGTATGTTCGCTTAGGTAATATTGATATAAAGGCGAAACAAGTGATGTAACAAAAGTGCGTGGAAAGAACAAAGAAGTTTAGGATGTGATGAATCTGAGATGTGCCTTATGGTCCTCCACTGAGGTGACAGAGGTCTATCTCCATTAGACCAGTGACCACTTATCTCTAGTCTGGCCATGCTGTCTCCAGGGTATGCACCTTGGGCCACAGGTGTAACGAGTTCTCCTCTCTGCCCTGATGGGGGCCTAGCCCTATCTGACTGCCTATTATATTTTTATCAGGCTTAGCTGTCTAGGATAAAAAGAAAAATTTTTAATCAGGTTTCCTGGAAGGGGAAAAAAGAAAAAACGAAGGACTTGAAGAAACTTTGTGTCTCAAAGCTACAATTTTTCTTAAAAGGACAATCCTAGAATGTCAATTTCACTTCTATCTAGTCTTTATTTCTTCTAATCAACCTCCAGGTAGTTGGTCATTTCAAAATCCTGTTCACCTCTTGCCTCAGTTATACTCTGGAACTCTCAAGCTAAAATGCCTAAGTCCAAATCTTTCTCTTTTTCTGCAGCTTGTTTGCTGTTTGGCCCTGAGCATAAGACATACCTACTTGCATATCCTGTTAACTTCTCACCTCAGGGTTATGAAAGAGCTGTGTGTATTCAGGAGACATCTGAAAGAGTGAAGAATTTTACCCATTTGGGCTGGTTGTATAAAAATTAGGGAATTTTTTAATCACCAGAGAAGAGCAATCTTGAAGAAGGATGAAGAGTGAGGATAGATAACCCAGCAGTCAGGAAACAACCTGGCATCGTTCAGAAACTATATAAAATTTTGCTTGGCACCAGAAAGGTCTTAAGATGAGAGCTTGGAAAGAGACCAGAGGAAAGAAGCAGACAAGGGCTAAATTATATAAGATCTGAAGGACATTTTATGGCTACTTTAATAGTTTTCTAATTTATCAGTGGCTGACATTCAGCCATTGTGCACAGAAGTCGACTGACTGATGGATTATTAGGGAACAGCTGCATTAGCCTGCAGAGGTGAGGACGGCATGGACTCCCTCCCCACCAGGAAGGGAAGGGCAGATGGCCCACAGGTGAGAACATGCCGCTGACATGATTCGGTGAAGGCGGAAGCAACCAAGGAAGGCAGAGCCCCAGAAGCTGCAGATCTCCTGGCTGCTGAGTGAGTGCTCAGAGACATGGCCTGCTAGAGAGAGAGCAGCAAAGCCTGCTGTTCAGGAAAACATGAGGCCGCCGCGCAAGGCTGCTGCTGTCTGGTCCAATCACATCCAAGTTGTGAGCAGCACCCGGAGAGTGTTTCCCACAGCGTTTTCCAAACAAGGATTAGCTTTTCACAAATAACACACCATATTATTACAGAAAATTGGAGGAATTGGGGATTGTCTTTCAAAGAGATAAGAGCTTATTTTTCCATTAAATAGTTCGTTCAATATATAAAAAAATGATGCACATTAAAGATAACTATGTATAATATGTGTGAGTGCATAAAGGACCTGAAAATAACAAACGGTACTTCTTGGTGTGGATCTCAAACTCATTTGTGAATTCCAAACAAATATTGAAAGATGTGGGGGTGACATAAATAATTCACACTCCTAATCCTCTCACATCAATCTCATTTTTCTTTCTTGAACCTGACCTGAAACTAAACTCTAAAATGTGGAATATATACAAAAAAAAAAAAAAAAACAGTTAACTAGTGTTGAGTCTCATGAAAAGTATTCTTACTAGTATGACTTTGAGCTTCAAACTTGTAAAAACATATCTTAAGACTTGACATCAGGCCATGGAGATAGGTCAGCAGCATAAATGACTGCCTGGCGAGTGTAAGGTCCTGAGTTCCCTCCCCAGCACCAAGAAAAAAAAAAAAAAAAAAAAAAAGACTTGATGTTTACAGCTGGGGAAATAACTTGGAAGTTTATGCACCTGCCTGACAAGTGGGAGGATCTGGGTTCTATCCCTGGTACCCCATGCCCGCATGCAGTGCTGGCCACAAAACCAGGCACGGTGGTACATGCCTGTAATCGGAGCACAGAGAAGGCTGAGACAGGAGGGTTACAGTAAGTCTGAGGTATATCATAAGACTATGTACCAAATAAATAAATAAATAAATAAATAAATAATTTTCAGAAAGATTTTTTTAAAAGGGCCAGCTTGATAGCTTAGTGGACTAAAGTGCCTGCTCAGGCAGACCACAGCTGCCAGGGTTCAATCCCTGGTGTGCTGTGCCAGGCCCTGCCCCCAGGGTGTGCCGAAGTGCTGATTGACATTGGGCATGCTGGCACGAACCTCTAATCCCAGCCCTTGGGGAGGCCAAAAACAAGAGAATCACCGTGAGTCTGATCTACATAGTGAGATTCTGTAGACCTTGTACACCCTGTCCTAAATACAGAAAATAATAATAATAATAATAATAATAATAATAATAATAATTAAAAAGAGGATCTCTAGGTTATTTAAATCTCTTTTCCTTTGGAGAGAGCTATTATTAGTTTGAACAATAAGATAAGCTCAGTACTGCCCTGGTGTTGACTTACAGTAAAACTATACAAAAAAGGGGCTGGAGAGATAGCTCAGTGATCTAAGCATCTGGCTGGAAAAGCCCAAGGTCCAGGATTCAAGCCCTCGTAGCACATGGTGTGCAACCCCTGAACCCTGGGCGTGCCATGCCAGCCACCAACAGGAGGATCACTACAAGTCTGAGCTGTATAGTAAGACTCTGTACCAAATAAATAAATAAATAAATAAATAAATGGGAATAGCCTTACCTTTACTAACAGTAGAACAGTATCCAAGAGCAATAGTGTACACAGTTAACTAGGTATGTAGAGATTCATAAAGCTTAGTAATTATTTTAGTAAAGGTAGAGGAGTTTGGAAACTAGAGAATGAATAAAGCAACATTTGAAAAATTAATCAATGTAGCATTGTCACTAAAATACAAACCAAACAGAGGAAGAAAGAACACCAAGAAGATATAGGAGGCAGTTTATTACACCAGTGGGCTTCTGACTGAAATCTTTCCCAAATAGCGACAGGCCCACCCATCTGGGATTTCAGGGGGTTTTTTTGTTTTGTTTTGCTTTTTTGAGACAGGGTCTCCCTATGCAGTTCAGACTGGCCTCAGCTCACTTTGGTAGCCCAGGCTGGTCTTGAACTCGCACTGATCCTCCTGCCTCAACCTCCCAAGTGCTGGGATTACAGGCGTGCACCACCACGCCCGGCTAGGGTTTTTATGGAGAATGCAGTTCAAAGGCCAATTTGGTGCATATGATTGGAGGGTTGGGTGACGTCATGGGTTGCTAAGGGAGTTTAAACATCCACGTTACACTGCAAGGCCATCAGTTATACATAGCATGGGTTATACAAAAGAAGAAATTGAAAATTTTAATTTCCTTTTCCGTATGAGGTTATGGTAATCTACTTATGAATGAGTTGTAGTTGTCTTTCCAGCATTACTCATGTAGAACACAAAATGCGATTTAAAAATGAGTGTGGCTTTAAATTTGAAAAAATGCACCTTGCCATTAATCACCCACAAAACACAACTCCTGACTTTAGACACATTCATCCCTTCATTTCTACAGTTTTCCAAAGAAGTTCTAGAAGTTCAATTTCCTGCCTTCAGTTACACAGTCATAACTGCCTTAACGTTGTCAGTTGAATTATAATGTTTACCTTTCACGGTCACCATGACTTTGGGGAAGGGCCAGCAATCCCAAAATACCAGACTCGGTGAGCAGAGTGGATGAGGACACACCATCAGGTTTTCATAAAAAAAAAAAAAAAAAGTCATAAGATAAGGCCATAAACATTTGATCAGTGAAAGGTGATTAAGCAACAATATTTTATTGTTATTTTTGGCAGTACCAGGGATTAAACTTAGGACCTTGCACTTACAAGGCAGATGCTTAAGCCACTAAGCCATCTCCTCAGTCCAAATACTTGATTTTTCAAAGAAATTATTATAGTGAAGGACACACTGCCATTAATCCCCCACAAAACACTTGCCTTTATCCTGTTCTTCTTAGCAATGTCTTCTGCTGTGCTAAGATTTTAGTGAGACATCCATTATATAGTTTGTCACCCTTAGACGTCTTTTTTCCATGCGAGTGCATGCATATCTTGGAGAATCTGTAACACTTCTTAATTTCCAAATTTAGAACCTTGGTCATACTACTCATATAAGAAGCCCCACCCCCATACGTCCACTTTGAAAGGAGCCATTGACCATCCTGAATTTTTCCGATATGACTTAGTAGTTGGCAAAGTATCAAAGGAAAATGATCTTTACATTATAACTGGAAAATAATGATCGCCATTTTCAACTAAATTATTTTATAAATAGGACACAGTGTTTGCACTTCTTCAGATGGGCTCAATTTGAATCAATAAGCTTTTTAAACGAGATTTTTTCCCCCTATGAAACATCAATAATAAATATGTGAACTGAAGACAAAATATATTATCAATGCACAATTTTGCATTTTGTATTTATTTAACAAATACAGTAAGTAGCATTTCAACAGTGTCCAAAAAAGCAATAATTTGAAAACATTTAGCATATCTCCTAAGTATGGATTATAGCAAATAATAATTGAAATAATAAATATGCAACTAAATAAATGTCATGAATATTACTGAATAGCATAGATTATTTAAATAACTAAATATTTTCCTTCGTTAAAATGATTATGTCAACATATTTTAGACTCTTCGCATTTTAGGTTGGGTATTCTGGCTCTTGTTACATAGTTAATTTTGTAGGTAATTTACCTAGAACTTTTCCATTGTATTTTTTCTTCACCACTTGTATTCTAATAATATTCTAAATTGTAACATACATTTCCTGTATCTGTTCTGTCCTCTGCATTCATCTTTAAAATTCCAAATAAATCAAGAATAGAAAAAAGAGAAAATTTCCCCTAAGTTATTACTGGTGCGTTTCCTCCCTGGGATACAGAGAGACAGAGACTGAACTATACCCTGATTATCTGTTTGGAGAGACCGCGTATTCATATCAACAATATATGCACAGTGCTTTACGCACAGAGCAGCGCTGCACAAAACTGGATCTCAGCATAGATGAAAGAAATGAACTTTTGGTGAGGAATTGCTTCTTCCTCATTAAAATGCTGGGTTAGAACCTTTATAGTAATTTAACAATTCCTTCCATTGATGGCAACTAGATAATAGGATCTAAATTCTACTTAATTAGTTGTATAAGTAAGTGGAAGAAAAGTAGAGGCACATAGAATTCTATGAAATATGTTTAATGAGGATTTTTTTTATTTTTGGGTTTTTTTAGACCAAAAGCTGTCATAGTAAAATTAAGATTTTCAAGAGTTCCAATTCCAGAGTAAACAGAATAGTAATATAAAGCAGGATTTAGTAAAAGTAGATATTGCAAAGTCAGACACATATCTTGTCAACGTCCACCACTCTGGAGGATTTCACTCTTCCTGGAGTTTATATTATTCATAATGAGAGTGAAGGAAATAAAATATGATTGATAATACTTATTGTATTTTTAATGATCAATGAAATAGTCAATACAGTAAACATAATATATTTCAGTGGCTGAAAAAAATATTCATGCAGGGGTTATTGTTGTTCTGTCACTATTTTTATCCCCACGACTACAGTTAAAAATTATGCAGGCACTAGAAGCTTTGTGCCTCACAATCAATTTGCATTCACTATAGACTATAAGAAAAGTTGAGAAAAGAGCAAAAACTTTTAAGAAAAGAATAGGATAGAATGAACAAGAAGCAAGGGTCAGCTGAAGTGCACAGAGTGGGAATTCAAAGAGACAAAATCAGATCGGAGGAAAATAATACACAATTGCAGAGGTGAAACCTGCCTTAGCAGAAGAAAAGGTGGGTTGCAACTTCTAAGAGTTCAATCTGTCATCCGTAGAATACTCCAAGATTGCAAAAGAATAAGAAATGAGAAGTTAAAGTCAATCTTCAAAGTGGAAGATAATCAGTTTCATGAACTTAGGTTCCTAATGAAATGGAAAGTTCTAGAAGGTTTTATGGAAAGAAATAATATTATCAGTCACCCTCCTTGGAGCTCATAATTTTGAAGAACATATATAAGTTTAAGAATAAGGATATAGTATGCACTTTCCTTCAACAGTGTGCTTAGGAATAAAATTTCACTATTATCACAGGACTTCCTTGTTCTACTTGAATTCTTCTTTCTTTTAAGGTTAGATGTTCTTTAGTTCCACGTATCAACACCAAAGTATTTACTTTTTTTTAAAGGTGAGTTTCAGCTTTCCTCTTTTGTAATTTACATTTATTCATTTTCCATTTTAATCTTTCAGTAGATTGTTGAGCATAATGCATCTGTTTGCTTCTTTGAGTTATGTGTGTTGTTAATATAGCTTTCCAGTTGATGGTTTACCTTTTTACCTTCATTCTGATGTGCTATTTATTAAATACACTTTCTCAAAGTTTAACTCATATAAAGTAAAATGCACCCGTGCTTTATGGACAGTTGGGCTAAATTTCAAAATATGTTACCTATATAACTATGACTAGAGTCAACATGTAGAATATTTTCAATATACCAAAATGTACCCAAATTTCTTTCAATAATAAATGCCTCCCTTAGATCTTGTACAACCAAAGATTTATTGCCTTTAATTTCGTATCTCTTTTAGAGTATCTTACATGACTACAGTCACATGTATACTTTAAAAGTCCCTGGTGTTCTATAGCCCAACATGAGTTGCAGTTAGTGCTCTAATTTTATTCATTCACATACAAAGCAAATTTCCTTGGTTTAGATTTCCATTTCCTTAATCCCTAAAGATGCTGAGTTACTTTTCAAGTGATTTATGGCCATTCATGTATCTAAAAGAAGATGTAGTGTCAAGTGTGTGTTGAAATTGTTTGCTCAATTATAACTATAGAGCCCCTCATACATCCTTGCTAAAAGGTCCTTGCGAGATACCTGACATGTGTGCTATGCATATTTTTCTCTCCATCTGCAACTTACTTTTTCGCTTGTCTCATTTGCCTATGCGCCACTCAAGAAGCGCAAGATTTCAATTTTACAAAGTCCTATTTTAATTTTTTATTTTAGAGTTTTGACTTTTTTTCATATCATTTAATGAAGATTTGACTACTCAGGTCTGCATAAGTTTTCTTCAGTTTTTTAAATGATGATAATTGCACCTGGTAGTTAATTCTACAATCCACTTCAAGAAATTATCTGTGTGGTGAAGAGGCACTCCTCAAGTCTTCATTTGTTTTGTTTTGCTTTTCAAATGCATAACCAGTTATTCCTGAAAAATTATTTGAAATGATGCCTGTTTTCTGCTGCGTAATCTTAGCAACACTGCAAAAGTGATTAGTTACATATATGTAGATCAAGTTCTGCACTTCTTCTGTTCTTCCTTCTTCATAAATCAAAGCATCTATTTATAAAAGTCACTCCATTTCTGAAATATTTTTTTCTTTTCTCACCAATAAAAGGACTTTTATTTGTTATTAAATACTTGTCAAAATCTTGAAAACACTTTTACTGTAAGTTGTAAAAGTAGACTTGTTATTTGTAGAAAGTTATAGTCTTCTGCTAGCAGTATGCAATTACAGAGATAATGTAGTTATAAAATGAAGTTAGTTGCCTTTTATGGGGTGAAAATGTTTCCTTTCACTATTAGTCAAGAATTTCTTAAATGGATGACATTACTTTGCATGATTTTTTTATTTAACACATTTCAAATATACAAAAGTAGGCATTACTGGAATGAATTACACTTGCTAAGATTTTATAGTGCTTTTCATGTTTATCTAGCTTTAATTAAGTGATAGTTTGCTAAAGATATTGCATCTATATTTATGAGGGATACCACATTATAGTTTTATTTTTTATATTGTTGTCAGATTTTTGTAGCAGAGGGAATACTGGCCTCTTAAAATAGATTGGGAAGTGTTTTCTCTTCCTCTGTACTCTGAAAGAATTTGAGTAGATTTGATTACATCGCTTCCTGAAGTCATTTTATTCACTAATGAAACTATTTAATCTGGAGCTCTTCTTGCAGAAAGTGTTTTAACTGTAAATTCAGTTTTTAAATTGACACTGAACTATTCCTTTTTTTTCGACATTTTAGAGCCATAAATTGACCTCTGAGTCGAAACAGCGTGTCACTAATTTTAATATGTTGGCTTTTATCCTTTTAAGTTTCCATTTGTCCTAACCTTGTCTTGCCAGATGCCTAGTTAAATAAATGTTTCTGTCTGATAGCTTTTGAATTCTGTTTCCTGGCATCTCCCACCCAACCACACCTTCCCCTACCTTTATGCTTCAATTAGGATAACTTCTCTTGATGTATCCTTAATTTCATTGCTATTCACTTTAACTGTGTTCATTCTACTAAGAAGCCCTTGAAGAAATCTTTCATGTGTATATCATGTACATTTTATGTTTCCATCATTTCCATTTGACAGTTTGTATTCCGTACTAAACCCTCCATCTATTCATGCATGTAGTCCACATTTCCCACTATAGCCTGTGACATATTAATGGTACCTAAAGTCCATTTCTGACACCTCAAACATCTGGGTCATTTCAGAGGCTGCTTTTACGTACTAACAAAGCCTGTATTATCTAGCTATTTGTGTTAGATTTTAATTTTTGATTGGCTATCAGACATCAGGTTTTGAAGACCAAAGTTGCACATGTGCCTGAAATGGTCAGTTTTCTTCTGTTGCTCTCTTATTGTGTAGGGTTAAAACTCTCTTTTGTGTCTGTATTTCTGACATTAATAATGCCTCCACAGGATCTTGATTTCCCAAATATGAAACAGTAGAAGCACCTTAAATCCTATCTTCCTATTGGTTTTTCATATTCAATTAACCAGGTCAGTTTTATAATTGTAATACTTTGATTAAATATCCTAAACAAGAACATTGTTTCATCAATATAATGAACATAGTTTGTATCTTTCAGAATTTTGTGAATATTAAATGAGAAAATAAATTGGATAAGAAATACTGTAAGACTGGTATAGCAGATACAGCAAATTAACTACCAACTACTTGAAGACCAAAGTTAAACTACCATTTACATTTCAATTAGTAATATTTATGGATTTTCACAAATTTATACATATCACAGAGACCAGATTAGAATGTATAAATGATAAACAAGCATAGCAACTAATACGTGCCTTATTCATAGCTTTATAACTTTAGTTATTTTATTATCTAACTATTATGTTTGGAATCTCTCTTTTTTTTGTACTTTAGGGAAGAGTCTACAGGGTGTTCAGGGTCTCACTACTAGATCAGACTTGCAGTGATACTCCTGTTTACAGCCTACCAAGAGCTAGGATTACAGACATGTGTCACCACACCCAGAGTCAACTGCCATCTCAATTCACACCAGGATGGGGGCTGGCATGGCAGGTCCAGAGATCTAACGCTCGGCCCCTGCACCTGCTTGCAGGCGCTTTAATCCAGTGAGCTATTTGGCTGGCCCTTGGAATATCCCATTTCTCTTACACACTGAGATACCTGTGTGAACGACTAAAAATTACTAAATGCTAAATTTAGCCACTACTCTCTGCTGGGTACTTATTCATAGTCGTTCAATCTTTATGCTAAGCTTAAAATTAGTTATTATCATTCCTACTTCATGGAAGAGGGAACTTAGGTACAAAGAAGTTAAATATGCTAATGATGGTCACAGAAAGAAACAAAAGCCAGGATTTAAATACATGCAACCTGATCGCAGGGCTTAAAATAATGTCCGCTATGTTGTTGTCAATGAATGAATGAATGTATTTAGAGCATATTAATAGTGGGAGTAATCTTTGCTTTGGTTTTTGTCTAGTTGTCCCGCCAATGCCTCACGCAATCTTTGGGGAGGCTTCTAGAGTTTGGGATTGATTCATGATCTTATGCTGGGATTGTGGGTGTGAGTGCCACGCCCACCCTGGGAAGGGAAATCTGCATACAATGTAAGGAAAGGAAAGAAGCTCACTAGCTGCTGCAGTTGCTGTGCCTCCATTTGCCCTTTGCTGTTTTCCACCCCATGACCTGCTGCCCTCTGCCACGTGGTACCCTCCACTAACTGTGATCCAAATAAACCTTTCCTTCCTTAATTTTGGGTGTAGGGTGTTTTGTCCCTGCAATGAGAGAAAAATAATCAAGATAATCTTTTTTTTTTCTCTCATTTTTTATGTATTTGATACAGGATCTCATGCAGGACAGGGGATTGAACCCTGGTCCCTGCACTGGCCAAAGCAGGTGCTTAGTCTGCTGAGCTATCTTACTGGCCCTGACAATCTTCTTCAGAATTAATCCAACATATCAAGTCCATACCAAAACATGAAACCCAAAATTAAGCTCCAGTATAGATGACATATACTTGAAATGTGATAAACTTATAATTTCCTAGTTACTGAGGTCATATGCCATTTGATTCATTTTATTAATGAAGTCTACTTTCTGGTAGCCATGTCACACCTCAAACAAGAATGAAGCCAATGACTGTTTTGTAGTGGGACTGGTTGGAGAATTTTCTTCTCTATATTATAGTGAGTAGCTGTATATGCTTAATCTGTCCAAAACTAAAAATGTATCTTAAATTATGTCTTCATGATCAACTCTGTTGATAACTTTGAAATCTGTTTTGTCTTTGTAGCACTAGGTACTCTACCTAAAGTACTGTCATAAATTTTCAGTGTTTGCATAACCACATAAGAGATTTCCTAATGTATTAAGATGTATGACTTCCAGAAAGAGAAATAGTCTTCTATTGACGTAAAACTGATGTCTTCTCTTCGTGCTGATAATGTATCATTACTAAAATATTTTTTGTTGTGAGCTTGTCTCCTTTTCTCCTTCTTCATTTTCCTTTTCCTCTCTCTAATTCTCCCTTGGCCATATTTCATTTCAATTAATGTCATGTTAGAACTGAGTTAAAAAGTGAATAAAGTGAATAAATTAGTGTGGAGTTCATCCTCCCTTTGAGCACACACGCAGTGTAAACTGTGTTGTAGGTCACAGGCTAACCAGGGTCTGGAGAACATTTCATGTGGAAACAGTCAACTGCATTTTATTCCATTTCCTTCTGATGAAAAGAAAGGTCATTTGAAGATAAATTAGTGTGCTGTAGCTTTTAACAAACAGTAATGTGTGAATCTTGTCGCCCACAGCAATCTGTCGATAGCATTATAGAAGAAGTTAAAAATCTATGCAGTCTACTTGGGTGTGTTGAAACCAAACAAATTACAGATGCAGTGAATGAACTAAAGCTAACTCTTCAGACAACAGGAGAGGTAACTATATTCATTTATTACGCATTAACTTCTGAAGCCCAAGTTCAATAATTAATTAAAGGAAATGAAAACTTTTGACTAGCAACTATACATCCGTGTATATATGTGTCCTTATGTGTTTGTGTGTGGCATCCAGGCAGTAAATTTCTCCATTTGTGGATAAAGACACCTTCATGGTCAGCTGAGTAGATTTAATAACATTGACAAGAAAACATTTTACATCTTTGGTTGGGACTACCATGTATCTAAGTGAAAGTGAATTGAGTCTAAAGTAGTGGATATTCCTACATCATCTCGTCATGCTGGTGTGTGTGTAAGCTGCTGGTGGGTGTTCTGTGGAAAGATGTGCACAGTAACAACAGCTTATGTGTGTGTATACATACACATATATAGGGAAGAACAGACCAGGGGTTTTTGTAAAGACACTTACTGGCAATGCACACTACTACTGGAAGATATGAGTGAATTTCTCTAATTTTCTATATTGATATCTCTGCTTGAAAACAGTCATGGTGTGATGTTTAAACCTCCGAAAAAAAAGAATGACTGTGATTATTGTCCATGAAAAACATTCGTAATTCTAAGTAAAGATAAATCTATCATCATTGGTTTGGCCAATGATGAAGCCAAAAGATGCAATCTTATAATAATATACTAGTTTCCTTTTAATCACAGGGGTATTTCTTAGATTCCCAGTGGGTAGTCAGTATAACAGTACCAAATCCTACATGTGCTATGGTTTTTCCTCCAGAGACATACTCCTGGGAAAGGTGAATTTATAAATTAGGCACAGTAAGAGGTTAACAATAATAAAGGAGAACAATTATTTAAAATATAGTGTAATAAAATTGACAATGTCCCTATTCCAGCACTTGGAAATCGTTGCTAAGGAAAATAAGCATTACTTGAACACAAGTCCTGCAAAATTGTGACAGCTGATCTGCTAACAAGCTAGATAAAAAGTATCTAATGGATGTGTAGCATATACTGTGTGAATACACTGGACAAAGGGGTGATTTGAATCTTTTTAAAGAAAACATGGAAGATAGAATGATGGACAAGTTAAAGTTATGAATTATTTCTTTCTGGAATTTTTTATTTACTAGTTTTGGAAAGCAGTTGACTATAGGTAACTGAAGTCTCAGAAAGCAAAGCTGTGGCTAGGAAGGAACTATTATACTTAATTGTTGATAAAGAATTGTAGATAAAAGTTTGATAGACATCTTTTAATTTTTATTTCCTTTTAATTTATCATCACAAAGGGCCATAAAGATAGTGCTATAATGTTTACAATCAAAATCTGATACTCATAGTGCTTGTATGCACAGGATTAGCAAATAGCAAAATAGAAATGGGAACCCAAGCATCAATATATACACATCCTCAGCTAAGCAAAACCACCTGAGAGAGCAAATATGGGCATTACTTACTTTATGGGCAATAACAATAGATACCATATTTCCTTCACATATGATAAGCTTGAAATCCACCCCCTCCCAAAATAGATTTTAAATGCATACAGTCATATCATTACTGAATATAGAAATCACTGTGTGGTCTATTATTTAAGTAGCTATAAGAAATTCGTAACTTTTTTACATTTAAAAATGCATTGCCTACATATTCAAATGTGCATTTTGCATTTTGTATATTCTCTCCTAAGACCCTGAAGATCTCACTTTTAAAAATCAATTTTTCCCTCTTCTTTAAATTAGTTAGTTTATATCCATCTACCTTCAAGCTTATTGGTTTGTCCCTGCCTTTTTATTCTTTTTGTTTGTTTCTTCTGATTGTTTATTTATTTTTATTGAGTGTATTGGTACAGATTAGCTACATATACATAGTGATCATATTCATCATAGGAATTTGTGCCTATACATGATGTATTTTTATTCCTCTTTTGTCCCAACTCCCACTGCTCCCTTCAGCCCAGCTTTACCTCCCTATGCACAAAGCTGTTTCCAGGTTTGCCTTTTCCCATGCATCCTTTCCCCTTTCCTCAACCCTTGTACTTCTTTTCTTTTGAACAGTTTCTTCCCATCTCGCCATATCCATTGTGCACTTTTGCCCTTGTTGACTCCCTTTTTCACCCCAAATTCAGTAACTCCTTAATGCTTAGCTACGTTTGACTTTACACAGAGCTTTCCTGTATGACTAGAAAATGAGCACACATGCAGAAATTAAACAACTAATTTATCATACTTGAACAGTGCATTGGTGATTCTGAGGAACCATACAGACATAGCCCCAGATGTGTTTAAGATAAATATAAATTAGAAGCTAAAACACGATACAAGGGAGACATCAAATAATATAATCAATAAATTCCCAAATTAAATGTCTAAGATAATTTTGCTTTTTATTTACTCAGGACTTTGAGCTTACCAGGAAAGCACTTTTTCCATTGAGCTATATCCTTGGTCTCTTGATAACTTTGTTTATTTCCCTATAATTTTCTTAAGAAAAAATAAAAAACATAGGGCAGGTGAGATAGCTTAGCAGTCTAAAGGGCCTGCTTAGGCAACCACAGGGACTATGGCTCAATCTCTGGCATCACATGACATGCTGGCCCTGCCTGAGGATGGGCTGAGCTGGCCAGAGTCCAGGAATAGGGGACCATGCCTGTAATTCCAGTGCTGGGGTGACTGAAAACAGGAGCATCATCATGAGTTTCAGCTGTTTAGTGAGACCCTGTAATAACCAAATATACCAAAAAAAAATCTATTCTCTTCCAAATACTACAGATGCAAATTAAATAATTATATATTATCCCAAATGTTTTTGTGCAAATATATCAATGTTTACAGTGTTTACACATGATAGCAACCTAAGAAGTCTGATCTCAGTAGATTTAACCTGATCTTTTTAAAAATTTTGGGTCATAGTAAAAAGCAGCTACACCATAATCTTGAAAAACATACTAATAGTATGTCTTGAAAGTAAATATTTTGAGGAATTTTAAAACTGGAGAAGTATATGGTATGGAGAAAGATCCTCAAATAAATGAAATAAACTCAAGACAATACATATTTAGCAACTTTCAGTAAGAATTAGTTTCACCTAGAAGATCACAGTTTAGGGGCAATACAGGCACCTGGAGGTGGCAATAAAAATAAACTGAGTTTTTTGTACCTAGACATTCTTTAACATTGTTCAAAGTGTTTTATTCTAAAGTTATATTTTCCTTATTCATTGACCTGTTGTTTCTTGTGATTGAATAAAACCTGGATATAAAAGCTGAAAAGCATCCAATAGCTGAGCAGAAGGGAAGACACGTGACCAGTCCCCTAACTCCTATCACAGAGGTTCGTATTTGTCCCAGGGCTGGTTGCAATCCAAGGCTATGAGATGACACGGATCTCACTGGTGCTTGCGTGGATGCCTATTGGCTTATGAAAAGGATTCCCAAAACTGCCACCAAGACCATCACCAGGCACAATCTCGTCCTTCATCCAAGTACACTGCCACCTCTGCCCTCTCTTAATGTTACTTCTTCTGCTCACTTATGTTTCACTTTTCTACTTTAGAGACGAAGTTAAATCCTGAGAAGTGAGTTAATTTTCCAGAATATATTCATCCAGAAACTGGCCAAACTTGAAATCAATTTGTGTTTAGGTTAACAAATGAGGAAAATACAATTTTTGCTTGAAGTACTTTAAGTACTATTAAAGGATACCTAGGTATAAAAAGTATTATATTTAATATATCCACTTTCTGAAATTCCCTAAAAGAAATGATTATTTTCTTGGAAATATTAGACCTGCAGTATATCTGAAGCAAAAAAAAAAAATCTTTCTAGAGACATTAGTTATTTCCTAGAAAATCCATAAAAACTTAGAGTGGCAAAGAAAAAAATATATTCACATTTCATGATCCTTATGTACTTGTAAGAACTAAATAACTTTAGTTCTTGAGGTATAATTTTTCTTTGTAGCTAAATCCATGACATCAAATTTTAATTAGTATTTTAATAAGATCAAAATTATTTTCATTTACAGAAATGAGTAAAAGAGCTGACAATTCTGAATTTTATTTAACATATGTCCATGGTTGAATAGTCCCCACCCCAAATAAATTTGTTGCCTCTCTCGCCCTCTCCCTCTTCCTCTCCTTCTCTCTCTCCCTCTCTGTGTCTCTCTTTTCTTGTACTTAAGACAGGGTCTATAGGGTTTCAATAAGTAGATCGGACTCAGAGTGATTCTTCTGTTTTCAGCCTTCCAAACACTGGGATTACAGGCACACACCACACCCAGTCTTAATCACCACCTCAGCACCTCCCAGGGCTAGGGCCAGCATGCAGGGCCTGGGATCAAACTCTGGTCCCTGAATTTGCCAAAGCAGGCACTTATTCTGTTGAACTATCTCATCAGCCCTATTCTGCACCATCTTTTGCCTGCATATTTTTTCCTCATATCTTTTCCGTCTTATGTTATTTGTGAACACACTTATATAAGAATACTGGCCCAATTAATAAGTACATGTTGCAGAATTTATGCAGTAACCAGCTATAGTTAACAATGCCAAAACAATTAAATCCCTCTACAGCAAACTTTAGATTAAAGAAATACTGAGCATTGCAGGTCTCCTGCCAACAAACTCTGAAATTTGACTAGTTTTCCTTGCTGTTGGCTGCAGTTTTGGTCACCTTACAAGAGACTATTTTCTGCCATGTACGGAAGTAATTAGGCATTTATTAAATGTAAGTTTTGGCAAGATGAAAAATTATATCACAAATGCAGTTACACTCCATTCCATGCTCCCACTTAACACTGGAAACAATTTTTGAGGCTTCAAATATTATTCCAGAAGCTCACCTAATATATTTCCACTCAACATTCATACAAAAAAGAAACCACAAAGTGAAAAAATATCATCTTTCACTCGGTGGTGTAGGAGGATGTCATGGTGATTTTGTATTACAAGTCTGAATTTCTGAATAAATTGAAATCTAGTTAAATCGAGCTAAAATCTTTAATAGTCTCCCCTGTATGAATGGGGTAAAGATCTTCTATGTAGTCATTAAGATTGGAGGTTGATGATGTACTTGGGTAAAATATTTTGCCTAATAGAAATGCTTCTCAGAAGACTCATAGGAATTAGCCTTTCAAGTGAAGTTACATATAAATTGAATGACAGTTTCAAAGTGCTAGAAATTTTCCTTCTCTAAAGGAATAGTATAGCATGTTCCTTGACACAGGAAAACAATTATTACCTAGGTTATTTGTTTCAAAAATTCTGTTTTTTTATTATTTGTTCACTTAGTATTCTTGAGCCAGGGTCTCCCTCTGTAGTTCAGGCTGGCCTTAACACTTTGTAACCTAGGCTGGTACTGAACTTGAAGTGATCCTCTGGCCTCAGCTTTCTAAGTGTTGAGAGTAGAGGCATATGCAACCAGGCCCAGCAGAAATCTGGTTTTTAATTACTTGGATAAAGAAAAAGAAACTTTAACCATCTTGATTAAAGAAAATAGTGGCAGGAATGGAGGCGTAGGCCTATAGTCTGCTATTCAGTAGCAAGAAAATCACTTGAGCCCAGAAGATTGAAACCAGCCTGGAAAACACAAAGAGATCCATATCAAAGCAATCATAATTTTTTAATTTTAAAAAATTTTGTATCAAAAGAGATCTTATCAGAAAATTGAATTCTCTTGGGGCTGAAACTTTATTTTCAGCCAATCTGTTGGTCACTTTGTATATGTTTCATAATAAGGAAATTGTAGCCAGCAAATCCGCAACTACCAGACTACTTCTAGGCTTCCAACAGAGATGAAAATATAAATGGTGCACAGGGCGGCACCCACATGCAGCAGCCCCCACCCCTGTGCAAGGGCGCTGCCATCCATCAGCTCCAAAGGGGCGCTACATTTGTTTCCCAGTGGAATCAGGCAGTAGAGGAGTAGAGTGACCAAGTGACCTCATCCTGCATTAGGACAGTCCCTGGGGAGAAAGATGAGCCCAGAAAACCAGCAGACCCAGGGAAAAAGTACAGATCTGGCCAGGAACATCAGGCCCTCCAGTGCCAACCATTAGAGACCACGTGAAACACAACCAGGAGACCACATGGAGAGGCAGTGGGCCAGAAAGAGAGCCCCAGGGAAGTGTAAGCTTGGGCAGGGAGGAATGTAGGTCCTCTCTAGGGAGTGACCAGAGCTTGGAAGTATCACCTGAAGTCCGGCCATCCACTTGAGCCCCATCCTGCAGCCTACCTTCAGCAGAGACCAAAGGGCTTACCATCCACCTAAAGAAAAACGTGCCCATTTACAGAGATAATAGCAGAAAAGCTTCTGAATAAGAGAAAAAGTAGTACACAGATAACGGATACATACAGAACACTGAATGGCCACAACCTGGAAGGAAATTCTCCCCAACATGCCATAGTCCAATTCTGAACTGTAGCACATGGCCAGAATCTTAAAAGTGATTAGAGAAAACACCAAGGGCTGGAGATACAGCTCAGTGGCCTAAGAACTTGCCTGGCAAGTGCAGACTCATGAGTTCGCTTCCTAGATCCCAGAGAGAAAAGAAAAAGATAATATAATAATAATAATAATAATAATAATAATAATAATAATAAAAACATCTTGAGAGCATCAATGAATCACTTATAAAGGTAAACTCATCGCAGTTACAGGAGACATGTGCACACAAACAGTAAGGACCAGGCTATTTTCAAGTGAAGTGTTTCCAACAGGAAATAATTTTCTGCCTAGTCTGACTAATCTTGTGAAAGAATCTTTCAAAATTCATAGAGAAATAAAAGGTACCTACAGAAATTCACAATCCATGAAACATTTCACAAAGTCTCAAGGATATCCTAAAAAGACAAAAAAGCTAACAACTATTTTAAAAAGTCTCATAGATGAACAATTTTGTAGGGTAAGCAGTTACATAGACAAGAAAGAAAGGGAATCAGCAAAGAAAAAAAGAGAGCAATGAGAGGAATAAGTCAGTATCTATCAGTAATAATTCTCTTGATGCCATTGTAAATGGTACCGATGCTATTGATTATTGATACCCATTGTTAATAGTATTGTAAAAAGTGTCAATTCCCCAAGGGGGTGGGACTTAAACTACGTAGTCAGCTCTCTCCCTCCTCTCTCTCTCTCTCTCTCTCTCTCTCTCTCTCTCTCTCTCTCTCTCTCTCTTGCTCTCTCTCTCCCTCTCTCTCTCTCTTTTCCTTTGGTGTTGGTCAAATTGGGGAACAGCTAGTAATAAGAAAGAGAAACTGTACACAGAGAATACTTGTTATGGTAAACAAATGAGACTGAGACTAGGATAATTTCCATAACAATATTCAAATGACCATGAAAAGGCTGGGCCTGTTCTTGCAGTTTTGTTCTTATGGAAATCACAACACCCAAAGTTTCCTTGGCAATATTCAGAGGACTTTTCCTCTCCATGTTATAATTTAGAATTTTCTTATATTTGATAATCGACATAGATATATGATGCTGTTAAGAAACATTTGCTTTTCTCACCTGAAAGAAATTCTAGTGTTTAAATTTTGGAGATAACTGCTTTGGTTATTTTGAAAATTTGTTGTCTGAATGACAAATGTATTTTTGCCATATTTTTCAGAATGTTTCTCAGAGCACAGAGACATCAATAAAAGGTAAGATACACATGTTCTCAATTATAACAAAAAAAATTAGTTGTATAAAATCACATAACCTTTTCAATGTGTCAGTCAAATACTATGGTAACTTGTGCCCACACACAAAATATTTTGTTTGTAAAGGGGAAAAATGCTTTTCTAAAACCCTTTTAGCTAATGAAAGTGATTATTATGTAAGGAAACAAAAAGCCACACTTCCTAAACTTTTATCATGATGTAATTTATAAAATTAGAAAAGTCAAGAGATCTATAAAAATTGAATAAAAATAAAAATTATCCTAATAGCCATCCCAACATTATATAATGTTACTGTTAAAACGTGACTATAGTGTGATGTAAAAATAAGTCAGAAAAGGAACAAACATTGGTCTCTGAAGCTACTAATTCCACATTCTAGCTTTGTTTGAAAGAACCAATTTATATAATAGGTAAGAGGCCTGCATCCTGAAGTAATTACGGTTTACAGGGGCTCTGGGCTTATAAAATTGGAAACTACAAGAAAAATTTGCTTCCATAGTTGGTGTGTAATGCAGAGGCACCCCAACATCAAATCAAGCAGAATTGGTCTCAGGTTTCAGCAATGGAGTCTGGGCGTGGTCACACACACCTATAATCCCAGCACTTGGGAGGTACAAGCAGGAGGATCACTATGAGTCAGTAGTGAGACCTTGTACCAAAAAAAACAGAAACAAGAAAAAAAGAAAGAAAGAAAAGAAAGAAAGAAAGAAAGAAAGAAAGGAAGGAAGGAAGGAAGGAAGAAAGAGAAAGAAAGAAAGAAAGAAAGAAAGAAAGAAAGAAAGAAAGAAAGAAAGAAAGAAAGAGACAAAAAAAAAAAAAAGAAATATGGCGACAAGAAGATGATGCAGCGACAGCAGGAAGGATTCAAGGGGACCTTCCCTGATGCCTGAGAACAAAAGATACAGATGGGCCAGAGGGCTATGGGAGTGGGGGTGCTATGGGCATGAACAACAGCTGGGGGCTGACATGCTCCCAGCTCCACTGCCAGCTGGAACCCCAGCTCCTCCAGGACGTGCCACTATGGTGTCTGATGGAACCTTGGGATCAACACCACCAAGTGAATGCTTTGGCCAGTCTACCATGGTGGAAGGAATTGGGGCAATTGGTGGAACCCCTCCTGCTTTCAACCGTGCATGTCCTGGAGCAGAATTTGCTCCAAACAAGTGTCATTGATGCTAATAAAGTTGCAGTGTCTAGTTTGCTGAAACCCTTAAAAGAAGGAACCCTTTTGAACTAGTCAGAATTCTACCTTTAGAAAAAGTGTTAGCGATTCCTCCTAATGGTTAGGTCTTCCCTGCCTGTACTCCTCTAAAGGGATATGCTGGGGGCAGCAAGGGCAAGGGAGGGGCGATATCCAACAAGTTCTGTGTGGTTTGTTTAATTGGTTCTGTATGACACATTGCTGAAATTTCAAATATAATGAATTGCTGAAGGCTGGAGCAACCATGACAGAATGATTCCTTAGAGTTCGCTTGATCTTGAGCATTCCAGGTTTTTTGTCCATCATGTTTTATTTGCTTACTACACCCCTCACGCCCAGAGACACTGCCACGTATATTGCAGAAACCTGACATCTCCCAGTGACCTTGGCCCCTTTGCTCCATTTGCTCCCAGGTGAGAATTCAGGCACATGTCCTCAGAGGCCACAGACAGCACATGCGCGGTTCTGTCGGATCCCGTATGTTACCCTTTCATGTACTAAAGACATTTTCTCTTAGTCATTTTCATTTTAGTATGTCTTTCAAAAGAATCTTAAGTTAACTTACCTCCATCTTTTCTTTGGGTAAGGACAGCCCAGAAATGACATTTTTGTGTTTGTGACGTTGCTGTTCGCAACTTTTCCTGATAGGCCTAGTACAATATTGGGAATAGGGTCGGTGCATGCTGAAGATCTGACAACTCTTAGCCTTGCCTATGCTAGATAGGTATGCTGTGCACTTTTTATTAGTGTACCATGTTTGGTTTATCCCTGGTGCCTTAAATACAGAGTTTTTTGTTTTTTGTTTTTTTTTTTTCCGAGAAATAGAGCAGTAATACAGCATTAACTTATTAAAATACATTTTAAGCTTTAAAAAAAAAAGTCTTTGGGAATTCCCCAAAACACATGAAGGGCTTTGAATGAAAAAATTCTCTAGCCTAGTTTCACATTTTTTTTTTAACCAGGAACCAAATGCAAGAGCTTACACTTGCTCGGCAGGCACATGGGCCCCTGAGCTATTTCTCCGGCCTTTCACAGTGTATTTTAGACAGGTATTTGGGGGACCCTTTGCACAGGATTGGGGATTACTGATCCAAAGTTCATGCTTCCTAGTTCACAGCCCCAGCGGTATATTTTTGGGTGCCAAAAACCAAGATGTTTTCACGAATTTGTAATGTTTTCCCTCCCGTGGATCATGAAAATCCCTATTGATCTTTAAAATTTTTATACCGCTTTCCCCTCTGCTTCATTAGTTGCCTCTGCTGATTTCTCGGTGGCTGTAATTAGAGCTCTTCCGTCGTCCTCCCCCTCCAGGCAATTTCAATAAAGGGCATAACTTAAGAAATCTAACAAATAAGTAAAATTTGTTTATTTCATAAATCTTGCATGAATGTATGAATAACAGCACAGGTTGAACCAAAATATTTCATGATAGACAGAGCTGTTGAGGACCTGGTCTGAGGAGAAGCTCCCTGTCAATCATGGCTTCTGCTCACTACCTGCAGACCTCAGCCCAAGACAACTGCAGAGGACCACGGCGGGGCAAGCTGGCTCTCAGCACTACTTTCTTGTCAAAGCAACTGGAAGCCAAAAAAGCCACTTATGTTTCAGAAACACAGTTTGAGGAAGTTGCATGGGCTTTCATGAGGAACAGTGCCTATTGACTTGGGTGGGCACAAGTTGAGCCCAGGCCCAGCATATCTTAAGAACATAATATCTAAGGGTATATTTGTTCTCTTGACTTCTCCTCAGCTAACAGGAGGTTGCTAGTCACTATACCTAGTCATCTTTCTTCCTTCATGGCCAGTTACCATAAGACTGGGTTTCCCTGAAAGCATCACTGAAGTGGAAAGTAGGCCCTTGGCGATGGCCAGGGTCCTGCATGAGATTATACTTGCTAGTCCCTTGCACAGTGGCTTCTCTATAGTGGCAGGTAAGACAAAACTAGGCTGGTAGGTGATGACATTTTTTAAATCTCTAGTTTTCAAGGCTTTCAACCTTCAAACATACTTTCAAATTTTCTAATGACTATATGTAAATATATTGGTCTCTCTACTGCATCAGGTAAGTGGGTCTGCATTCAGAGGCCCACGTGGCTTATTGGCTTTGGGTGGTAAGGGTACATTTTCATTACAGTTTATCACAATGAATTGCAAAGACAGAAAGTTTCTATGAATCTGATCCTTTGCCGACTTCCTGATCTCTTTCTCTCCCCTAGGCTTTGTAGAGAAATTGACAACTGAGCTATCCACATCCATGTGCCAGCTACTTGACCTCTACTGCAGCAGCTTCTATGCAGATTTCCGGCCCCTCTTCGCACCCCGAAGCGTCTCCTCCATACACCCTGGGCTCCATGGCCATCTTAGCTTCACAGTGTATGCAGTGCACAACATCCCAGAGACGTGGGCAGAAAGGTGAGGGTGACTTTCCCCAGGAGGATTAATTACTCCTGTGATAGTTAGATTTAATGTTAATCATATGGCACTTACTTACAGGTTTCGTAACATTTTTGAAATTTCTTAAAACCACTATTTAAAAATTCAGATTTCTAATGCATTTGCTTACATATTTGGTACAGGGTCTCACTACATATCTGGGACTCATAGAGATTCTCCCACCTTGGCTTCCTCAGCGCTGGGATACAGGTGTGTGCCGCCATGCTCAGTTTTGATGGCTGGATAGCATGCAGATCTGCACAGCTTGTGGTTCCAGAGATCGAACCCAGGTCCTCTTGCTTCACAGGCAGGTGCTTAGACTGTAGAGCTATCTCCCCGGCCCTGTAATGATTGTTTTAAATTAATTAAGTTTGTTGGGGCATTTTAGGTGTACATAATGATCCTATTAAGACCGGATGTGGTGATGCATGCCTATAATCCCAATGCTTGGGAAGCTGAAAATAGGAGGATCACTACAAGCCCAATCTGGGTAGTGAGACCTATAAATCCTGTACTAAATATAAAAAAGGGAAACATGATGATCATATTCTTTATAGGAAATTTGTACATGTACATGATTGAACTGTATTCCTTTTTCCCCAATCCCCTACTCTCCCTTCAGTCTTTCTTCCCTGCCTTAATTCTTTCTTTCACACTCTGGAACTGATTGCTATTGTTACTATAACATTGCAGACATACAAAAAACTCATACTATGTAGTGGCTGTCCTAAAATTTTCTTTTTCTTATTTAGATTTAATTGATTGATGTTAGTCAAAGAAAGTTAAAGAGCATGCGGGAAAGAGAACATAGACATATAAAGAGATAAAGAACATTTAAAAATACGAAGGGCCAGAAAAATAGAAGCAGACTAACCACCTGTTTAAGAAAGGGCAGGGACCTGCGTTCAGTCCCCTACACCACATGCTAAACCAGACCCACCCCAGGACCTGCTGAGAGAGCTGTCAATACCAGGCGTGGTGGCACATGCCAGTAATCCTACTGCTGGGGAGGCTTAAAAAAAAGGAGGATCAGCGGGGCATGGTGATGCACACCTATAATCCCAGCACTTGGGAGGCTGAGGCAGGAGGATTAGTGTGAGTTCAAGACAAACCTGGGCTACAAAAGTGAGCTCACGGTCAGTATGAACTGTATAGTGAGACCCTGTCTCAAAAAGACAAAAAACAAACAAACACAACAACAACAAAACCCAGGAGGAATATATCAATTTGAGTTGTGTTGTGAGAGCCTGTACCAAATACATACATATAAATAAATAAATAAATAAATAAATAAATAAATAAATAAATAAGAAAATCATCAACCTGAGTCCCATAAATTATAGTGGTGTGTATTTCATGAGTGTAGCACTTTGAATCAATAAAATCAGTCAAGGATTTCTGCAGTTGCAATAAAAGTGAATTACATTTATACATGGAAGTCACTGACTTTTGGGATGAGTTGAAGTTGATGTCATTTTTAATACCATAGTTAGGGTAATGTAACATAGAAATTTACATTTCTTGTAGATTATGTCTGTAAGATGACACTGGTCAAAGTTGACAGGAGAATAGTACATAGATTGGTTAATGAATACACTGTGTCTATTGCATTCGGCACCTCAAATAAAAACTGAAAATATTCCAGTAATGATAAATAATTGAAGTTTAGTAAATATTTGAGACAATGTAAATATTTATTAGTTAAAAGGAAATTTTATCTATTATAAAGTACTACACACAATTATTTTAGAATACAAGATATGGTAGTTTAATGCATTTTTCTTTTTCTTAACTTTATGATGATTTTTAAAGGCTGGTATATACTATAGCGAATTGTCACTCTAATAAGTAGGTTTTTTTTATAGTATTCTAACCATAAGTATGTATTCCTTACTTTTAGCACACATGGAAAAAACTTTGTAGCTAGGTAAACACGGATAAAGCTAATGTGATATGTATAGATATATGTAGATAGATAGATATGCATATATATAAATTATTTGTAAATATAAAATATATGAGTACATTTAAAATGCAATCTGCATTTGCATAAATATAACCTATCTTTCTACCTCTCCTTTTTCATATTTTCTCTACATTTCCTGTATGCAGAGTGAAAAGACTAAGAACATTTTTAATATTTATTAACAACAGAGGCAGATTTGTACTTATATACATAAAATTACAGGTACAAAATTAGGGTCTTATTTGAAAGTGTCTATGATCAATGAGGACACTGATAGGAAAAATAAAATTATTTATTTTTATTTATTTATTTACTTACTTATTTTTTTGTCTTTTTGAGACAGGGTCTCGCTATGCAGTTCATGCTGGCCTTGAGCTCACTTTGGTAATGCAGGCTGGTCTCGAACTCGCACCAAACCTCCTGCCTCAGCCTCCCAAGTGCTGGGATTACAGGCATGCGCCACCACACCTGGCTAGGAAAAATAAAATAATACCTGTCATTTCTTAGAGGAACTAAGTACAACCCAGGCTGGAGACCCAAAAGACACTACTATTCTCTTAAAGAATCCATCCACCAATCAGCCTTCCAAGTTCAGGGGAGAGGTCCCAGTAAGATGTCAGATCTGGTGACAGATTGTATCCTAAACATAGGTTTCCCGAGGAGCCTAACTACTGAGCAGTACAAATAAATCAGCCCAAATTTAGCAGCACAGCAGAGCAAGCACAAACAAGCGCATACTGCAAGGGTCAGGACCCTGGAGAGCAGCTTCCCTGCTGGCTCTGGCTCAGGGCTTCTGAGGATTTGCAGCCATACTCTTCATTTATGGCCACAATCACCTCAAGATTCTCTGAGCAG
The DNA here is from genome assembly GCA_004027025.1 of Myocastor coypus. Taxonomy (NCBI): domain Eukaryota; kingdom Metazoa; phylum Chordata; class Mammalia; order Rodentia; family Myocastoridae; genus Myocastor; species Myocastor coypus. The sequence goes on along the minus strand of PVJA010000048.1, from coordinate 183,099 downwards.
AAGGCTCCACTTCAAAGGTCACTGGCAAGCTTGTCAGCTTTTCTCAGCTCTCCACAATCAATAAGCTTGGAAATCTCAATTCCTGGCCAAACAACTGTCTCTGACTGTCCTCAAGCAGCAGCAGTTGGCCTGCCTGAGCCAACAGCCATCACAAGCGAGAGAACATCAAGGAGAGAGAGGGAGTATTGAGTAACTCGATCTTGGAAGGGATAAACAATTATTCCTGCCACATTGGTGTCCTGTGGGAAAACATGGCACCAGGATTTGAAAATGAGGGGTCAGGATCACTGAAAACTATCCTGCAAGCAGGCTGCCCCATCTGGGAAGGAAGTGCTAGCAGTGAAATAAACTAAATTTTTTAAGCCACAGAACTTTAAAATAAAAAATAGTTGATGAATGTCAAACTATATTATGATCTGCTTCATGAGTCTGCCTCAGGAAAGAACCTCCACATGCTATCAAAGACAAATGAAGATAGATCTGACTTATGGTCACTTGATTAAACAAATCCTTTCCATGATTTATGGTAACAATTAAGAATCCATTCATATTGAACTTGAATTTCTCATAGTATTGAAATTAATTTTTAGCTTTTTGATCTCTAAGGATTGAAAGATTATTGTACTTCATGATAAGGTTTTTGTGTTTATATTTCACAGTTCTCATTGTCTTAAAAATTGCACATCATCTATTTCTCCTTATATACTGTTTACAACATCCAAATGGAAGTGCACATGTGTGTATCACTGTATTCTTTTTAACCTTTACTAGGCAAAACATAAGCCATGATCCATAAAGACTTTCTGAAATTGTCTAAGTTAACTCCCTTGAGAAGAGGAGGGAGTCAGGCTTTGTACATGGGGCTGAGAGAAGAAATACTTAGGCCATGTCAATTTATTGACAAGGACAGAAATAAAAGCTGAGCTGGAACCTCTCAAGATGTGAAAAATGTAAAAGAAGGCACACCAGGGTATTGTAGAAGAAGGTATTCTAGCTAAGGTACATACATGGGCTTTGGGACCAATAGCCCAGAGTTTGTGAAAGTAACACCAGAGTTATTAGTAGCAGCAGAAGAGTGATTGATTAGTAATTTGAAATATATTCTTAATGTGAATGAGAGCAGAACAAATCCATATTTTATTATAAAGCTATATTAAAAAGTCAGTGTAAATTCGTTTTTAAAATTCCTTAAACACCTCATAAAGTATGATGCCAAGTTAGTAAATAGGAAGCAAAAGTCGCTGTACATAAGTGTGTAATGATACAGAAATATGTGTTAGGTAGTACAGTCATTGACATTTTTAGCTATAAGGACTGTAAAGAGATGGACAAGGTGCAATTCTTTCTCACCAAAAGGAGCTTTTCTATATGATGATTTCCATAAATCTTTATTAATAGCTTTCTTGCTGACACTTATCATATAAAGGAGAAGAGATTCAATCTGTCTCCCAGGTGCAAAGGGTTCCAAAGTAGAAACATCATGGCTGAAGGGCAAGGTGGAGCAAACCTGCTGATTTTGAGGTGGCTGGGGAGCAGAGTTGAGGGGAAGAGTGCCAGAGGGGAAAGGACTGGGTATCAGACACAGAGCCCAACATCACGCATCTATGGCCCCTCTAGATATAAACAGAACTGTGTCTTACTGTTCCCCTGGGCAGCTTCCAAGTCAATTAATGTCAAATCCCAACAGTTAATTTGTCATCAAAAGCACAAACACACAGTCTGGGTTTATCTCTCATCTGTCTCACTCAAGTTCATTAATGAGCTTAGCCTGTGGTATCACCATGCAAAGGAAAGTGTGGAAGGCAGGTGTGACACCTCCTGCTACAGACAGTGTGCACACAGCAATCGAATATTGGTATTTAAGCTAACATAATGGCACTTGAGCTCAGAAGCATTGTTAAATATAAAATCATGAAAGCCATAAAATACATATATCATAATAAGAAGAGGTTTTTTTTAATGATAGAAGTAAAAGAAAAAAGATGGATTACTGTCATAGTAGGTGATACCAACATTTCTCAGGAATTAATAAATCCGTGAAACAAACTGGGACATATATGGAAGAGGAGCCCACAAAATGAACAAATGAGCTAATAAATATCTTGTGTTCTACTGGAAATTGAAAATGTAAGTTATTTGTAATGGAGAACATATATGTAAGTGACCAAACATTGCATGATAAAGTGGGTCCAGACAAATTAGAAACCACTACAAACATAGATCTCATCCACTTTCTACAGTGTAACTATATGTAAGATCAACAATGCAATACATATACGTAGGTGTAAATTCAAACTTGTATTTTTAAATAAGTTGGAAAGTGAAAGAGTTTGAGTGTTGGGGTTTTTCCCATTCATTCTGGGCTGAGTTGGGAGAAAGCAATCTCAGAGATTGCTGGTGAGAACCAGTGTTCAATCCAGTGTCTTTGCCCTCAGCACCCTCAACATAGTTCTTTCCCTGGGAAAACTTAGTTGCAAGAGAGACAGAAACCACTGCCTTGGATACTGAAGTTAGATGAACGTTCCAGTCTTCGCTTTCTCTTACCAGGGAAAAGCCAGAAGTTGGGACTTTTCTTCACTATTCCACAATGTGCCAGGAAAGGGTCTCTAGCGAGCGAGTGACACCATGAATGTCAGTCCAGCTTTGATGTGCCTGGCTTTATGCTCAGCTAGGGTAGAGGCACCTCTTCCCTGGCTCCTGATTTCTCACAAGAGGAACTAGTCATATATTGTTGAAGTGGTATGACCATAGGCAAAGGGGGATCTTGGCGTTTCCTGTTCTGCAGTCTTGCTAATGTGCTCAACATAAATCCTTCAAGTAATTTGCAAAGCACATTGATGCAAGCAAACACAACTTTGACCATAAAAATAATTGACCCAATTAGAAAGCTATTTCCTTCACTGTGTTGTTTACTGAATCAATATCATTTTTTTTAGCTATAAAGCATTTCTGTTTTCATGTTGGCTTACATACGCTGGAAAGAAGTTGTGCGAAGTGAGAAACTACAGAAATATTCCTGTCAAAAAGTTATTTTTTTCCTTGGTCAACTGGAATGAAACGTAAGTATAGTCTTTATTCTAGCTGTATCATTTTTTCTAGTTAAAAATAAGCTCTTTCTTTCCTTTGTATTAGTTTTTATTCTTAAAGAATACACAATAAGTGATAGAAAAAAAAAAAACATTAGAAACCATAAAAGGTTTCAGCAAAGTAATAGGAATGCAACAATGGTTACTGCCTTACATGATGCTATCTTTAAATTGGTTGCTCAGATTTACCATATGTAAATGTGTAAGATCCACTTAAAGAAAAAAAAATAAAAAATAATAAAGAACTTACAAGAAATTGCAAAAGGAAAAGCATCAGAGAAAAAAAAATTAAGCATTAACTGCTCCTTTCAAATGACCACCAGAAATTAACAATACAATTATTCAAACTATTCTGCATATATACCTAAATATATTTCCCTTCTTTAATTTATCATTTTCCTCATCCCAGTTGTTTCCCCTTTTTTTAAGCAATTGGAGTGATTAAAAATGTTACTAGTTGATTTGATACATGGGTATGATGAATATGCTTAGTGCTAATAGATATGTGGCTATTAATTCAGCAGATTAAAAGTTCATTTAAAAGCCTAGACAACTATTCAAGCCATGCTATTGAATTGAATAGCAAAGGAATTGGAAGAGAAGTTGTTAATAATTCACATTCTGTAGATATCAGAGATTATCTGTATTTCATTTAGGCAGCAGAGTCCACATATGAGATGGCAGCATGACATTATCATCTAACAATATATGCAACTTCTACTTTCTCACGCAAATCAATCACATGTTTTCTACAAACTCTTTAGCAGTAAACATCCATAGATTTGATACATTTTTGGTTTACTGGGGATGGCTGCTCCCTTTTCTTCCCTATGTGAAGATTAGTCAAGTCAAAGTTGTCAAGACTCTTCTTAGCGCTGTCCATACATGGCACCTCCACATGGCTCCCTTTGCCTGGCTCAATTCTGTCCTTGCTCAGAATCTCGGGGGACTCAGGTGCCCCACGAATGACATTGTCATGATTGTCAGTGCTTTTTCTTGTCCCTTCAATGGTTCATCCACGGGTTCTTTGCCAGTCCTTTCTCCATGGCCTCCACTTCTGTGATGGAAAATAAACAATGTTATTCTGATGCAGTTGAAGGAAAACTTCCCAGTGCAGTCTCCTGCAGCTCTGTCAGAAGACCTGGCTTTTGTGGAAGACAGCTTGGCTCCAGGTTTCATGCTTTCTCATTGAAAGAAGACATCAGAGTCCTAGAGTCACGGGAGTGTGCTAGGACAGCACTAGACACCCTCCTCTGCTGTCACCACATTCAGGGGAGATGCCCTGACACACGGCCTGTGATCCACATAGGCCATGGTCCTTCCCACCCTGTAGGGATCTGTTGGTCTTATTGCAAACATTTCTACCCCAGGGAGACACGGCGGTAGGAATGAGAAAGACAGAAAGACAAAAAGTTGGGCTAGGTGGTCGTTAATCTGCCTGATGAGCAAGAATAACTCAACGCACATAAAAATGATCCTTTATTTATACTTTTGCAAAGTTTATATCACACGACACAAGGTTGACTAGCAACTAATAGCAGGCCTAAACCAGATAGGAAGTTTTTCTCAATACTGGGGTAGATTGTTTGCTTTAGGCACTGAGGCCCAGTCCCACCTACACACACATGATCAATTTCCTGGCTTCCTGAATCTCCTAACATCACCCCAAACCTATTCCTCTTTGTTCTACATCCTTTATCATCTCTATGTACCCTTCTTTCCTTACGATTCTGAGTCCCTTTGAACAAGGCCTGACATCAATTACAGCCTTTTCTCTTTATTATAGGCTCTTTTTTTTTTTTTTTTTTTTTTTTTTTTTTTTTTTTTTTTTTTTTTTTTTTTTTTTTTTTGCTTGTTAAATTATTATAAGGCAAAGAACAAACCAGCACACAGCACAAAGCTCTGTGGTCTGGTCCTACTTATCAGTATCTTCATTTCTAATATTAGCTCCACTCTCTTCTCCTGCACCTAATCTGCACACAATCTGTTCAACAAATCACACCTGTGTCAGAGTCTCCAACGTGATAGAAACACAGCAATTCTGCTTGTCCAACTTGGGAAGACCCAGTCAGCTTCCATTGCCTCTATCAACACTTTCTGCATCACAGTGTTTCGTTTTCTGGTCTAAACCCTGAACTTCTTCCTAAAAGTAACTTACTGGATATGTTTCTTTTTATTTGTCTGCTTTTATAAATGATACAAAGACTGCTTTTTGGAAAAAAAAAATTACTCATTTCTCAGCTGCCAGAGCAGCTGGGCATAAGTCAAGCAAATGTTGACGGGCAAACGAATGAAAGCTGTATAACAGATGTGTCCTTTAAAAAAACTTAGCAGAGCACAGGGTCACACACGCCTGTAATCCCAGCGTCCAGGAGACTGAGGCAGGAGGTTTGAGTGAGTTTCCAGTCAGCCTGGGCATAATGAATTCAAAGTCAGCTTAAACTATTCAATTACCTAGCTAAACCCTCTCTCACAATAAATAAATAAATAAAACACAATGCTATAACCAAGCTCAATTGCTAAAATTACTCTTTTGATTTAACTAAAAATTATTCTTGGTTATTTAAAAATGCTGGATTCATTTTCAACTCAGAGATTCATGCTATCACATAGATAATTCAAGCGAGAAATCTAATTCCAAAATCAATTTCACAGAGAAAAAAACCACTATTAAATTTAAAAGGGTGAATTTTCAGAAAAACTATATTTTTATTCACTTTCGTTAAGAGGGTTCAAGTATGAAAAATGCTTATTTTTTATTTAATTTCTTTTAAACATAGTTATTATTTTGTAGGATGCCTGTGACTTTCTTTTTATACCTTATTAACATGTTCTTGTGACAGTACTAGAAGTATATTTCATTACTAGACTGTATATTTAAGGATTAAAAGCTTTCTTGTATAATAATTAACACATGGACTCATGAGACAGCTCAGCAGTCTAAACTCCTGTCTGCCCTGTGTAAGGACCTGGGTTTGCTCCCTGGACCTGAAACACTGGGCACCCTGTGCCAGCCTCAAAACTGGGCATGGGGTTGCATGCCTGTAATCCCAGAATGGGGGAGACTGAGGCAGGAGGGTCACTACAAGACCAAGCTGTGCAGTGAGACCCCATACCAAACACAAAAATAGAACATTAAAAATGATTATCATATATTTTGAATTTTGTGTTCTAATCATCATATTACATCGTTGACCTATGTTATTTTATCCCAATTTGCAACAGAAATATAAAGCAGATACTGTCATTCCCATTTTATAGATCAGGAACTCCATGTTTATGAATTTTAACTAATTTAAACTGGAAAACTTTTAAACTAACTTCAGAATCATCCTGACTCCTCATGTAGTATGTAACATAGATTATCTTCTCTCTTATTTTTTCTTTCTTTCTTTTTTATCTGTCTGTGGATATATTACAGCCCATTTTTAATTTTTATTTTGAGACAAGATTTTTCTTAAGCCGCTACAGTTACCACACTGGGTTGGAACCTGGAATCTTCCAGTTCCAGGCTGCCCAAGTGCTGGAATTAAAGGCACTCACCACTATGCATAGTAGTTACATGTTGCTTTCTTACCAATACGTAAAATCTTGGGAAGAGTATTTATATTCTATGAACATTATTCACATCTTAAATTAAAAACAAAACGGCAGCAACAGCAGCAAAATGTCTCAGCTCTATCAATTTCTCCTGCCCACAGCCACCCTATTATATTTCTCTGCTTTATATCATGACCTTCCCAGGGAATTGACTTTCTTTTTTTTTTTTTGTCTTTTTGAGACAGGGTCTCACTGTGCAGTTCAGGCTGGCCTTGAGCTCACTTTTGTAGCCCAGGCTGGTCTCGAACTCACAGCGATCCTCCTGCCTCAGCCTCCCGAGTGCTGGGATTACAGGCGTGCGCCACCACGCCCGACTTTCTTTGGATTTTTTCTTCATCTCCAAAACTTAGCCGTGTCAGGGACTTGTTACTTCAGCTAAACTAAAAGTGCTGATCACTGTCATGAGTTCCCTGAAAACCTAAGTCCAACACTTGTGTCTCATTTTATGCAACACAGAATCATTTCATACTGGGGACGTCAGGGCTCATCTTGAAATTTACACCTCACTTACCCTGCTCCTACCACATTGAACTTTCTTTCTCCACCTCCTTTTCTTCTTTAATGATTGTGATTTTAATGTTAAGTCTCTTTTCAATTATGTATATTCTCACCCTGTAGACTTATTTTTACAGTCATTTACCTTTAAATACCATTTACAGATCAAGAGTTCCCAAAACTATATCACCACTCCAGGCTGCTTTTACAAATGGTACACTTGGTTAATCAAACACCGAATTTCTGGTCTCATTCCAAGCTGCTTTGCCCATGGGCGGTTGGCTAGCTCTAGTTATAATTGTGCAGATCAAAAGCTCTCACCTGGTTCTCCTCTCTCCGACCAGGAAACCCTAATGGCTTTCTCCTCAAAACATATAGGGTGTTCATGTCTCACCCCTCCACTGGTCCAGGCTGCCATAATGTGTCTCCTCTATGAGCCCAAGAGCCTTTGAATATCTTCTACTTCTGTTGTGCCTTTGTAGCCCTTCTGATGCACAGTTGAAGTGGTATCCTCATACCATAAGCCAAGCTTCAAATACTCTGTTTAAATCTCCAAAAGTATTTGTAGCCACGTAACAGTCAAACTCTTTGTAATGGTCATTAGTAAGAGAATTCCAAGCATTACCACATTAGATATCTCTATCTAATTTTTCATTATCAAAAACTTACCCTGATTTAAGAAAAATCTACATAATATAGGAAAAATGTTGTGGCAATTCTTTAAATAGGTAAGGCAAATTTATGGCTACAATTTGAGGTGTCTGCCTTTTCTTCAGATACAACAAAGCAATTTCACTCTGCTTAATGAATTGTTTTATGAAGTATTGTTATTCTTTTTTGTATAAAAAGTTTATACCTTTTGTCTTAAAGTAGCTGTGCAGATGTTTAAAAGGATTTTCCAATGAATATGAGATTATTCTGACTTTAAAAATCTTTATGTATTTACAGAAGAACAAATAACTACTGAGAAAGCATATATTCTTTCCAAGTAATTTATTTTGATTAATAAAAATGAAAGAATTGAGTCTGACAGTAACTATCAACTGCAACTTATCCATCTATTGTCATTCTTAATATAAAATAGTGGAGTTATATATGAAGAAGATATATTTAATAAAGAAAAAAGAACATTCCAGATTCTGTGAAGAATAAATTGAAATTACAGTTTCTATCATGGTACAGAAATATGAATATCTAATAGAAAGTCAATTATAGGTAAAAAAGAAGAATATTGAAAAACTTACTTTGCTTTCTACGGTATCATCAACATTTTATGTTGCCTTTTAGAACTTCCTCAAAATGGAGAAATGCATTTATCCTATCTTGCTTGAATATTAAAAGTTTGAAAGAGTAGGAAAGAAAAGACTTTTAATCTTAAGCCCTTAAATATGTACCATGTTAATAAATCTAGATTTCACCAAACTTGTAATGGAAAATTTTTCTCAGTGTAGTCTTTTGGTAGTTTGCTTGACTTTAGCATTTGATCTGTCTATAAAGGAATATTTTTCAATAAATTTGGATCTTACATGCACAGTGGTCAATAAAGTAATCACATTGCATGCAGCAACTACATTAAGACAGTGCTAATATATGACCAACAATTAGCCATGAATTGTATCATATTATAGTAGTCTCATTTTTGGTAAGGAGAAATAGGACTCAGAAAAGTGAGGGCTGGCGAGATAGCCAAGCAGTCAAAGCACCTGCCTGGGAAGCGCCATGACCCAGGTTTGATTCTTGGTATCACATGCTATGCTGGGGCTGGAACCCCAAGTGCACGGTGCTGACCACGGGAATTGGGCATGGCGGCTCATGCCTGTAATTCCAGCACTGGGGAGACTGAGACAGGAGGATCTCTATGAGTTGGAGCTGTGTAGTGAGACCCTGTACCAAACAAATAAAAGATATTTTAAAAAAGAAAGTCAAATGAATGTTTAAGGAGGAACATTTAATTTGTTGTCAGGGGCCATTTTCTTTCATATTCAACAGCAAATTCAGACTCTCTTTCTTCCCCACACACTTATATGATGATATTTCATAATTACTTCCACTCTCACTTCTTTCTTTTGTTTCCCATAAGTTACAATTAGCAGCTAGATTGCAATCTAGAAACTAGAATTCCCCACTAATTCTTCATAAATCACTTCAATGCTCATAGCCAAGTGTCACTTATCCATTCTACTTCTAAAGTAGCTCTTGTTTCTTTTCCCTTGTTCACTCGTGTCTTCCTGACTCTGGATCCATTTGTCTGAAGGAGCATCATATGGAACAGAGAGATTTGCAGTTCCTTAAAATCAGTAACAGTTGCTGGGCTGAATGTCATTATTGAGGCTAAAGGCTGAGCAGGAACTAAAAGGAGAGGTTGTAGATGTTTCATCTGAACTTAGTTTTGGACTCTCCCTAGTATCCAGAAGAGAAAACCAACATCCAGCATGTGGAGATTCGCAGTTTTATTGGAACCTTTAGCAACACAAGCCTCTTTCCCGTGGACAATCAACCTTGGTCATCTCAGTCTTCTAATAATCACTCACTGGTTAAAAAATTTAACATCACAGTCTAATTGGGAATCACAAAGCCAGCAGAATGCTCTGCTCCCACTCCTCACTACTGATAACAAGCTGCTCAGGTGCTCCTCAAGTCACCTTCCTGTTCCTGCTTCCTGTTCCTTGATGATGCACTTTCCTGTCACTCGTCCTTGCCCCCACCAACCTGAAGTAAAATTTTCCTGTGTCTCCCTAACATTTCACTGTTCTAGTAAATACACTGCCTTGTCTCAGGTTTTCAAAAGTACTTATTTTGTCTTTTCATTTCATTAATAATTCTTCCCTGACAACCCTGCTTCTCTTGAGGCTCCTGTTCAAGAATCTAGTCACTGCCACACCACAAAGATGACTTGAGAGAAAGAACACAAGCAAAGTGTCTGCTCCCTAGCCTACTGTGAGGGACCTCAGGTCACAATCCATTTTCTGTTAAAAAAAAAGTTCTTCTCAGCCACTCACCCACCCACATCTCCCCTACCTAATTCCATAGATTATGTGTATGTTATTTGTAGTCTTCTGGACAGTGTCCCACATATATTGATGCCTTAAGCACCCTAATTTAAGGTTTTCTAAACATTAACAGTGAGATCTAACCTTATCCATTTCTATTTTTGCCACAATCTATGCTCTGTTCAGAACTGAAGAACTGATTTTTTTTTTAAATTAAGTTTATTGATACATTTTAGGCATACCTACTGCTCATATTCATCCTAGGGAATTTGCACATTTATATTTTACATGATACATTTTGATTCCTTTTTTTTTCCTCCCAATCATTTCTCCTCCCTCTGGCCCTCCTGCCCTCTCTATTCACAAAGCTCTGTTTGCATTTTATCCCCCTTGTAATCATTTTTCCCTTTTTCTTTCCTATCTTTTCCTCTTTCCTCACATCAGTTCTTCCTTCCTTTTGAAGAATGTCCACTTCACAATATCTATTGCACATTTCGATTCTTATTAACTGTTTCAGTTGCGCACAGCAGAGAAACAACGTGATGTTTACACATATGATATATTTCCCTTAATAGTATGGTTTCTGGGCCCAGCGGGATGGCTCAGTGGTCTAAAGCGCCTGCTTGGGAAAGCTTGGGCGGCTTCAGGGACCGTGGTTCAATCCCCGGCACCACATGCTGCGCCAGCCCTGCCGTCAGGTCGCAGGCTGAGCCAGCCATAAAAATATGAGTGAATAAGCAAATAAAGGTTATGAAACAAGAAAAACATAAATAAATAAAAAAAAATAGTATGGTTTCAAGTTGTGACAATTTACCTAGAAATGTCTCAGTTTTAACCTTATTTATGGAAGCACTCTATCATATTTTAAAAAAGAAGAAGAAAAGTTCTTCTTCATCCATTCCTTGATTGGTGGGCAGATGAGTTGTTTCCAAGGTTTGGCTATTGCAAACTGTGTTGCTTTTAAACATTGGTGCATGTATATAGTTGTGGTATAATGTTTTAATTTTTCTGGGAAAATACCCAGAAAGGGAATAGCTGAGTGAAATTGAACCTCTAGTCCTTTTTTTTTTTTGAGGAATCTCCACATTGACAGTGAATGCATCAGTCTATGCTCCCAACAGTAGAAAAGGGTTCCTTTTCACCATAGCCCCCCTCCAAGCCCTTATTGATTGCTGATTTCTTGTTGATAACCACTGTTTTTGGAGTTAGATGGAATTTTAGCATTGTTTTAAATTTGCTTATCTCTAATAACCAGTGATGATGAATATTTTTCATGTATTTGTTGCTTCTATACTTCATCTGAGAAGTGTTCATTCATTTCAGATGCACATTTTGTGTTGGAGTTTTCAAGGCAGAGGCCTGTTTATTTTTTCAGTTCCTTATATGTTTGAGATATAAATGCTTTGTCTGAAGGAACAACTGCTAAAACTTTTCTCTGCTCTGTGAATTATATTTTCACTCTGTTGATGATTTATTTTGCTGTGCTAAAGTTTTTTAATAGGATGAAATCCCAGTTATTAATTCTTTGTATTACTTCTTGGGCAACTGAAGTTTTGTTCATGCAATCTTTGCCTATTCCTGTGTCTTGAAGAGTTCTATGGATTCACTCTTCCAGCAAATTCAGTGTTTCTGTTCTAATATTTAGATGTTCAATCTATTCCTGTTTTAGTTTAGTGTCAAATGACAGGCATGGATCCAATTTTAATCTCTGGCACATGGAAAGGCAGTTTTTCCCATGCCATTTATTAAGCAGGTTATCTATCATCCCAGTGCATGTATTTGGCTCCTTTGTCACAATTAGAGTGGCTGAATGTATTTGGAGTTTCTTCTGCATTTTATAATATGTTCCTCATGTTTGTTTATTTTGCCAGTACAATGCTGTTTTTCTCACAGCAGCTTTGTAGAATAATTTCAAATCAGGAATTGAGATGCTCCCTGCCTTTCCTTTATTGCCATGAATTCTGTTTGTTTGTTTGTTTGTTAATTTAGGTCTCCTTTGATTCTAAATGAATATTAGGAATGTTCTCTCTATTTCTGTGAAGTATACTCAGAGTATTCTGATTGGAACTGTATTAAATCTGTATAAAAATTCTGGGATTATGGTCATTTTCATTGTATTTGTTCTTCTATCCATGAGCAAGGGATATCATTGCACTTTCTGACATCCTCTTTGATCTTGTTTTTCAGACTACTGTCGTTTTTATTGTATAAACCTTTAACTTCCTATTATATGTATTTCTAAGTATCTTGATTCTTTGGATGCTATTGTAAAGGATATAGTTTCCTTCATTTCTGTCTCAGTGAACTTGTTACTTCTGTACAGGAATGCTATTGATTTTGGAATGTTGATTTTGTATCTAGCAACACTAAGAACCCTTTTTTGAATTTATCCAGTAATTGTATAATCCCTCAAATTCCTCAACCTCTTCATTACCCAAATTTAAAATTGTGAAAAAATTCTACATCTCTCTTTGAAGTATTTTCTTTTGCTATTATGAAAAAGTTCAAATGCTTTTGCCAGACATGGAGAGTTTAGCGTTCTGGCAACAACCTCATTCTGACTGTCTTCTCTGTTCAACAATTTGACCTCATATTTAGCTCTGACCACGGGGTGGCACTAACCTTTATTCAGCTGTATCTGATCTTTTCAACACACCTGTCTTTGTCTGGGCCCTTTTTTTTCTCTGAGATATTCTTTTCAAATCTCTACCTCATAAAAATTCACCCAACATACTCAACAAGACATATTTTGATAACTTCTTCATTTCTCCAATTCTTTATTACAAATTTAGTCATTCTTCTGTACTTATCATAATCTGAGGATAAACATATAAGTTATTATATTTTTTTAAATAGACTTATTCAAAGGAGTATTATTTTAATTTCTTCAATAATGAGCCATTACCAGTCGGGACCAGTCATGGTGGAGCATGCCTGTAATCCCAGCACTTCAGAGCCTGAGACGGGAGGATCGACATGAGTTTAAGACTATCCTGGGCTGCAAAATTGACCTCAATTTTTTGAACTGCATCAAAAAGATAAAAAAAAAGAAAAGAACCATTACCCTATATCAATTATATTTTCATTATTGATGAAATTAAACCAAAGATTTGAAGACAATATGTCTAATCTAGTAGTTAAATAATTTTTTCTCAAACTATTTTGTTATCAGAATGTATTTATAAAATGTTATTATAATTGGGAAAATAATCTTACTACTTTTTGTTGTCAGGATAAATTTTCCTCTGGAAATAAAATCACTTCCAAGGGAATCCATGCTCACAGTAAAAGTATTTGGGATTGGCTGCACAAGTAACCATCCAAATTTATTGGCCTGGACCTGTCTTCCATTGTTTCCAAAAGAGTATGTATATCATTTGTGATTTATAAAGCTCCCATCTTAATAAAACCTTACCGGAACTAAATGTTTGCAGGATATGGCATAATGAGAAAATCGAGAAGACATTTTATTCTAAAGTGAGATATCTCAAAATAAGTTATGATGATTAAAAGCAGAACTGAAAAGCACAAATGTAGAAATGGTTTTAAAGCAGGCCTCATGCTCAACTTGTCAGCTAGGTCATTACAGTAAGAAAGTATTGGCACAGCCTATCTCAATTACGTTTTTCTCCTCTGATGAGCCAATTTCTCTGGAATTAGTTACTCTGAACGATTGGAATTATTATAATCATTTAGAAAAGGTATAAATCGTGAAATTCTGATGAAGGCAAAATTATACCGTGTAACTGATTTACTGACCTTTTATTGCCAGAAAGATATATTTGATAACTTTAATATGATTATTCTACAAAACTAAATCAACTAAGAATTTAGATAGTCTCTCAAAACTAATGGCCACTGAAAAATTGCTCTATTCCTGGTCTTAGGAGCCGTTCGTATTTAAGCTTTTCGATTAAATAAGTTATGATGCTCTAGGTTATTAAGATAAAACTGTTTCAGAAATATCAGCTTAGCTTTTCTCCCACCAAGACTTGCTTTAATATTGAATGACAATATTGAATGACATTCTAAATGTTCAAAAAATTTACAATCCATACTGTTATGTCAACATTGTTATAAAATGCATTTCTGCCTTTACTACTTGAAAAAGATTTGATAATGTCAAAATATTGAGAAAACTCTTCATTAGTTTTGAATTCTAATACCTCGTCAATGTCAATAATCTTTTTCCTATTTTTTATTAATTTTAATAAGAAAGAATTAGCAATGAGACAGTTTCAAGACAGGTTAGCAGGACAGCTACAATAATCAATACATTGCATATTTTTGGATTCATAATAGTTATTCAGAGTACAAGATGCAGACATGATACCTTGCCTAAATAGTATCAGTGCAAATCTTTCTTGTCTCTGAGCTAAGAGAAAGCAGCTGTATAGCTATCCTAAATATACCAGTTCCATTGATGTCTAAGGCATTTGATATTCAGATAGATACTGATGAGTTCAACTGAACTGTCTTTGTTCTAGGATAATAATATCATTAATCTTTTCTTCTGGATGGCTAACAACTAAAGTTTATAGACCAAAAATTAGAGAAAAAGAGGGGGTACAAGGATAGCCAATATTTTAGCCCTAGCCTTTCAAGGTCAGTGAGGACTCAGGACAAAAATAATCATTAAAAAGGCAAGATACATCTTATAAATTTTCTTTATTGGATTAATTCTGATCTAGGATATATGTGTGTGTGTGTGTGTGTGTGTGTGTGTGTGTGTATTCTCACATGCTCACATGAGTGTGTGTGTGTGTGTGTGTGTGTGTGTGTGTAGCCCTATTACTAGACTTTGTGCTTTTACTAGATTTCAGCCCCTTTCCATAAATATGTTCCTTGAGGAAAAGGCATGTATTTATCTGTTTAATGTCTGTCATCTAACATAATGTCTCCATATAAATAGGCAATCAATAAAGGTTTGTGTACTAAAGTGAATTGGAAAAAATCAATCCCTATAGGTAGGTGGTTTAGAATGAAAGATTTAAAAAGGCCTACAAGAAAAAGTTTAGCCCTAAAATAAATACCTACTGCTGTTCGACATTTCAAAGATCTGATTAGTGTGCTAAGAACTTTCATTACTTTCTCACTAGGAGCAGCTGGCTATATAGGAGTCCTTCCTTCTCATGAGTGATCTCTTTACTGTTTCAACAGATCTAGCATTAGTGTAAAATAATCTTTCTAGTTGTTCACGGAAAAGAAGCTCAACCCATTTTATTCTTTCATATCATCCAGTGCATTTCTTTGCACATATTAATAAATACTAACCATAAAGGAAGGCAGGATCTGTTTTGTTTTTCAGACTAAATGTCAAAGCTCTTTTGTGATGATTATGGTAGGAAAGCTACTGGTGTCACACTGTTTTTCTATGTATAAGTCACCACTGGTAAATGTTTCATAAGCAGGTGGTCATAGAGAGTGAGCAATGCCATTTGGCACTGATCTAGGGTGATGGTTTTGTAAACGAAACTTGCAAAAGGAAGAGACAGGACTGGAGAGACAGCTCAGTGGTCTAAGTGCCTGCCTGTTAAGCACAAAGATCCAGGTTCAATTCCCAGTACTGTATACAATTCCAGGCCCACATGCCTGTAATCCCAGTGCTGGGGAGGCTGAGACAGGAGGATAACTATGGGTCCAAGATACATAGCAAGACCCTGCACCAAATGAATAAATAAATAAGTAAATCTTTAAAAATATTTTTAAAAACAAAGAGGCGATGAGGTATCATAAAACTGAACTTACTTCACCTAATATTTCAATATGCATTTATAAAAACATTTCCAAAGGTCTGTATCTAAAGAAAATCAGAACATCTATCTCTTCTCTGTGTTAAATATTTAAAGAAATCCTAATCTTTTTAAAATCTTAGAAATACATGTGTGTGTGTGTGTGTGTGTGTGTGTGTGTGTGTGTGTAAGTCAAGGAAAGGCAACCCCATTGCTCACTGTGAAAAGTTGCAGAAATTATGACTAAACGTGTTTGATAAAGAGATCTCCAGATCTCAGAGAACTGACATTTTAGTTTCATTTCTACTCAAGTGACCCTGGACTATAAGCATTTAATGTTGAATCTTACAGTGTAGGTTGAGTTGATCAAAGGTATGTGGACCTATCCAAGCATTTACATCATTATTGCTTGCAACATACATACAGACTAAAAGCATGCTTTCAATATGTCTACATAATTCAGTTTCCAGAAGAGCATTTCCAAAGAAGCAACAGTGGTTATGCCAAGACACATCAGTTATAGATGCAATAATTACGCCTAAAAATAAAAAACAAAATTCCATATTTTGAGCAGAAAATTTACCATTCAGTTCTATAACAAAATAGTCAAGTCCAAAGGAAAAATTCAGCCAATAAAAATTTATAATCTGCCCATTTTGCACACATGGCATTCACTGCATCTGTATTCAGTGTCTCCACACTGTAACAAGAAAGAATCAGGCTCAGCTCAAGATTCTCATGAGCTCTCTCCCCAGTTTCAGTGCACAGCAAATAATGTGGTAGCTCCTGAGCATTTCTAAAGTGTGGTGAGCTGCTTCAACAGAGTCACCATCCTAATTGAACAATAGAATTTTATAGAAAAGTTATAAAATTAAAGCCCAAATATTCCTCAAAGACTCTGATTTCATTGATTGGTTGTTTTGCCAGAGCATCAGTATTTTCAAAACTCCCATAATGAGAAAACCTGCAAAAAATTAGAAACTTGTGCAAAATTTTAACAGAGGCCTAAAATTAGTCTTAATCCCAAAACAACGTGGTTCCTTATAAAATAGCCTGAGTTGTTAACCCTGACCTGTGAGTAGATAATCCTTTTAGATACATTCTCAAAATCAGATTGCAAATATATTGTCCTTCATTCATTCTTTATTGTCCTTCTTTCTGGTCCAAGAGAGACTCTCAGAGCTCAATTAGTCTAAATGCTTTATTTACAGGTGCAGCACCCCATCACAAAGGGAGGGCAAAAATCTGCTATCAGTCATCAATCTAATAGAGCAAGAACAAGAATGCAGCCCCTAGCTCTTCAAAGTCAGTAAGGATTCAGGACAAAAGACACCCTGGTCTGTGACATCCTGTAACTCAGTGGTATCCCAAATTTTCTGATCAAGAAGATTATGGGGCCACAGAGAAAAGTGAACAACAATGTATAGTGTGCCTAAGGAGAGTCACCTAGAGAAAAAACATTCTCTCAGACTTTTGCAGAGAGAACATTGGTCAAACAGTGACCATGACTCATCCAGATGGCTGACAATGACAAAAGATCCACAAGGTGCTGTACATGGTTCCAGGGTAAATCCTGAGGGGAACTGACTAACCTTGTCAGACAGCAAAAATTACATTTTTAGTTACATAAGTCTTGCTTTAACTTGCACTTAACCATCCAGCAGAAAAGTGTGGCCCCTAGGTATAAAACCAAAGCTATATTAATATGCTGAGCTGTAAAAGGCTCGTGTCAACAACTTTGGACAATTGCCAGTTGTGCTGATAACCCACTACCATTTTGAATTATATTGGGTTATTTTGCTGAATTCAACTACCTACAATCTTTGGTCTGGCATCAAGTATGAAAAACTCCTTTAAAGACTTCTCCAAATACAGTTTCTCGAACTGCAATGGAACACCCATCTCTGACAAAATAAAATAAAAAAGGGAGATATAAATAAAGGACCATTTTGTGTGTGTGCATGTGTGTGTGTGTATGTCTGTGTGTGTATATATATATATATATATATGATATATATTGTATATATATGTGATATATATATTATATATATCATAGTTAGGATAGGCATACAACTACTTTCTTAGTTCATTGAGAAGAAAGGTCTGTACTAATATTGTTTAGAAAAATATCACGTCTGCATCTTGTCCTCTGAATAACTACTAGGAAGACAACAATATGCAATGTATTAATTATTGTAACTGTCTTACTAACCTGTTTTGTAACTGCTTCATTGCTATCTTATCTTTTTCCTCATTAAAATAAATTTAAAAATGAAATGCTAACAGAAGAAAATAAGAATGTATAATATGATAAGCATTGTTGATACCCTATCATCTTGTTTTGAAAAAAAGAAACAAAAGAACAAGCATGCAGATCTTACTTCTGTCTCTCCAGCTTTTTCTGACATGAGCAGGTCCACGTCCTACTACTAGAAGCCATATCCTATTCCACAATCACACTGTGGAAATCTCATTGCTTGAAGGAAGATCCTGCCTTAGCCTTGGGTGCACTCTACTCTCAGACAATAAAACAAAGTCAAAATCTCAAATTATTGCAAAGCATCAGATAAAATACTAATAGTGTCTCCTATCTTCATATTCCCAGGATGTCAGTGAGAGATGCATGTAACCTCATAGCTAATATCAGTTGTTTCCTTAAACCCTTTAGTTTGTTGCTTGACCAAGGTACCCATTTATATTATAAGTACCAAAAATTGGGGGTTGAATAAATTTTGCCAATGAGTTTAGAAAATATGCAAGTTGGAAAGATCCTTCAGGAAACTCTGGAAGAAATATTCTGAACTGTGATGCTTAGCAATGTAGCTTATTTCTAATGACATCATATTAAAAATACTCAACATACTAGAATACTGAGGAATAGTCTGTGTTTGTGCTTTGTGAGAAGAATTTCAGCCCTGTTGTCTAGGCTAATTGGCATCGTCCTAGTTTTACCTAGCAGCAGAACCTAAAAATTGTATAAAATCTCTTTCTAAAAACACTCTTAATTTTGTTCCAGAAATTGCAGGGAACTTAGTAATTAGTGCTGGTTAATAAAGATAGGATTAAGACGTCCTTATAGATTATTTTTTCTGTCATATTTTCATGTGTAGCTTAACTTCATAGTGTTTTTGTATTTCAGCTGACATGATAAATCCTTTCACAGTAATAAAAGCAAACCCATACTGGGATTCCCTACCTGCGTTCTGTGAAAAGTTT
Organism: Myocastor coypus; assembly: GCA_004027025.1. Classification (NCBI taxonomy): domain Eukaryota; kingdom Metazoa; phylum Chordata; class Mammalia; order Rodentia; family Myocastoridae; genus Myocastor; species Myocastor coypus. The sequence continues at coordinate 163,980 of PVJA010000048.1, read as the reverse complement.
CTATTTCCCTTTTCTTCCTGAGATCATCAACACTCTTAGATGCATTAAAATATTTTCATATTTTAGTGAAAATATGAAATCCTCTTGCTCATCTATGGAAATTACGACTGCAGCATCTAGAAAGATATGCAAGCACAGTCTAGTATTGGAAAGTAAATTAGCTAATACTAAGCACAAAAAGCACCAAAAAAATGGTACTGAGCCTGTTTCCTTCTGCCACTGAATGGCTTTGAAAACATGTTGCTGTACATCAGCTTCCTTTAGATCTGGAAGTTCATTCTTCCTACACCCAACTTCCTGACAGCACTCTCATACACATCCTATATGAACAACCATGGCTTCTTCAGGATGAAGGGTGTGGTAGCTGTGAATACAGCTTCTACTCAAGGACAGAGATGGCAGAGACTTTACGTGAGACTTTTCTTCTGTAGAAGACAGCTCACATCCCTTAAATAGTTTAGCCTGTGGCCAGTCTACACAAGCAAGTGAAGCCAAAGCTATGTGGCACGTTCTGAAAATTGGATACAAAGACAAAATGCAACTATTGTATCACACTCCTGCTCCTCCTCCTCAGATCCAACCCTCTAACTAATCAGGAGGGAAAATTTTGCCATGTATGACAAAGTAATAGTCATGTCAATAGTGCTTTCAGAAGTATGCATGCAGTCTCTTTTGGATAAAAATGTTTATTTGCTCCACTTTCACACAGCTCTGCTTCCTTCCTAGGAAGGAGGAGAGATATACAGGATTGCAAAAGGAAGAGAGAAGAAAGAAGAAAGAAGGAAGGAAGGAAGGAAGGAAGGAAGGAAGGAAGGAAGGAAGGAAAGAGAGAGAGAGAGAGAGAGAGAAAAAAATATTTAGCCTAGAAACTTCTGACGTGTTTATCAAAACTGCTTGTCACCACTGAAGCCCACAGCTAGTGTAGCTTGTGATAGGAACTCTCCAGCTTAGACAGGGCACCATTGGCGGTTTACTTCAAAAGCCTGGTTTACCTGAGTCTGGTTCATTCAACAAGATTCCTTTAACCTCATCCTTTCACATCCCCACCACCCCACTCTGAGAACTCACCTATACATCCTTAGCCATTTTTAGATCCCAACTGATCCACTTAGAGACAAAGGAAGCTCCATGAAGCTCAACTCAGGAGCTCGTCCTGCTTCAAGGTTAATGACCATGCCGCAGACAGAGGCAAAAATGACATAAGCAGTGGCTGTAGTCTAAGATCTGAAACAGGAAGTGAAAAAAAGAAAGCCCATCTTCCTTAGTATCACAATACACTCTCTTTGCTCATACTTCATCTACTTCTAAGGAGGAAGATGGTATAGGAAACCCAGACACTGCGGTGAGCTAGACTCACTCTGTTCTGTCTGTCTTTGCTTCCTGGCACCCCAAATTGCTTTCCTTCTCTCTGGTTCTCCACCTACTTTGTCACGTCCTTCCTCTTCCTTACCTTCTGTACCCTGTCCTTCCTTGCCTTCCTTACCACTCATTATGAATAGAAACATTTTCTCTAAATGCTGTGCACAATAGTATGACCAAGGCCTCCACAGGCGACATTAGATGCGCTCTTTCCTACTCTCGTGTGCTGTCTGACCCTAACGAAAAGCTTTTCTCAAGTGCATGGGTATCTCAGGCTATTCTGGGTGAAGGACATATCCTCTGAGAACAAAGAGAGGGCAAAGGGAAAATAACATGAATGATTGCGTAAGTGTTATTCCTGATAAAAATTTCACCTTCCCAGTACTGATCCTGTGGCATTGTTATACCAGTCCAACAACAACAAAAATCTAAGAATGTTGGCAAATTATATTCCCGTGCACAGATATTTTCTAACAATATTTTTAGAAAAGAGACTAATCCAGAAGGTAGGATTTAAAGATTTTTTTTTACAATCTGAAGAAAATTTTATTTGACAGAACTTCGAGGCTTTCATATTTTATATAGTATCTGGTACATGGCAAGATAGAATTATACATTGTACTTTAAAAAGAAGTTTTAAACTTTTTATAAGGTTAACTTTGATATTCTTACTTTTTACTTCTACATTTTCAGTTTGGCATGCTAAAATCGAACACTGTTTTGGTGATCTTTGGAATATTTTACCATTTTGATTCATGCATGCACTCGGTATAGCTTCACCTTAAAATTTCTATAAAGAACTATAGACTCTGATATTATCAAAAGCTGGAAAAGCCATGAATTCTTGCCTGTTTAAAGTCTTCCCTATATGGAATCACATTTACTATGATAATTTACAACCAATTTTTAAGTATCTGTATTTAAAAAGGAAGAATCTTTCTATTTATGCATGCAGGAACATTTCCTCTGTGAATTTGCACAACTATTTTGAGTCCACGGATCATATGCTTTGTTAATGTAAACCTCTCTATAAATGTATAAGTCAAAATACCCTGGGAATTTAGCCACTTTACTAAACAAGAAAAAATGCCCTAAAGAGTTAACATCTTTGTGGACTAAAAGCAGTCCTACTTCCAAGAATATAAATTTGAGGTTCTCAGTTTCTCCCTTGTCAGAAATTATAGATCAGTCTTGTTAGGAACTGTTATGGAAACAATTTTCTCATATGAAAAATAAACTTGGGTATCTTCGCAAGTGGCGATGAATGGGGTCTATTAAAAATGAACTATTATTCAGCATCTGGCCTCATGGAATATCTTACTTTTTTTTCTAGCTATTGAGTGAAGCTTCAAAAATAGCTGATTGTGTTTACATTCCAAAAGAAAACATATACAGATAGCAACAGCTTCCCTCATGGAGTAATTCTTGTCTGTGTGTGTTGTCCTTTGCAGAAAACCCATAGGCGGGTCTATGCTTTTCAGCATGACATTACAGAGTGAGCCTCCCACAGAAATGATAGCTCCAGGAGTGTGGGAGGGAAGTCAGCCAAGCCCACTGACCCTGCAGGTGAGTAACAAGCTCTGAGATTAAAGTTCACACTGCAACTGTTGGTTGATAAGTGACTTCTTGGTCAATTACAGAAACAATTTCTTCTAAGATCACACATTTTAATAGTCTTCTTTTCCTCTAGCCCTCTGGGATTCCTGAAACAAATGCTTTTATTTTGCATTCAGAACACTCAAAGCACCTTTTCCCCTTTGGTATAGTAGTAATTTCAAGCTCTTACTCTTTCAAACATGGCTATGAAGGAGAGAGCAAAGGAATGTTGTTGTTAATACGCTCATTATGGGCATTCATTTCTTTCCATTGTCTAGAAACAGTCTTTGGTGTGTGCTATTAAGTTGCTACCTTACTCACACCTGTCCCTGTATTGTGTCCTGTTTCTTTCAAATCTCTTCTATTATACATTTCCTTCATGACTACCAATTCACTGATTGATGGGGGAGATTGAAAAGCGAAATTCCTTTATTACACTAATATTTTTCCTTAACCCTCGCTGCACTCTGATGTGGGATTTGAATAAAAGGTACTGAGTGAGTCCAGACTTTAGTTCTTTCTGCTGTGAGCTCTTTATGGTTCATGGATTTAGTCCATTATGTCATCCAGTGTTCCAGTCACCTTGCTGTGGCTGGCATGAAACATCCAACACCTACAATTTAAAGGACTAGGGTGTACTGGGGCTCGCCACTTTAGCCCATGGTCAGCTGGCTCACCAGGCAGGAACAGCATGGAAGAATGCTTAGTGGAGCAAAGCTGGTCTGTCTGTGGCCTCTAGGAAGCCCAGAGAGAGAAAGGAGATGCAGGGGGCAAGAACAGACTCTCCGGGTTCCTAGTGACCCACCTCCAAGCAAGGCTCACCTCTGAGCAGGATAATGAGCTACTGAGATCAGCAGTGGGTGGATCCACTGATGCGCATAGCAACTCTATGATCGAATCACCCTTCAAACACAAGAGACTTTGGGAGGACATTTCAGGACTGAGCCATAGCAGTTAGATTCCTAGAGCATCATTTTGGTCTGCATATGTCTTTGCTGTGTAGATCCTGCCCCCTCGTCACTCTGCAAGGATCATGAGTATCATGAGCTGCTACCCCATGGATGCCAAGAACCCTTCTGCAGTTCTTTTATTCCCTCACAATAAAAATGTCTCCAGATATTGCCAAGAGGCCTCTATGGATGATACTGCCCTCATGAAACGATCACTAGTCCAGAGAAAGCACAGACAGCTTAAACTCATGGGGTTAGAGCCAAAGGCAAGGGGAAAGAGTTTAGAAAAATACATAGGAAGATCTTGAAAAAGAAAAGGAAAAAATTATGTTATAAAAATATGGTTTCATGGTATGATGGAGGAAGGCCCTACAAGACTGTGTAAAGATCCACTCTAATCTCAGACATGGTAAGAAACAAATTATTTAGTTTAAATCTTGGTGCATCACAAATGCGCAACACATAGTGATTTATTAGTAGATGTATTGTTGTATCCAGGTAAAAGTAATATTTTTATTAACAAGATGAAAGATTCACCATAAACCAAATAAATGTATTCAGAACTAATAAATAGCAAACTGCTATGGTTCTGTTCAGCCACAATAAATACATGTTTTATATATGATTATGACGAACCAAGCCTTCTGCAAAACACCTTTACAATGGGTGAACACGAGATGCTGTACCAGTAATTCAAGGAGGAAAAGACATCACCAGAGAGACAGACTTTCCCTAGTCACCCCAATGCAATGTGCCTGAACTTGTGACTGTTAGATATGTGGCCACTAACACAGTGAATAAAACAAGGCCTATTTCTCAGAGGGGAAAAATTCTTTTAAGGCTGAGGAAGAACTCCTGCAGGATGTCTTCTGAATGCTCTGATCAGATTAGTAAATTCTCACTGAGCAGTTTAAGAGAGGAAGATAATCCAGTCAAAAGTGATGGAATAGTAGAAAAACGAAGACTGAGAAAGGAACTTTTAGTTTCTGAATACGACAAGTGAGCTAAGATAAAAAAGAATTTACATGAGGAACAGTGGTGAAAAATGGAAAACATTAAGGCATTGGATTGTGTACTAGATCTGGACAAGATTAGCTGAGGAACAAATCACAGAAAATAGCTCTCGAAATAATGTAGAAATTGTTCTGGAACACAAGGAAACCATATTTGGATGCATTTTAGAAATACAACTTTGTGATCTCATTTGAAGATCATTTGAAGATGACAATATGCAGTGCATTAAGTCTTGTTATTCTCCTATTACTGTGTTATGAAATTCTGCTTTATGTTTTTTCCATAATTTTTTAAAAGATCATAAAGCCAAACTTAAAAAAGAAATAGATTTCAGTAACATTTTTTAAATGCAAAGGAACAAAATTTGATGGTGAAAATATACTTTAAAAAAAAAGAAAGAAAGATTTGATTTCCTAACTAAATAGCAACATTTTTGGTCTTGGGGCTGGGGAGACAGCTCAGTGGCATGAACGCCTACCTGGCAAGTGCAAGGTCCCAAGTTAATTTCCTGGTACTGCAAAACATAAACAAATAAACAAACAAATAACAATGTCTTTAGTTTTAAGAAAGAATGCAGATAATAGGTTTCAGTGGAATATTATACAAATTAATTTGTGTAATATCTTATGTGGTCTTGTACAGTGTCTAGGTATAGATAATAACTACTGGCCTTTAAAAACATAAATGAGATTTTTAAAAAATTTTAAATTAAAATACTTCTTATCAGCTCCAAACCACCTCAGTTTAATAAAATCTAAGTCTTTAAGTCTAACTATTTCTAGAGACTTTGTGGCCATAAATCCTCAAGTTTAGGGGTCTTGGGGGATGGGATAGCAGTAAAATTCAAAGACATAAGGGAGACAGTCAAATAAGACAATCGTGAGGGGAATAATTCCTTTTGAACACATTCTGGCAAGTGGTGTTTCAAAAGAATTGCTCACATAATCAACAGCAGCATAGATGTACAAGTTGAAATCAAGTCCCATAATAGAATTCATCTTTCAAAAGAGTGGAACCTGTAATAGTCATTCAGCAGTATGCAAAAGTGAAATTATGGTTTTTTAGAAAATAATTTCAAGTGGTATAGACAAGGAACATATAGGTATACCTATTTTTTTTTAATTTTGACCATATAGAAATTTAAATTTCTAAAAAAAAAAAAAGAAATTTAAATTTCTAAGCAATTTAGAAATGTATGCACATGATTCCATTTCTTGTGTTGTATACATATATGATAGCAAAAATAATAGAGCTCATTCATTGTAAAATGTAATAGAATTAATTCCTGGGTCACTTTTATAATCAAGCACCATATTGATAGTGAAGAAAAAGCAGGGAAAATCTATATAAAACACATGAGAAACAAAGCCATGATTACAAAATCATAGGCATGAAAGTTCTAGGAGGAGCATGTGTTCAAATTGGTGATAAAATCCACAAACTAAACTAGTCATTATAGTGTGGGAGAATTTAAGAGACTAGAGAAACCACTGGAAAGCAAGAAGATTTTATTCTGGAACGTGAAGTGCACACCGACCCAGCAGATTTTTGTGAATCCAAAATGGCTGACTGTTAGGCAAAAGGAAACCTCCAGTTTTATGCATTTGGTCAAGGGGGTCTTTGACATGGAACTTGTGGGTGGGCAGAGGGAGAACCAAGACAGCTTGTCAAACCGTGACAGTTCAGTGCCTTAGTGGCTCTACTCAAGCATAACAGGATGCTATGGGAGCAGGGGATTATAAATTTTTACTTACAAGAACAAAAGTTATTGCTTTTATCTATATTAAAGAAAAGAACAAGCCGGGCGTGGTGGCGCATGCCTGTAATCCCAGCACTTGGGAGGCTGAGGCGGGAGGATCAGTGCGAGTTCAAGACCAGCCTGGGCTACCAAAGTGAGCTCAAGGCCAGCCTGAACTGCATAGCGAGAAGAACCTGTCTCAAAAAGACGACAAAAAAAAAAGAAAAGAAAAGAACAACAGCTTCAAGGAGGGAAAACCTTGGGACACTTGATTATTTTTTTCAAGTCCTGCTTCAATAGCTACTCAGACACTAAACTTCAAATGTTTAGTAATCAGTGTATCAGTGTTATGATGTAGCGAGTTAGAGATGGAACAGAATATTTCAACCTAAAGATGACATGATGAAATGAGAAGCACATTTCTCCACCTCTGTCTGTGTTAGGGAAAGGGCCTGTGTTCTCAGACACAGACATCAGGCTTTGAGGTGGGATATCTGGAGTCTACTCTTAGCTATCTAACAAAGAGAGTTACAACCTTGGACAAATAACCTGACCTCCTGTTCTTTCCTCTGTACACAGAAAGAATTACACTATGTCTGTCTAACATTTGTTCAGCCTGTAGCTTTGCGATTATATTTACTAGGTGAGTGGTGACTTCCACAGTGGAACCCACCCAATATGACAAGGCTGTGATACATCACAGAATACATTTTCAAGTTAGTGATTTTTATTCTGCACCCACCCTCTCTGCTCTTTCTGATGCTATCTGTTCCCTGCTGCTGAGCAGTGTCCTCCTCTGACTCTTCTGTTCTGCTTCCTGAGGTCCTCCTCCTCTCTCTGGCTCTCTTCTCCCCTCCCTCCTCTCCAGGAGCTAAACCTCAAGGCAGACGTTCCTCAAGGGATCAGTCTGCTACCCACTGCTATTCCCAAAGACTTCATTTAAATATATTTTTCACTTATTTTTATTTTTAATTAAATATTTTATTACAAATTATCGGTGGCATGGTATCATCTATATAATGTACAATAACCAAATCAGGGTCATAATCTTGTTCATCTTTTTACACTTTGAAAAATTTTTGATTAGTATATATGTTTTCTCCTGCATATTATTAGCTGTAGGGTAATTGAGCACATCCCATACAGTTCTCCAATTTAAAGTGTGTAATGAAGTATTTTTCAGTATTTTCACAAATATGTGTACCTATCACCACAGCTAATTCTGGAGCAGATTCATAAACTCAAAGAAACATGCTTTCAGGCTGAGGAGATAGCTCAGCAGCCTAAGGCCCTGCCTGGCAAGTGCAGAGACCTGGGTTTGATTCCCAGTACCACATGCTGTACTGGCCCCAGAACCCCAGGCGTGCTATGCCTGCCACTGAAACCAGGTGTGGTAGTGCAGGCCTGTAATTCCATTGCTGAGGAGGCAAAGACAGGAGGATCATTAAGAGGCCAAGCTGCAGAGTGAGATCCTCTACTAAAAAAAGAGAGAAAGAAAGGAAGAAAGAGAAAAAAAATTTTTTTAAAAAACATACTTTTTAGTCTATCACCTCCTAGTCCTTTATCCTCCCCAATAAAATTCTTTGCATCTATCAGTCTTCTTACCATCTCTGTGTGTTTCCTTATTCTTGAAATTAAATATAACATTTTGTAACTGGTTCTTTTCATTTAGCACAATGTTTTTGAACTTGATCCATGTTGTAGCATGGTATTTATTCGATTTTAGTTTTTAATAATATTACATTGCATGGACATTCCACCTTGTATTTGTCCATTTATTGACAGATATATATTCTGGTTGTTTCTGCATTTTGTTTATTAACAAGCTGACTGTCAGGAAGATTTGTGTACACATTTCTGTGTGGACAGATGTTTTCAAGTCACTTGAATACTGATAAGTATAAAATTGATAGAAGTGATGGCCTTGTTCATTTCTAAAGTCTTCTGCATACTATTTGCTCAAGTACATTTATGTGTTTATGGCTGTAGTGTAGAATCCACATCATAAGCAAATGAGAGAAAGAGACAGACAGAGAGACAAAGGCACAGAGAGACACAGAGGCAGAGAGACAAAGAGACACAGAGACACAGACACAGAGTCAGAGAGAGACAGAGACAGACACAGACAGAGAGACAAAGGCACAGAGAGACAGATACAGAGGCAGAGAGAAAGAGAGAGAGAGAAAGAGAGAGAGAGAGAGAGAACATGAATGAGAATATATTTATTCCCTATTTATTCACTGAAACTCCTACCTGGATCTTTTCTTGGCAACTTCAAGCATAACATTGTCCCGAACTGAACCCAGCTAGGTTCCTCTCCCAAACTGAATTCATACCCTGAGTTATCCGTGCCTCTTCACGTCCCCCTGCACCTCCCTGCTTTCCCAGCTTCCACCCTCTCTCCCTCTCCCTTGCCTAGTCCATGCTACGTCCTGCCCATTTATCTTCAGTAGCTTTTTAATTCTGCTCACTCAGTTCCTCACCTTTTCTGCCCTAGCTCAGCCCCTCCCTACGATTACAAGTCAGCTTAGCTTTACTTTTCATTCTTCCGCCTTTCAGTCACAGCGTGATCGTTCTACAACTGAAGTCCGAGCTCCTCAAGTTCTTATGGACCCTCTGCAGTGAGTCAGCATCGCCTAAAGAAATAAAAGCCACGCTGTGTGGCACCGTCACTCCCTTTTCTTGCCCTGCCATTCTCTAGGTGACTCTTCAAGCTCTGCTGACTTAGAAAATGTTGTAGCTTTTAGCACACACTATTTTGCTTTTAGTCTGTTGCAATATGTTTTCCTTATCTAAAATATGCCTTCTCTCACTCTCTTACTATCAACTCCTCATCCGTTTTCTAACTGTAAATTATATTCATTCTTTACAACACAGAGACCCTCTTCTAGAAATGCAATCTCTTCCTTATCCCCTGCTTTTTCTGTACTCCAGACAAAGTTGTTTCATTTCTTAGAGTTGACATAATATCCAATAGTATTTTTATCCACCCACTTCAACAACTCCCTCACTCTGTTTGGCCAAAAATCCTGTGAGCTGCTCTAAAGATTATGGTTCAACACACATGAGCTTCATGATGCCCAGACTACATTTACAGTGCTGACAGAAGTTCTTTGATTAAGCTAAGAATTATGAGTCCTCAGCTGGGCCCAGGCACACCTAGTCAGTTGTGCTCATGGATGCCAGGAACATTCACCATTGTGCCTGAAGGGTGCTGAATCATGAAGCTGCAGTGGGAACCAGGGTGGTCAGAAGCGCAGAAGGGAAGAAGCAAAGCAGGAGGATAAACGGACGTCGATATCCAATATATAGGGAGTGGGAAGTAGAAGGGAGAATGGCTGGCTCTCGGTGTACCCTTCTCCTCAATGGAATCCCCTTACCATCTCCCCAAGATCATTATTGTTCATAAAATCAGGAATATAACCTGAACATATGCAGCCAGAATGTGACAAATGGGTATCACGGCACAGGTAATATAGACATTCGAAGAGATCTCTTCTAATATTTTATTACAGAGAAGTTTGGGAGAGATAGGCTTTAATAGGATGGAATACAAAAGGGGAAAGACAGAGACAGACATATGTTGGTAGCTACTGGTTTTTAAAGCATAGCTTTAGGGCACTATTTATTATCCTCAGCTTTATTTGATAACTGGTGTGTTGTTCTCATGAATAACTTACGTAAGGTTCATAGATACTACTGTGCCATGCCTTCCTTAATTCGTGATGCTCAAAAATTGTACTGGAATATATATATTCAGTACAGGGTCTTCAGGCCTCATGACACAGATCAAACTCATAGTGATCCTCCTGTTTTCAGCCTCTCAAGTTCTCAAGTTCTGGAAACACAGCTACAAACCACTGAGTCTCTGTCTCAGTGTACCCCAGGAGCAGGGCCAGCATGGCATAAATATATTGATACATAGTTTGGGAGGACTCCTCTTTTGTAAAAAGTTAGACTTCCCATGAAGAATGTAAACATTATGCATTACAACCATGTACAAATAAAAAGAAAGTTAAAAGAAAAAGCAACTGGGAGAAATTCCAGTATTTTCTATCAGTAACTGTAGAATTAGTACAGGAAAATGTAATTTAACATAAAGATAACTCATGTACTAAAAAGAAACATGCTTGCCTAAGTAAGCTATGTGGAAAATATAGATTTGTGCACAGATATATTTTATATTCTCACTCACTGTCTCTCATTTCTTCATCCACCCTACCATTTATTTGAGGATGCCATAAAATTGTCTTAACTTGGGCTGGGGAGACAGCTTAGTAGAATAAGCACTTATGTAGCAAGTACAAGGTCTTAAGTTCAATCCCTGGTACTGGAAAAAAAGTTGTCAACTCACTAAATATTTTTAAACTACTCTTTTCATGTATGTAACAATATTTAGCCACAAAAAGAGTAACATCTTACCACTTAGTATAGTATGCTCTTCTACTGAAGACACAAAGTAAATCCTTCAAGTTTAATCCAGAAGGATGCGTAATTTATTGTAGGGTTGCTTTGGTTTAGCTTATTTATCACTTGTTTGTTTATCAGATTGCAGTGATAATTAACACATGATAAAAATTATAATAAAAACAATTTTAAAAATCATTAGTGATTACAGAATGAAATTGCTAAATCTTACAAAATGAATAAATATTTAAACTCACTAATATGAATTTCAAACTGCAACATGTATTCATAGTCTGTTTGTCAATTTTCTTCAGATTTCCAACCAAATGTTTCACAGAGAAAAGTAAATTATTAGCTAATGTTAAAGTGAAAAAATTGCTGAAGTATTTTACTAAAATATTGAATGCTGAGTACTGAAATATCCATTAAACTGGCGTAGCTTAAAACTGTTACTTTATTTACTAGAATCAGACTGTCACTGAAACATGGTTTGATTAAGTCAGGAAGAAAATCAAGTCTTGACTTTAGCTTACTTTATAGATCTAGGTACAAATCCAAAAGAAAAATATACCACTTGGTTATTTAACGTGCTTCCAAAGTGGGTCATTATTGGAGAAGACTTCACTCTTGGGTCTAAAAAATTCTCACGTTTGCATACTCAGAACGTAGGGTAACTCTTTATTATCCTAAGTGACTATGTGAAAGAAGTAATTATGACCTTCAAATTCTTCATTTCACAATAGAAAGACATTTTAACATGGATATATAGAAAGGGTATAATCTCAGCTTTAAACCAAAGCATAACACATCTTGCTATCTCTTACTTCCCTTCAGGAGTTATCGCGGACCACTAATCTATGCATACAAACTGGGCAAGTGCCATATGCATTTAAATAAATCCAAATTCCAATCATTCTCTTTAAAAATTATTGTAAAACCACCACGCAACACAGAAAAAAGTAGAAGTCATTCTTCAGTTTTTCACAGGTCTGCAGTAGAGGTTATTGAGTGAATAATGTACTTGGGAGCACCTTCAATTCACAGAAAATCATTTCTTTATTTCAGATTGATTTTCCAGCTACCGGATGGGAGTATATGAAACCTGATTCTGAAGAGAATAGAGCTCATCTTGAAGAGCCACCGAAAGAGTATTTAGCACATATTGCCAGGCTCTCCCAGAAACAGACTCCGTTATTGTAAGTGACGGCTGTATGAATGGATTTCGCCAGCTTTTCAGGATGCCATCAGTCATCCTTGAGGCACTCATCCTTTCGAAGGACAACCCTTCCTCAGAGTACAACCCCTCTCATTTCCTGAAGTCACAGCTAGGTGATCAATTAATGTTTAGACATCAAATAAGCAATTTTCTATGCTTATACAGAGTCTTTTCCCTGTGGTAGTCAACAACAGTAGGTGAAGGAAAAGCGAATAGATTGAAAATCGTTCCACTCAAAACACGAAAGCATGCGTGATGAGGGGCATTTCTACACAGAGCAATGGGAAAGCCCTGCTCGGCCAGCCTTCCAGCAGGCAGAAAGTTGTTCGAGTAAACAGGAAGAAGTGAAATAAATCTAATTATCATGGCAGATAATAAAAGAACAGGAATGAATATAGAAGTGTTTTAATAGCACTAAATTTGTAAGCAAGGAGTCCTTAGATTTTTTCCAAACAACAGTTCTCTAAATAAAGTCAAATCTTATTGCTGCCCTGCTTTCTAACTTAAACTCATATTACTTTTTCATTCACTTCAAACCAGTGACATCAATTTCCCTCACCATACATCCAATACACCAGCACCATTCCCATCTGGAGATGCTTTAGGCGATGTTTGCTTTATCTGAAATACTTCTTTCTTTATTCTTCACATCTAAGTCACACACCCTTTAAATTTTCACTTAAGTGTCATCTCTCAAGGAAATCTTCATTGACCTCACTAATGAAAACTTTCGCTCTTTGTTCTGCCATGGTACCTTTTATGTCATGACTCTTAATGCAAAGTCGTTGTCATCCAGTTCATCTAAATGAATATTTCTTGACTCTTCATTAATTCACAGGAACTATTGTGGGACAGGAAAGAACTGATCTCTTTGATCACTACATTGTCAGTCTCATATATGGTGTGTGACAAACAATAGGTATAAAATAAACGTCATAGGGACTAATTTGTCTTTTCAAGGAGTCTGATTTAAAAGGCTCCTTATGGATTGAAGATGGAACAGTTTCATAGCTCTCATGGCACTATTATCAATAATTCATTGTTGTATTAGACTGTTGTATTAGACTCATCTTAACTAGGTGAAGTATATTTTTAATTTGTACTCAGTAATATAAAGCATTCGATTTAGTAAGTATGTTGCGCAGAAGAGGTTAGCATAGCTGTAATGAGAGAATTTGTAAATAAAAGTCCAATGCTTTCATGTTTTAAGTATCTTCAAACAAAAAGATGAAACAAAACAATAACAATAACTCCCTTAAAATACTAGAGGAGTGTTTTTTAAACTGAACTTCAATGAGTTCTACTTGTTTTGTACTTCCAATTCTATTTATTTTAAAAGTATAAATACACTTAGCCATCATTATTCATGTTCAATCCAGTATAGTTCCATTGTGAATTGTGAAAACAGGTGGAGAGTAGCCTTCAGTGTGGTAAAACTTGTGCTATAGTCGGATCAAATCTAGTGTCCAGAGAACAGTCAAAGTGGAAGTTTAAGACCATTAATTAACATTTTATCACATAGTTATATGTGGTAAAGTCATGTTTTGTCACATGACTTAATTATTTGCTTTTTTCCAATTAATCAAATATATTCAGACTCAAGAAATCCCAAGTCAGGGAAATATAATAAAAAAGAACTTATGGTATTTTTTAAAATTAAACATTGGAAAAAATTATTTTCCCATCAATCAAAAAGTGGTTCCAAATAAAAGACTCTAGATGAAACATATAAAAAGTTTATTCTGATAAAAAATTAATGTTGGCATTTCAACACAAAGGGCAACTAGCACCAGATGAATTTCACTTATTTAAAGAACTATGACGCAACCAAAATATATGTGAAACAACTATCTGCAGGAGCAGACAGGACCTGAGATAAGCCTTGTGATCAAAGTAGTTTTTGGTGTGGATGTATAGCATTGTCAAAGAGTATATAGCTTTGTTGAAATTTAAGACAAGCCGAAAAGGTAGTTCAGTAATGTTGAGACAGCTGGACTCTTCAGAGCATAATGGGAGGGAAACAAGGTAGGTGGATTAGCAGCTACAGGCTCTTTATAGGGCCCCTTTAATGTGTAGTTGAGTATCAAGCTGCTTGTGAGCAGGTGGAGTTTTTTTGGGCCTGCAGGAGAATAGAAAATGAGTGTAGACAGGAGAGGTCAAGCAGTGTTAGGAGACAGATAAATTCTACAACAATAGAAAAAGCTCACTAAACATCTAAGATATTCAGTACAGAAACCAGAAATGTGTATATTAGAATTGACTTCTAGCCCCACATTAAGCACCAACCTAACAAATCACACAAAGAAACTTCCATAGGATCATTCAATACTCAAAAGACAGCTGAATGCTAACCCTCAGCACTGTAGATCTTTAAGTGTATGTTGTACACTTGTTAATTGGAAAAATTATTGGGATATCTCCAACAGTACTGTCAATAAGAAAGTAAGTAGGAAGGATCTGGAAAATGCAGCCCTCTATAGTATAGTCATTAACAGAATTTTTTAATAAACTAGAAATAGGCAACAGTGTTTTCAGTTATCAGACAATTATTTTATTGTAGGTATTACAAATATATTTACAAGTTTTTAAAATATATATATATATATATATATATATGTGAAAAATGAAACATTTAGAAAGAAATGATAATTTTATGACTTGAAAATTAAATCACTAGATGCATGATTTCATAGATCTCACAATGAAGACAACAAAAGAAATGTGAACTTGAAGTCAGGGCAGTAAAAGTTACCCATATTGCAGTACAGAAAAAAAAAAATAATAAAAGAACTCTCCAAATAGTAATAGATTGCTGCGACCTCTGAGACAGCATCCAGGTATTATGTATGTGTGGATATATATTATACACATACAGAGAAACTGATACAAAAAAGAGTTGGAATAATTTTATAAATCAACACAGAGATATAAATAATCATGCTATCATGAAAATAATAAAAAATTTGCAAGCTTAAATGTCTTATTTCTGATATTATAAATTGGCAACAACTAAGCAAAAGGCAGTCTTGTGTTAAGGATAGGGGAACAATGAAGTTAGATACAGTGTAAAATAGAGACCCAAGCTCCCACTTGTGTGTTCAGTGTGGGGTGTTTTTCAAAGTTATGAAAGCAATAAATTAAAAAAGCATTTTCATCAAGTAGAAGTATTAATAAAGCATTATAACACCTGCCAAAAAAATTGTTGTGTATGCTGCTGTGAGGAGAACAAAAGACCAAAAATGACCTGTACTCTGGGTGCACTCTGGGGGGGACACATCTGCTGACAGTGTGATGTGAAGACAAAAATGAATGTAAAGGAGTTAACTGTTGTCACATTGACTGTAGCTGGATAAATGGGCGCTGTTGTCATTGTTTCCTACATATAGCAACAAAAAAGTAGAAGTATTTATGAGGTTCAAATAAAAAGAAAAGAAATGTAGTTCTACCCCATATTACAGATAGAAATTAAATTAGGGTAGATTATGTTACCTAGATTGAAAATCTAGAACTATAGAGAAAATTTAGGAGAACGGATATTAGGATAGGCAAAGTTTTCTAAGAGAAAAAAGAAAAAAAAAAAGAGAAAGCAGGAACTACTGAAAAGTTTATAAATTGAAGTAATTAAAATGCAAAACCATTGCTCAAAAAGCACCGCTAAAGAAATAGTCAAGGCATGTTGTGAGAAAATATGAATATATGTATATGATAAAATTTTTATGCCTAGAGTGTACAAAACATCATGTACATAAAATCCACCAAAACAATGGGCAAAAGACAAGCAGACTCTTCAAAAGGTATAAAGATGTGACCTATGAAAACTTACCTATACATAGGTAGGTAATAATTACAACCACAAAGACAGAGATAGTACTATGCACCCTTTAGAATGGATACTATTGAAAAAGTAGGCAACTATTATATCCTATGGGTACAAATGTGAAATTTCACCACCTCTTGGAAAAGTAATTTCATAGTTTCTCCAAAAGACAAATACTTGCTTGGCCTGTGGACTAGTGATTCCCCTCAACTGATCTTGGAAGAACTGGGAAAAAAATAACAACCCTGACAATCTTGCCCACAAATAACACCAGCACTTTTATTCATATCCCTAAAGGGGAAACAACTCAATGCCTGTCAAATAGAAGAATGAAAAAGCAAACTGTGATGCGTTCATGCAAAGTAATATTCGCTAATTAAAAGAAATGAACTTGATGCACTTAATAATATGGATCATTTCAAATCATTATATTGAGAGAAAGAAATCATAAATAAAAGCATGTGTATTCCACTGTTCCATTCCAGAGTTCTAAATGAGCAATCATTACTCCAGAAAGGAAGAAACCACACCAGTGGCCCTGGTGGGGCATGAGAAAAGACAAAATGTTTTTGTATCTTGATAGAACTGTGATTGTTATCTTAAATATGCATTTGTTCAAATTTATTGAACTGAATCTGTATTTTCTTTCATGTAAATTATGCTTCAATAATAGATCTAAAAAGAAAAAAATCATTGTTCTGTATTTGAAGGGAAAAAATAACTTATTCAGAACAACTGATATTTTAGCAAATTTGCTACTGATTTTTTCCCCCATTGGCTTTCCAATGGGAAAGATAAAAATAACACTTATGAAAGGGACCTAAACATAATTTACTGTACTCCAATATTTATAGATGAACATAAAAAGGAATGTTAGAGAAAATTACCATTGAAAGTCATTTGATATTTGTCATTGTCTTTCTTGAGAGTCCGGGATGATTTAAACTGAGCTGCAGTGCAACTTGGAGGAAACAGGGCTGAAAGGCTGCCACAGCCACATGAGACACGCTGTCCTCCAAATGAACTGCGGCTCTGAATGCTACAGCTACAGTGTGAGCAAAACAAGATAAACCAGCAGCCCTTGTCCTAGATTGAGATCTTTGACTCAGGCCACTCTCCAGGGGGAAATGCTTGAGCATTTAAGAAAATGGCATCATTGGTATTTTCAAGCCAAACTGCCAGTGGACTCTGAAAGTGGACTCAAAAGCCAGAAGGCCACGACGAATTGTGAGCTTTGTTTTTCAAGTTAACAATGAGTTTTCTGAACTCTGATGAAATTTGCTCTGACTTGAAGGAATCTCATCTTTAACATATGCTATTTCTGCCGGGCTCCACTTGGGTTTAAATTAATTTGCAAAAGAAATAAGAGAACCAATGGGTGATTCTCACTGTTTCAAATACAACATGTTGCAACATTCAAAGAAAGGTAATATAGGAGGCAGAAATTTTGCTGACTAAAATGACATATTGAAAAACAAAATTGGCAAGGGTAAAAGAGAGGAAGAATAAGCGTGAATTATTTTTGTAGAATGATTTTCTATAACAGGATACAGTTATTGGAAAATAAGTTGGTGGAATAACCCATCAAACTATTCCAAAAAGATAAAAGACTGGTTTTCTAAATAAACAGAACTCAAAGAACTTGAGTAAGACTTTTGTACTCTGAACTTAATGGCAACACTTTTGTTCAGCGAAGTCCGGGAAATTTAAATTTCCAATCTGATTTTTCAGACTCTCACAGGAGAAGAGAAGATACTTATGGTTTTATCGCTTTTTCTGCAATAATGAAAACTGCTCCCTCCCTTTGGTCCTGGGAAGCGCCCCCGGATGGGATGAAAGGACCATTTCAGAAATGCACAGCATCTTGAGGAGTTGGACATTTTCTTACCCTTTGGAAGCACTTGGGCTATTGTCTTCCAGGTATGAACTGTTTATTGAACATGATATTACTGGCTAAGAGAACTTGTTTGAAAAGAAAAGAAAATAGGGAACCAGATAATTAATTCAACAACTATTCTGCTGCTCGCTATTTCAATAGCTGTGGATTTGAAAGCTAGATAACTGTAAGCTATTAGTACAAACTTCAAGCAAATTTTAGAAGCTTAAATTGTGTCTCTTTTGCTTTTAAGGTTTCAAAAATTTATTGTTGATTCAATAAGATGGAACACAGAAAAAAAAAAAGATTCCTGATTAGGTATATGCCACTGTCTAGCCAATAGTTGTTTTTAAAACTTGATAACTTGATTCAGGACAGTCTTGACGATGATTAAAGAGGGTATTGCGGGGGCCAGCCAGATAGCTCAGTGGATTAAAGCACCTGCTTAGGCAGATGCAGAGCCCAGGGTTGGATTTTCTGTGTGCTATGCTGGCCCTGCCCCTGGGTACACTGGGATGGTGATTGAGACTGCATAACGTGGTGTGCACCTGTAATCCTAGTACCTGGGAGGCTGAAAATAGGAGGATTAGTATGAGTCCTATCTGTATAGTGAGATCCTATAGTCCTCATTATATATATATATATATATATATATATATATATATATATTGCTGCAACTCATGTGCAACTTATTATAGTCCTTCTTTGATCTTTACAGTACTGCCTTGGTCCCCCTCCAGGGGCTCCTCTTGGAGTTGGACCTGATTTTATTATCAATCTTCATCTGAATCTACTGAGGAATGGGGTGATTCTGCTTTTGCTTCTTGGTCAAGAATCATTTGATTCAAAAATTTTTGTCAGAAGATATTGTTAGGGTAGGAGACGAGAGCACGCAGACTGAAAAGCAGACTGAAGCAAAAGAGGCCTCAATGATGTCTTTACACCAAATTGGAAGTAGAATTGGTGGCCATAGTCTTTCTTCAGTGAAGGGTTCATTGTTCTTAAATTAATAGCAAAATATGAAATAGGAGAAAAATGACAATCCCTTCCACTCTCCCTCTCAAGATTGTATCATCTATTATTTGAATATGCAAATTTTAGTAAAGTGCTTTGCTTATGGGAGGCGTATAGTTGGTAATACAATGATGAGAGTAAAAGGAAAACATCTACCCCTTGAATGTTCTACAAATGTTCTCACAGAATAAAATACATGGGTGATGGGGAAGGAGCTAAGAATGTCCTCCTATTACGGAGAGAAGTTGTTCACAAAAGTAGGAGCACTTTGTATTGAAAGCCCAAAAGAAGTACCAAAGTCTGCCCTAATGTTGTGCACCCACTGATACCTTGAAAACCCACAGTCTCTGAGCTGGGCAAGACATACACACCCACCTCTACTCTGAATCTGTTCTTAGGATGATGAGTAGAGCACACAAAGCACTTTCAAAATGACTTACTAAGATCATATGCAGGTATTGTTCTTCCTAATACCACTTGCACGGGAAATATAGAGAAAGGGTATTTTGTTTTGTCTTGTCTTGGTTTCCTGTTGCTTCTAGTGGCTTCTAACTATACTTCAGTCATTCAGCTCAGAATTTACACATTATCATGTGTGATCCCCACTGTGAAGACTTTATTAATCCTATGGATTCTTGCCTTAATGCTTGTGCTTCTTCCTTTATATAAAAAGGAATACACACACATGCATGTGCATGCATGCATGCATGCATGCGCGCATGCGCACACACACACACACACACACACACACACACACACACACTTCTCTTATTTGACCGCATCTGCCTAATACAGTTCTCTATTACTTTATGAATTGCATCTTCTTAAATATGTTCATATGCAACGTGTAAACATGGGCATATTTCAGTTCACACTCAACTGAGAGCTACCCAACACAAGACGATGACATCACTGTTTACATTTCTGAAGGTCTAAATAATAAACGGAACTTAGTGATTATTCAGTGTTGAATCAAACACTTCCTAAAATGCACTATGATTATTTGTTCCTCAGTTGACATTCAATATATATTTTATTTCCTCCTATCTCAATTAGTTGAATAAGCTAATGAAGTAATGATATTGTTAGAGAATCAATTGATCATTGATTCATTTTTCTGGGATCATTCATGGTGCATCACATTAGTGTCTAATGATTATTTTGGAAAAGGCAAGTTCTCATCTCCACCTGTGTCCTCATGTCTTTTTCTAGTTAAGATATAAAAAATAGCTGCAATTATTTGCCAAATTCTAGTTATGTTTGTTGAAGACAGAATATTAGTACAAGTATGAATTTGTCATTCCTGAAGTAACAAAAACAGAAATGGTTCAAAGTGGAACAATACCAACTGATAGAATAAGACAAAATACTGCTAATTAGTAACCCAACAAAGGCATTGTATGAAGATTATTCAAAGACTGCGAAGCCTTATCAAAAAGATAACACATAACCTAGTTTAAAAGTAGATAAAGGATTTTATCTAAGAAAATGAACAAATATCCAATAGGCATAGCAAAAGATGCTCAATATAACTTTTTAACAAAATACAAATGAAAACCACGTGAAATACTGCTAATTGAGATTATTTAAAATAGAAGAAGACAAAAATGAAGTTTTCATAAGAATGTGGAGAATCCAGAAACTTCATTTTCTCTAAAGAAAATTAAAGGATGTATAATCACATTAGAAAAGAGTGTAGATGGGGAGATAGCTCAGTGATATGAGCAACTGCCTGGCAAGTGAAAAGTCCTGAGTTTAATCCCTAGTAGCAAAAGAAAAAGAAAATGAGGAAAAGAAAGACAAGAAAGAAAGAAAGAAAGAAAGAGAGAGAGAGAGAGAGAGAAAGAAAGAAAGAAAGAAAGAAAGAAAGAAAGAAAGAAAGAAAGAGAGAGAAAAAAGTGTAGCAAATCTTTAAATGTTAACCACAGAGTCAACATATGACTCAATAATTACATGCTTAAGTAAATACTTAAGTTAAATATTTCTACCAAAAAACTTATACATAAGTGTTCGTAGTGGTATTATTATAATCGACAAAAGGTAAAAAGAATCCAAATGTCTTTCAACTAATAAATGGATAAATAAAATGTAGCTCATTGTACAATGTAGTATTATTTGACAAAAAGGAGTGAAAACTGATATTGTACATGGTACAACATGGATGGATTTATGCTAAGTGGCAGAAGCCAATTGCAAAGACCACATATGGCATATAATTCCATTTATGTGAAAAGTAAACATTGGCAAATCTTAGAGACACAAAGCACAGTGGCTAAGGCTAGAGCAGGTTGGAAAGAAATGGAAAAAGACCACTAATGGCATGAGGTTTCTTTTTGTGGTTATGGCTACACAATTCTGAGAATGTGTTTTAAAAAAAAAAAAAAAAAAAAAAAAAAAAACATTGAATTGTACTTTAAGTGAGGACAAACTGTATAATATTTGAAGTTGTTACAGTTTGTGTCTAGTTGACCCCTCCCAAAGCCTCATGCATTCATGGGGCAAGGACTTCTAGAGTTTGAGACTTGACTCATGATCCACTGGATTATGTGTTGTAGTACTGCTGGGATTATGGGTGTGGTCTGAGGCAGATAGATAGCCTGAGACAGAGAGCCCAAACGTAATACAAGAGAGACAAAGAGGCAGATTCTCTTGTCCAGGTATGGTCAGTTGCTTCTGTCACCATTTTGTAGCTGTTCCACCACCATGAACTGCTCCTCTCTTCCCTGTGCCACTCAGCCTTGGAGCCAGCCAAATACAGACTGAAACCCCCAGTAACCGTGAGCTAAATAAGCCTTTCCTTCCTTCATCTTGTGTGTCAGGTATTTGTTTCAGCATCAAGAGAGGAGTAACTGAGACAGAAATATTTGTCAATGATGCTATTTAAAACTTATAAGAAAATAACTATGAAAAGGCCAGGCCTGGGTGGCGTATGCCCATAATCCCAGTGCTCAGGAGGCTGAGGCAGGAGGATCAGTGCAAGTCTGAGACCAGCCTGGGCTACAAAAGAGAGCTCAAGTCCAGCCTGAACTGTATAGTGAAACCCTCTCTCAAAAAGACAAAAAAAAAGACAAAAAAAAGTGAAGTAAAACATCAATATCTATACAATGTTCAAAAGCTTAATTTTCTAGTTGGACACATTTCTTTTTTTTTTTAATGTATGTAGAACAAGGTCTAGAGTGTTTCACTACACAGATCGACTTATAGTGATCCTCCTGTTTTCAGCCTCCCAAGCACTGGGATTGTAGGCACATGCCACCATGCCCAGTCTACTAATGGGACTTTTATTTTTAAATCGCTTTATTAAGATACACATTATTCTACATATTACCTAAACATATTTAAATGTGTTTAAATTTTTGTAAAGACAAGGAAATGTCTTACAAAAGTCTTTATTAAAAAGGTAATATTGGGATTGGGCAGATAGCTCAGCAGATTAAAGTGCCTGTTTAGGCAGACACAAGGACTAGGGTTTGATCCCCGGCATGGCCCCTGGGATGCGCAGACAGCGAAACTCAAACTGGACATGGTGCCATGTGCCTGTAATCCCAGCACTTGGGAGACTGAAAGCAGGAGGGTCACTGGGAGTGTGCTCTGGGTAGTGAGACCCCATGGTCCCTGCACTAAATGCATTTTTATTTAAAAAAGGGTAATATTGTTTTGGGTAGACATACATGAAAGGATTAACTGGATAAACGTTAATAGTCTAATTATTAATAACAAAGTATAGTTCCACTTCTCTCCCTAAATAGATCCTACAAAATCTATCTTATTCTTTTAATGTTTAAGTGTACAGATTCAATCTTATTTAGTGCCCAGGAATATGGTCTCATTTAAGTGTCCATACCAACCCTGGAGCTTTCTATAGAATAGACTACTGTTACTCTAATTTTTTATTTGCATGAACTAAAATTTACACAGGATAAATTGTCCCATGTGACCTAGCAAATTGAGGTAAAAATTAAGTCTAGGCATTCACAAAGACAGAGCCTGCAATCTTAACCAGTAGGATTCACAGCTTTCCTGCATCAACCCTCTGTTTATATTTTTAATATAATGACTATCCTTAAATAGCGTCTAAAATTGTAAATAACCATGCTTAGCTATCTTACCATGGTCAGATGTTGGGTTTTTTTTTTCCCCTTCACTCTGTAAATTCTTTTTTGCTGAATAATCAGATTTTGGTAGGCATTACAGGCACTTGTTTCAAAGTAGAAGGATATTATACTTCATTTGGAAAACTGAGTTAAGTCTTGATTTACTGGCACACTGCAAAGTTTTTTTTATCATGCACCAGTCCGGGTCACTGAAAAGGTTGGACTATTTCCATTCTACTCATCCTCTGACTCCCACCTCCAGTTTAACTGAACTATTAAAAATCTTGAGGACAAGCTGTTTCCAGAAATGAACCTTTCCACTCCTCTAAATTCCAAAAGCTGATTTTTCTGAGAACAAACAGTACGTGCTTGTTAAATAAGTTGTCAGAGTTCTATATTTTTCCCCCTTTGAATAGGAGGCTGTTTTGTTAAATGTTTTAACCTCTTGAGGACTGGGGTGCTCCATTTGGAGCTTGGAGATGTTTTAATCTGGCTGTTTATTTCACCTTGTTTGAACAGCTACCAGTTTCTTTTAGATTAAATAAAAAAAAAAAAAAACACAAACAAGAGGAAATGTAATTTACCTAGAAGAGGCCATGGACTGTTAATATTTCCACTACTGAGTGCCAGCAAAGTGCCCACTGGGCACTGATACTTCCATTAGCGAAGGTAGGGCTGTCTCAGAAACAGAGACCCAGGGCTAGGGCTTGTGGTTGCTGGCAGAGGTTGCTATTTTCCTGAACCCAGATGCACAGGCACAACTCTTCCACTGCTAACAGCAAGCAGAAATTACCAGAGAAATTAAAAGTCAGTTCAAGGAAAGCGTTCGTGTAAAAATAGCAACTCTGAGTTGGCATCAGAGCGTCACATCAGGAGCTTACATAAAAATGTGACAAGGCACCAGTACTACATTGCACTTGACATAAAATTTTTATTTTGCAGGGAGAAAAGCAATAGTTAACAAGCTGTGCCACAGTTTCCAAAGTCAGTTTCTCAGCCAAACTGTTCCACACAAGATTCGCACCCGACTACTGCACTGTTTCTTAGAGTTTAGTTGAGACTTCAGCCACTCTTGACTAGCCTTATAAATAGGAAGAATACCTATGCAGTAGGGAGACAGTTGAAAATTTCTGCAGTTGGAATTACTGAATGACGGATGATGGTGTGCATTTTTTATTTGTTTGTTAAGTGACAGTGTGTGCACAGGAAAATTGTAAGGGCTGAATCAAAGGAAAAAGAATAAGCCATAGTGACGGACAATAAAAACACACAGTTTATAAAGAAAGGCACAAGCTAGAGTCCACTTCACAATATACTCACTGCTATGATAAAAGTAGATAGTAAAAGTTATATGAACCCAAAGAAGAGAGACATAAATGCTTGCAGAGAAAGTAAGAGAATATTTGCAAAGAAATTCAAGTCTGAATTGTAACAGTCACAGAAATTCCTTGAAGACTAGCACGTGTATCATTGTGGAGATACAGACAACAGTCAATGAATTTAACAAAATAGAATTATACTGGGATGCTATAGTACAATAGTACCATTTAAATGGTTTCTGGCTGCTTGAGCCACATAAGATACACAGACTTTCTATAGAAGCCCAAAGAATTCTGGTAAGAGCAGGAGTCCTATAAACAGATTTGTACTACGTAAGGATGGTGCTGGAATCAATGTGAGGGATGGATTTTAAAAAGAAGGCGAGAGCAAGAATGTTAACTAGGGGTCTAATATAGAATATCATTGGAATGATCTATTTGAAATATGGTTGTGGCTTGGGCTGAATGGTAGTAGGGCTCCACAAAACAGTTTTGTAGGATATTTCAGAAAAAGTAGAAAAGATAGAAGAGATAGGGAAAAATTTGAACTTTTTGATTATGGTAATGATAGAAAATTACATTATTAACCATGGTAAGGGCTTTAAAGGAGGGACAGTTTGGGAATGAAAGTTAAGGAGTTCTATTTTGGGTGTGGTATATTTTTTAAATTCAGAAAAGGGTATTTCCAGGACAGAGTGCCTAGCAGTCAGCTGTAGGCACCAATCTGAAGCAGAGCAACCAGACTCTGAAAGTATTAGAATTTGTTGGCTTTCAATTAGTGAATGCAGACACAGAGTAGACGAGAAAAAGAGGTCTTGTAAGAAAACAAAAGAAATATTGAAAAAGCCAAGGATGAAATCCTTGAGAGTGGAAACATTCTAAGGTCAATGCAAAGAAGTGAAAAAACAGCCAAAAAAGAAAATATGAGAAAATGACCAACATGGTAGAGAATGCACAGAAGGGGTGATAGTTTAGCATTGATGGAAAGGATTTTCTAAGGTTTTAGAGAATAATTAAAATGTTAGATCTAACAATATGTGAATGGATTTGTATGTAGAATCGTTATTGCTGATATTTGTGAGTGAAAGCAGATTTTAGAATTGATTTTTATCAACAAATAATAGCTGCATACCTTTGTGGAGTACAATACACTCTTTGAACATATGTAAGCATTGCATAAGGATTAAATAAAACTAAATAAAGATAAGATCAAACTAAATAAAGATCAAATAAAACTAAATAACACCACCTTACCATTTGACAATGAAAATCTTGCAATGCATTTCTTTTTGCAACTTCTGAAGTACGCAGTACAGTATTGCTCCCCGCTGTGGTTAACAGCAGTGTAATAGAGCACCACACTTGCCCTGCCAGTCCAACTGAAATTGATGCCCTTGAGCTTCTCTTTCTCCATCTTTTCCCCCACCTACCTCTCCTAACCACCTTTCTACTCTCTGTTTTTATGGACTCTTTTTTTTTTTCAGTATCCACATATATGTGATATCATACACTATTTTCTTTCTGAACCTGGCTTATTTCATTTATTATAAGATCTTCTACATTCATCTTTGTTCTCAAAAAGGGCATTATTTTCTTTCTTGGGGCTCTATAATAGTCCATTACACATCTATCCTATATTTTTTACTGTGAATGATGCTAAAATTTGCCTTACAATACAGTTGTGTCTTTAACATTCCAACTTCAATTGCTTGGGACATATGTGAAGAGGTGAAATTGCTTGGTGGAAGGTAACAATGGAGCTGAAGACCTGACACCTGGTACTACAGGAGGCACCGGCCCCACCCCTGGGCATGCTGAGTCAATGACCAAGTCCGGCCATGGTGGTGCACGCCTGTAATCTCAGCTCTGGGGAGGCTTGAAAACAGGAGGATCACTACAAGTGCGAGCTGCATAGTGAGACCCTGCACAAAATAAATGAATAAATAAATAACTTTAATAATAATAGAGCTGAATCCTTATACTTCAAGTTTCTGAGGAGAGAAGAGAGAGAAATCAGTTGGGTTTGTCAGCATAGACTGATGATAAAGGAAAGAAGAAAGCTCCAGTTAGAGAATGTTAGAAAAAGAATTTTGATATTTGGAGTTTATATGCCTGTTTTTCTCTGGAGATCCAACTCAGGATCTTGCACTTGCTTGGCAGGCGTTTATGCCACTGAGCTATCTTCCGGGCAGTATGAGCCTGTTTACATCAAACACTTCAGGCATGTTTATGAACTGAGAGAAAGAATGCATGAAGGGAAAAACCAAAAAATACAGGACAGGTGAAGTGGCAAAATAAAATGGAACTAAAAGCCAGGAGTCAGAACAAATGTGCAAATGGAAATTGTCCCCATTTCTTTCTCTCAGGTGGGAATGAATAAAAAATGTGAGCAAAGTTATAGATCAGTATACACATGCAAGAGAAAAATGGGAAAATGTGCTAGAAAGGAACTATTAAGGTTTATGTCTAGTTGTCCCCCCAAAGCCTCATGCAGTCATGGGCAGGGACTTCTATAGATTGAGACTTGACTCATGAGTCACCGGGATTATGTGTTTTAGTGCTGATCTAGAGTTTCAGACTTGATTCATCACCCCTGGGATTATGTGTTTTAAGTACTTCTGGGATTATGGGTGTAGCCTAAGGTGGATAGGCTGAGGAGGAGAGCCTGAATGTAATATAAAGAGAGACAGACAGACTGAAGCTGCTGCTCTCTGCTCCCCTGGTTGGTTGGTTGCCTCTGTCGCAACTGTTGCTATTCCACCACCATGAACTGGACGCTCTCTGCCCTGTTCCGCTCAGCCTTGGGCCAGCTGAATATGGAATGAAACCTCCCATAACTGTGAGCTAATAAACCTTCCCTTCCTTCATTTTGAGTGCCGGGTATTTGTCCCAGAAATGAGAGAAAGGAAACTAAGATAGGAATCTTGGGGCAGGATCTTAATTTGTTTCAGCGCTCTGTATAAAGATGGCCACTGTGGTGTTTTTCACCCAATGCAGAGTTCACAAACGAAATCAAATTTTTTTCTGCTGCTTTCTTTCATGAACCAAATTGTGTGCAAATGAAAGTGTTCATGAATGAAAGCACAACTGTAATCTCCATCAAGGAAAATCCATGGTGAGGAACAGGAAGTGAGGTCAAGGGACCTGCCTCGCATCCCTGTGTACTTTTGAAGGTGTTTCTTAAGTTTCTTTTAAATTTTATAAATGATAAATAGTTGTGAAATTAGCTATATCTGCTCTGCCACACAGTACGTGCATGACTTGGACTGGTTTCTTTACCTATAAAATGGGAGCAATAGCATTATATATTTTTCTAGGAGTGCTAGTTAAATAAGTGGAAGTATTTTTGAAAGCATTCAGTCAAGACGACCAGTCATCCTTATCATCAGTATTCTCTTTATAATTTTATTTTTAAGAGAATTTAGAATTTTCTGATGCTGTGGTCAAATTATACATATCAATAACATCATGTGAAACACAACATTTCTATTAAGTGTTGATAACTTAAAGTGATTTATATTATGAAACTTACAAAAGACTATCATAAAATATTGCACACTTGGTGACAAAATTTATAAAGCAATGTAGCAATGTAATATAATATAATATTCAAGATAACACCATTCTGAAATTATCAACTTCAACAATGTCCTCTATTCTACTGATTCTCACTGTACAGATGAAGACATTGAAGCATATTTTATTTATCCATTTATTAATATATACTTATTGACAGCCGCCTTGTGTTGCCCCTCCTTAGGGCCCTGAAACTAACTTAGTCAACAAAAAGAAACAGTCTTTCCTCATGGAGTTACAATCTGCTGGAGAAATCTAAGAACTGGTCTCCAAACTATAAATACAAAGCAACAACTATTACCACATTTCTAGATGAATGCTTCATGGTTCTAAGACAGGGCACACAACAAACGAACCAAATCTTTCATTCAACTTGGGTAAAATCTGCCCAGCAGGAAGCTGTTTGAGCTCAGATGCAAAGCAGGAATAAGAATGAAGTAGTACAAAAGGAAGAGGAAGAGAAGAATTTTCAGGCCTCAGGTTAACTAATGAACAATGAGAAGACACAAATGAATGCGAGAAAATATTTTGAACACACTATTTCATCATGTAAATGCTTACTGGTTTCTGAGTGAGGCACAGATTTGGTAAGAAAAGCTGAAGTAGATTAGGGATATCCAGTTAAGAAGCTATGATACAAAAGTCACATGTTTTGCTATACAGGTCGTGCTTAAACTTGCCCTTAACCAACCAGCAGAAAAGTTTAACCACAAGGCATAAAATGTAAAACTAGATTAGAATGCTGAGCTGTAAAAGGCTTAAATCAACAGCTTCTAACATTGCCAGTTTACCAATAAACCACTGTGATTATCAAACATTGGATTATGTGTACAGCTACTTTCTCTTAGTTCAATGAGAGAAAAAAATTTGTACCAATAATGATTAGAAAAATTATAATGTCTACACTCTGTGCTCTGTAAAACTAATAGGAGGACAATATACATTGTATCAAATATTAGAAATGTAATACTTATGTGTTTTGAAACCATCACGTTGTTATTTCTTATTAAAAGTAATTTTAAAAATAAATAAAAAAGAAGCTATGGAAGTGGTCCAGGTGGCAGGGAACGGAAAGAAAATACACAAAGGTTACCATTTTCTGTAATAAAAGGAACAGAATGAGAAAACATGTAGGAATAACAACAAAGGATTGTATATAGGGCTGGTGGCAATGAAGAAGAGAGGTATCAAGGATTTTATCTATATTTTCATGCTATGTACGCAGGCTTAATTACAAGTATTCACCAAGATAGGGCACATTCAATGACAAGTTTTGTTAAGAATCTCACTGTTCAGGTTGGATATACTGACTTTAAAGTGGGTTTAAAATGACTGAGTCTACAGTTCTAGAGACTCAAACAAATCTAAGTTAGAGAATTTCAATGTGAAATCATCCACAGAAGGGTGGAAATTAACTGAAGGATATACATGAATGTGCTTAGAAAGAATCCATAAGGGAGTAAAAGAACAGCCTTGGTAATTAGACTTGAAATCTTTTAGTCTTTTTAAGCCTGTCATACTACTTTTGCGTTTCATGTTTAATGCATCCAAACACAGAATCTGTATGATGACTTTGGTACAAAACTTGTTTTATGTCAGGGACTTTTAAATCTTGCCTATAAGTAGAACTGGAATGCAAGCATAAAAGAGGAACAAAGTCAAGAACTACTCTTTGGAGCCAAACCTGGTGGCACAACACCTCTAATCCTGGTACTCAGGGGCGCTGAGGTAGGAGGATTGCTGTTTGAGAGTTCGAGACCAGCCTGGACTATGTAGCAGAAACCTTATCTCCAAAAAGATAAAAAACAAACAAAATGGAACCTACTCTTTCATCATAAGCATACATTTTGGTTCATTCATACCATAACTATATGGTTAAGTCCAAATTCTATGTGACAGTCTATAAATAATCCATCATGAAATTATATACAAGTTTCATGTCTCTTTGAATCTGAAATTATTATAACTTTGGGTCCTTAACTGGGACAAAGCCCCAGTCCAATTAAATACATCATGCAGATTACTATATGTCTTCACTGATCAATCTAGAATGCAGTACATAAATAATATGCCTAAGCTCATCACGTGATTTCATATAAATGGTGTGGTAAAGTCTAGTCAGAATATCAAGAGCCTATTCTCCTGAGTACTTTGGATTTTGAATTCCGATTCCAGTGCCACCAATATCTTTAGATAAACAGCTTAAACTCTGTTTCACTTCCTTTATCTATACAAAAAGAAGCCTGGACTAGGTTCACAAGTTTCCTTGGGTCCTGTTATTCTATAACCATGTAAAACTCCTTAGAAGAATATCAATTATTCAATAGAAATTCACAATCATCTGCAAGAATCCTTCCTCATCATTTTACTTAGAAAAATTTTCTTCTGTCAGGTCAGATATTTTTTAGTTCTAGAAACATAGCGCTGATATTCATATTGATGTTTTTCTGCCCACTGATGTGTGTCATCAGACTCAAACTTATTGGAGAAGCAGTTCTGCTGTTCTAATGGTTTTCTAATTCAACCTGACACTGGGGCTTTTAACTGTGAATAGCCCCATGGCATTCTGCATGAATTCTTGCTGTGTATTCTGAAGGTTGACATTTCTATTATGCTTAAATTTGATCTCATATTTCTTTCCTTTTCAGTTTACTCAAAGTGGCTTTTTTTTTTTGAAAGGTCGATTTTTGTTACATCACATTTAGCTTTTGCCTACCACTTCAAGAGTTCTTTGAATAAGATATTGTTCCTATATAATTTTCGAACCAGAGAAAGAGGAACAAAAGAGACAAACCATCAGAGGTGACAAAAAATAATAAGTCAGCTGGAAGAAGTTGAAAAACATATTTTTCTGTTGAAATTTCATTATATGACACCACTGGCCCTGTTGTAGATTTCCTGACTCTCTGTAGTATTCCTGTAGCTGTCTGAGAGGAGAAAAGTTATAAAGGCTTGGGAAGAGAGAAAATGAATGGCAATTTACAAATCTCACTGTTGGTCAGATGACTCCTCAGCCAGTTTGTGTCCAGGAAGGACAAGGGTGGCTATCTTAGAAACACACCACAGCTGCAGATTTGATGCCCCTCCTCCCTAGATCTGGGCAGAGACACACACAAAGTGGGTCTGCACCTCCACATTCTCACAGTGAGGCCTGAAGTTTCCAAAATTTCCTTAGGGATCTCACCAGATCTCAAATGTTTCTATTGAGATTTTAAGGTGTCCTTTGTCTAGCTCACACTCGTTTGTGAGTATAGAGGATCCCAGTGTTATGTGACTTGTCCTATTGCAGCAGACTTAATGTAGAAACAGATAAGAAATTTGACTCTTTTCTATGGAGCTAGAGAATGAAGAGATATGCAAAAAATGTAAAATATTGATTGTCCCTAAGCATTCCCTTTGTTTTTGAAAATATGATCAATTTTTAAATTGTTTTGAAATTTATTTATTTATTTATTTATTTATTTATTTATTTATTTATTTATTTATTTATTTGATACAGGGTCTTCTACACAGCTCAGACTCATAGTGATCCTCCTGTCTCACCCTCCACCATGCTGGGATTACAGGTGTGCATCACCCTGTCTGGTTTTGGTGGCCAGCTTGGTGTGGTGGCAGGGAGCAAATTTGCCAGGCAGGTGTTTAGACAGCTAAACTGTCTCCTTGGCCCAATACGACCACTTTTAGTAGAAATAAGGCAGGACTGACCAGATAGCTCAGAAGACTAAAGCACCTGCCTAGGCAGGGTGCAGGGGCTGGGATTCAATATCAGACGTGCAGTGCCATCTCGCCCCTGAGGCACATGGAGACAGTGATTGTGACTGGGAGTGGTGGCACGCACTTATAATCCCAGTGCTTGAGAGGCCCAAAGCAGGAGGATCACTACAAGTTTGAGCTACTTATTGAGACCCTAAACACCCTGTTACTCTGTACCAAATACATAAAAATAAGAAGGAAGGAAGGAAGGAAGGAAGGAAGGAAGGGAGAGAAAGAGAGAGAGAAAGAAAGAGAAAGAAAGAAAGAAAGAAAGAAAGAAAGAAAGAAAGAAAGAAAGAAAGAAAGAAAGCAAGCATCTTGGTTAGGATGAAATGCACTTATTAATGTTATTTTGAATGAATTAATATTTAAGTATCTTGATTTTATTCCTATTATGATAATGACCAACTGTAACCCATATAAACAAAATACTTCGCAATTTTCAATAATTATTAGAAGTTTAAAAACCTCTGTGATGCAGTAAATCCTGGCTACTGGCTAGTTTTTGTCTCTACTTGAGCCAGAATTACCTGAATATTTGCTTTTTTTTCCTCCTTAAACACACAGCCAGGGCCATTTCACCCTGGCTTGACCCCAAACCTTGTGTTTACTCTACATTTTTGTGTTTTTTGCAAGACAGGAAAATCACTTTTAAAATATTTATCTCAATGCTTTTGTTTTACTTAATCACTTGCCTTTTGAGTTTTCAGTCACGTGTTAGTTCTTTCTATCACTTTTGAAAGTCTTAGTACTCAAGGAAATGTTTTCCTCTGTCTCTCACTAGACAATGGACTGTGCTCAAATTTCAGGTAATTCCTTAATGTTTACTGTACAGTGTTATATTTCTGTGAGCTCTGCAATCTTGTCCTTCATCCTGGGGAATCAAGTGTCACCTCAACTGGGCTGGGGAGATAGCTCCGAGGCACAAGTGCCTGCTGGGCAAGTGCAAGGTTGTGAGTTTGAACCCTGGTCCCACCAAAAAAAAAAAAAAAAAAAGTGTCACCTCAACTGAAAGGCTACATAAATGCTTAACACACATCCAGGGTGATGTTTTATCTCTGCTGTCATCCTCAACCTACTTGGGACCCTATATTAGGCAACATAACATTGCTGACATCAACACTCAGCAAACGATGAGTCACTCAGTGGGATTTGTCTGTCATAGACTCTCGCTAAGCCTATTTTTAAAAAATGAATTTTTCTAGATAGAAATTTTTTGCATCTTACATGATCCGCTCAGGGAGTAATGCCATTTCAGCGACTTGATCGTTTTCATATCTGAAGCCATATCTCCACTTATGATATTACACCAAAATATTTCCGAAGGAATACAGAGAGAAGTTGCTTTTGAATATCTAAGTCAGAACTGGCTGACACCATCCTGATGAAGCTTCCAACAGTACCTTTGTCTCTACCCAGGATTCATAAAGTAACCTCCACTCTGCATTAATTCATGGTCACAAAGTTAGTAGAATTGCTAAAGGATGTCTACTAGTTCATGACTGGCAAGAACTCTATGGGCATTCTTGCAGCAAATCAAATCCTTGGGAAATACGATAACTTGAGTTATGGAAAATTCAAAACAGGTTGCAAGTCTGCCATTATACGTGACATTTCAGCCTGTAAATATCACACCGAAGTCAGAGGACTAATGTGGGTTGGCCTTGCCTCATTGAGGAACAAGCTATTGACAGTGAAATGCCAACAACTATGTGTCTGAAGGATTTGCAAATAGCCCCAGACACCATCACAGAAAGCAATGCCAACATTTGTTTGGGGAACGTATCTACCCATTGATCTATACCTGAGTTCAGTGCTCATGAAAAAGACAAATCAAGAACAAATTTTCTGAGGCTGATTATGTCACAAATCAAGAGACACTGGATACGTTACAAGGAAAACAGAAATATTCTAATGGATTTTGCAATCTAGTATACAAAAATACTTAAAAGTATGGTGTTTATCAAAGAGTTTTGTTGTACTGCATATTTCCTGTTTTAAGGTATGCTTATTTGTTTGCTCATCTGATCAGTAAGGTTAAAAAAAAAAAAGCCACCGAAGAAAGCAAGAGTGACTAGCATCCTACTCAACAAGTCATCGCATAAGTAATAACTAGACTGAGTAACTATTCGCAGTAAGGCAACAGACTCCCCTCAAACTGACCTTGATGCCTACGAGCTTGAGACAAATGGCTCAGTGATTGAGAGCAATAAATTAGAATCAATTGCATTGAGTGAGGAGACTCTAAAGTCTTAATGTGCTAAAATAACCTGCCATCTTCTGGGTTTGCATTTTGATGGTACCCTTCTACTCTAGGGGTAGGAGGTGAGGCTGAGACTTCTGCCCTTAGCAGTGCTTTCCAAGGTGTGTCTAGGCTACAGTTTCCACTAGATCATGTTGTTTGGATGTTCAAAGGGAGAAAACTTGTATGTGGAAAATAATTTCAGGTCAGGAATAAGGGTTTTAACTTTTAAAGTGGCTAACCTTAACATTGAAGTTCTTATTGCAATTAAAATGCCCAGCTTAACTGAACAAAAGTATGTGTTTAGCATTCCATTTCGAGTTGCTTTCAAGGACGGTCGAGGAATATCGAGTAAGGCCATTTTCGCTTGATGCTGTAGTTGCAAAGTACTCATTTCACCCTCCAGTAACTTAATATCCTAAACAGAGACCGTGCACTAAAGTCTTTAAAATTTTCTGACTTCAACACTACTGAGAAGCAATCTTCAGAATCCTTACCTGACTTACTTTCCTACAAAAGAAATTGAAGGTCTTATGTGTTTGTCCATATCTTTTTAAATAAGTTGCTATCAGTTGTTTACTCAAATTTTAAATTATGCCTATGAAGTTTTGTTAAAAGAATTCATTCATTTAAAATTAATTGTTCTTACCAAAGCCCTAACTGTGTCAAAGCAGGAGGTCAAAATCATCTCAAAAGCCGGGCATGGTGGCGCACGCCTATAATCCCAGCACTCGGGAGGCTGAGGCAGGAGGATCGGTGAGAGTTCAAGACCAACCTGGGCTACAAAAGTGAGCTGAAGGCTAGCCTGAACTGCATAGCGAGACCCTGTCTCAAAAAGACAAAAAAAAAAAAAAAAAATCATCTCAAAGCAGGCTAGTGCCAAAGTTATGTCCAGATGCTTCCTAGGAACTTTGAGATCATTGAATTTAATCTTCTGGTAGAACAGTACGATGACAATCTAAGGAGCCCATTTGAGAACAAAATTATCTTTGAAATATGGTTAAAAATACTAAATACCTCCACAGATTCAGTTCAATAATAGATATTTATTAGGTACCTAATGAGTGTTCAATCTTAAAATAGTAATGCATAATCCCAAAATGAGTAAGACACAATTAATTTCATCCTAGTGACATTTATCCTCAGTAAATGATGTTTACATATTTATTGTAAAGTACTTTTGACTTCTGGTGTTCATTAAGATCTAGCCAAAACCAGTTTTAATATATTATTATTATTATTATTATTATTATTATTATTATTATTATTATGTAATCTTAGTACAGGGTCTACAGGGTCCCACTACACAGATTGGATTTAGTGATTCTCCTATTTTTAGCCTCCCAAGCACTGGGATTACAGGCGCACACCACCACGCCCACTCCCAGATACCATATCAGTGAACCCCAAGGGCAGAGCTGGCACTACATGCTGGGGATCAAACCTCAGCTACCACATCCTGCCTAAGCAGACACTTTACTCCACCAAACTATCTGCCCAGCCCAAGTTTTACTATATTAGATCCTGTTTTTAACCATGCCCCATCCAATCTTGAGTTGGTTATTATTTACAAAATGCTCAGCTAAATAGAAAATAAAGACCTCCACATTTTAAAGAAGATTTCAGATATCCCATAATCTGCATCTTACAGATAGCAACACTGGTGGAAACCTGAAAATCTATCTTTGTAAGCTGTGATGGAAATAGCTTTCTACTGCAGTCCACAAGAAAATATAGAATATATATATAAAAAGAGAAAATTCTTGATGCAGATGATTGTCCTAACTAGTTAGGGATTATTTTACCTCATGTCACGGATGAGGAATTCATTCTTTGTTCTGATATGTATCATTTAGTGTTCACCATCCCAACTTTATAGACATATGTACTGTGTATCAGTTTTCCAGATCAGGAAATTCGTAAAGTGGCTGTTCAACAACTAGACCACCTCTTCAGTGATGAACTATTGGAGTATCTCCCTCAGCTTGTTCAGGTAAGAACTTGAAGGTTGCTAAGGGATTCCCAGAATGAACCAATGATTCTCTTTGAGTTCCTAATCAATCAACAACAGACTACTTCGAAGAGGTATTTTGGCCAGGCAAAGAACTAAATTACAGCTTATATGTCAATGTGAAGGATGCAGGCATTCCCTAGTATAAAGTAATATATTAACAAAGGTCCAAAAAGAAAAACATTTAAGATTGTCTGCTTACTAATTAGACCAGAAAAAAACAAGAATGGGTATTGTAAAATCTTCATGATTGCATATGTAAAACATAGCTAAATAAAGGTTATGTAGAAATAATTATTTGCTATGCAGCTCTCAAAATTAGTGTCTTATCTTTCCTAGCATGAATTCCAATATTGATAATATATCTTTTAAAAGTAAAAGTAATAACCAATTTTTGCTTCCAACTAGTACATTTTAATACCCTTGAATATTACACTATTAGAATTATTTTAGAAAAGAATATGCAGTTAATAAGTAATATGAATAACAACACACAATCTGAACATGATGAACGATTAACATTTAAAATACACTTGTTAAAAAGTGAGTATATAAAAAAAAAATACCAAACTACAGTGATAATAATTTTTTTCTATGCTGTGCCAGAAGATTTTTTAAAATGTTGATCTTGTGATTTATTTTTTTGTTTTCTAAACTCAGATATTTTCTTACAGAAAATGTCTGAAGCTATTTCAAACTCCAGGTGTCTCAGATTGTGGCCAGGGCTAGAAGACTCTAGAAATGAGGAGGAAGAACCTCTTAGTAAAATCAAGTACCATTTTAGTTTGCACACACAACATGAATTACTTTGAAGCTTTTCGAAAGGAAAGAGTAATGGTGTAGCTCTAGCTGTGCCCTAGTTATTTGTCCTGATCTTCATCATAACAACTTCCCTCAACTTGGCAAAAGAGTATCACAAGGAAAAAAAAATCCACCTTGTAGAACCACTTTTTATGTCATGCCTCACACATAGGAGCAGTACGCAGTGTCTGTTTCAGGAGAGTACTTTTTTTTTTTTACAAAAGTCTACCTGCTCTCATTTGAGATGCCAGAGTCAGTACACTTGGTACCAAGAATGACTATGAAGACCCTACTCATCAAATCCAAATTCATAAGAAAGTGCAGCATAGCAAATACACAGGGGGTAAAATTAAATAAAGCTGAAAATAAGCTAACTAAAAGTAAGGATATCAAGCGTGTTCTAGGATGGGAAGAAATACGCAATGTGACTAGAGAAAAAATAAAAACTGGGAGGACTTTAAACACACTTTTTTACAGTTTACAATAAGACTTTTATGCTTCACCCTGACCTTAAGGTTCTCTGACACATAAAATCCTACCGTGTTTATTATTTTGTGGAATCATATTATTTTTGTTATATTATCAACCAGAGGCTGTGACTCTGTGGGTAGAATCCAGGAACAGCATGGACAGTGACACAGTGTACACACAAATATTGACTGCCTGCTACCTCAAGAGGCAGGATTTAGTGAAAGGTGGCATCAGAGTAAAAAAACAAGGAGTTTTAGGCCACGAAGGCTATTCAAAAGCCATGGTTGCTAAGTGAAATTAAAAAATGGAAATAAACCAAAAAGTGACCATTATGGAAGGAGATTTTCAGATTTCTCCTATTCATGCATCTATGTTATATAAGAGCCCATCAAAAATGACGTCATTATTTTTTTGAATTTATTACAGTAAAAGACATATTTTTGATAACACCCCTAAAAATCCTCCCCTCTGAGGGCAGGGGAGATAACTCAGTAGAATACACACTTGCCTAGCAAGAGTAAGGACCTGAGTTCAATTCCTGGTTCCACAAAAATAAATAAATAAATAAAATCCTCCCCTCTGCTTCATTCTTGACATTTTTTTAAGCAATTGTAGAAGGGCTCTTTGCAGAGTCTTTCTGAGGTAAGATAAGCCATAGGGTGAATGCTGTTGCTGTGCCCCAGCCAGCAGAGAGGCAGGTTCACAGCAGCACTTGGTGGGTCTTACGCACCTTTCTCACCTGATCCAGCACTGTGGGCCTTAAGGCTCTTCCCCAAATCAAGGTGACCATGAAAGGTAAGTGTTTTGAATTGACTCAGGACGTTGACACAGCCTTCACAACACAAGTAAAGACAGCCCCCAAAGAGGACTCTGGGAACTGCTTCAGCAAGGATCAGAAGCTATGGGCCAAGCATATTCAAAATAAGGGGAACAAATGATAATATATTTTAGCGGTGATAATTTTCTAAAATGTTAAGCATTCACTGTGTTTTTCAGTCCCATCTCATAAGTCCATGACTAGGACATAATTGAAACTCAGGAGTGAGTCAGCTCAGTACTAACCAGAATAGAAAGGTAATTGTGGCTGCAGCTTGAGACAACGCACCTCAAGGCCTCTCTACACCCTGTCGGCATTTAGGCCCTTACGCAGCTCACAGAGTCATGGCCAGCACTCTCACACCTCAGGATTTCATAAATTTTCCCATGAGGATGCTTAAGGTCTTGAGGTGTTTCTTCAGGTGTGCTAAAATGAAACTTCTACCCAGATTTTCCCTTATATCTGTACCACAATAATAAAAGGGCTTACACTGTGTGTGCATGTGTGTCTGTGTGTGTGTGTGTGTGTGTGTGTGTGTGTGCACGCGCATGTCTGTCTCTGTGTGTCTGAAAAACAGAGACAGAAATAGAGCTGTAACAGCAAGAGACAGAGACAGACATGTGGACAGACAGACAGACAGACAGACAAAGACAGAGACAGAGACAGAGACAGATTTCAGTTTTAATTATGTGATGAGCCTCTTATTGAGATCTCAATGCCATTTTCCTTCATTTCCCCTCAAGCCTCTTTAGTTCTGTATTCTATAATCTTTGACCTCAAGGGAAGAAAAACATATAAAAAAAAAGTGTTGTTGCTTACTGCAGGCGGTCAAGTTTGAGTGGAGCCTTCAGAGCCCATTGGTGGCACTTCTCCTGCACCACTCCCTGCAGAGCATCCAGGTGGCCCACCGCCTTTTCTGGTGAGTTCTGTCAGAACAGGTGAGAAGGCCTTGGTCCTTGCCAGCTTCCCTGAGAAACAGTGGGAAAAGAGGTGGAAAATTCTCCTGCTTTGTGATGGATACCTTCACTTAAAGTACGGTCATTTTGAGTGTTGGTCGCAAGTGATTTTATTTATAAGTTAACTCTCGTCATTCTCAGAATCTTCCTTTTAGAACACTGCTACAGCTAAACACTTGGGTAATCCACTCATGATTCTGGTCTGTAAGCTATGTTTTTGGTTTTGGTTTTGGTTTTGAATGTATTTGGTACAGAGTCATACTACGCAGCTCAGACTCACAGTGGTTCTCCTGTTTCCAGCCTCCCCAGTGCTGGGATTACAGGCACGTGCCTCCACACCCAGTCTTGGTGGCCACCTCAGCATGCCCAGGGGTGGGACAGCATGACAAGTGCTGCTGGGGATTGAACCCCAATCCCTGTGCTTGAATAAATATGTGATCACATTTATTCATTGAAGGTTTGGATATGAAATCTAACTGTATGACTCAATGTTTTGAAAGAATGTGTGTTTTTAAGATGTTATGTACAATGTTAAGTATAAACAATGGAATCCAGTGGCATAATATATCTATCCATCTATCATCTATCTATCTATCTATACCTATATAGATAGATGGATATAGATATATAATTTTGTATTAAAAGTTTTAAAATACTAAGCTTCCCCTAACCATGGACTTAGAATATTAATAGAGAAACAACAACAGATGTCAGAATTTGTCTCACTGTTACCTACTCTGGCTCATATGAAACATAGTGTTATTTGCGGATTGTTTTCCTACTTTTTCATTACCTACCTCGTAAGTGCACTTTCAAGGCACAAAATTTTCACAATTAGAAGCATCAGTGATCTAGGGATAGGAATAGGCCTTTCTCTGATCTTGGTGGGAGGGTCAGCTGAAGGGACAAATCAGCATTACTCTGGAGTGTCACGTTTCTCTGACTCAAGAAATGTTACTCGCGTTGCTATGATGCTTCCTTGAAAATAACTCAAGGATTTCACAGCAAACAGACACAGGGACTTGCCAAGGACTTATATTTGACTTGCTACTTGTGAACTGAAATTTCTAGTTTAAGAAACAGTGTTTCCTCTAGAGCAGAACTATAAGAAGGCATCAGATACATTGGGTAGTGCCGGGCCCTTCACTGAATGGGCTCTTGTGAACGTGCTC
This sequence comes from Myocastor coypus, assembly GCA_004027025.1. Taxonomy (NCBI): domain Eukaryota; kingdom Metazoa; phylum Chordata; class Mammalia; order Rodentia; family Myocastoridae; genus Myocastor; species Myocastor coypus. The sequence continues at coordinate 123,781 of PVJA010000048.1, read as the reverse complement.
AGCAATCTGTACTTTCCAGTTGCTCTGTCAGCTACCGCAGTGCTATGCAGAAAGATAAATAATATACATCGCGGCATTGTGTCTCACCTAAGCCAAAATTCCACTCAACTCAATGCTTACTTCCTTAAAATTTAACGTTTGTATGCATTATTAAAATAATGCATATTTAAATGTGACATAATAACAAGTTTAACACATGAAACAAAATATAGAAGTGTAGAAAGTAAAAAAGATGATGGTTTAGTTAGTTAGTTATTCTGTATTTAGGGTAGGGTCTACAGGGTCTCACTACATAGATCGGATTCCTAGTGATTCTCCTGTTTTCAGCCGCCCAAGTGCTGGGATTACAGGTGCGGCGCACCACCACGACCAGTCTCAATCACCATCTCAGTGTGCCCCACTGAGAGGGCTGGCACAGCTCACTGGGGATCGAACCCCAGCCACTGTGCAAAAAAAAAAAAAAGATGTTTTAAAAGACATATTAAAAATCAAAATACAGTAGTAGTAAGACCTTATTCTGATTGACGGTTGCTTTAACGCGTACACCACATGAGTAAATTTTTCATCTGCTAAACTGGTGTGAAAAGCAGTCATTTGAAAGACAATAGGGAATGCAAAGCTGTAAGTCAGTGTCATATTTGCAGTTTCACATAAGTACAGTTATGTCACTGTTTCCTCAAGGGTCGGAAGGGAAAGCCGTTCTCACCCTATGCAAGAAACCAGTAATGAATCCACTTATCTCTTCATTAGTTTAAGAAGTAAGATGGCTGCTGCAGAAAAGAATATGTTAACATATGAGATGCTTGTTGTGAGGGCTGAGTCTATAAGAACATGTAAAAAAGAAAGAAAGAAGAAAGAAAGAAAGAAAGAAAGAAAATAAATAAATAAAAGAAAAGAAAAGAATCAAGAGAGAGATTTTAAGATAAAAATGAAGAGTCAGATAATATACATCAAGCAATACTGCTCATATTAAAACACATTATGGGGTAGAAGTTGTGGAGCCCTAACATCATGTGTAAGGAGAATTTGGGGCAGAATAGTTGAGTTAAAACATTTTTTAAAAAGAACAAAACTTCAGTCCTTTTGAATGAGCAAGGCCTTGTTTTTTAAAAAGGTAGAAACTCATCAGCCATCAGTTTTTTTTTTTTTTTTTTTTTTTTTTTGCTTTTTGAGACAGGGTCTCACTGTGCAGTTCAGGCTGCCTTTGAGCTCACTTTTGTAGCCCAGGCTGGTCTCGAACTCACAACGATCCTCCTGCCTCAGCCTCCCAAGTACTGAGATTACAGGCGTGCGCCACCACGCCCGGCACAGCCATCAGTTTAATGAGATTTTCACCACAGCCTCTTCAGAATCAATGTGTTTATTCAGCGCCTTGTCCTACTCACCTAGAGTTTTGTCCTGCTTAGAGTCTGTCTTCTCTAAGCTCAGGGCCTCAGAGGCGCTTCGCTTTTCGCCACTAACACGGCCAACTCTGGCCCACTCTATAACACCCTGGACTGTGCCTTCACTCCACTGCTTCCAGCCACCTCTACCACTGACCGATGGAGTGATTCACCAAATATTGAGTTAAGCATAAATAGGCTAGGAACGACTCCACCTTGACCATTTTACTTTACTGTCCATAACACTCCTTGGAGGAAAATTAACCTGAGGTTATTTTGAGTCTCCTTCATTGGAAGGTTCAGTGGAGGGTTAGTAGCCCCTAATTTTAAGAAAAGTACTAACCAATAGCTTCAGATTTGGTAAGCTGAGGAGCTTTAATCCAAAGTTTACAACTTAGAAGATGGTTTTACATGGAAACAAGAATATTTTGAGTTCATGGTTAGGAGGCTCCTACCCTATGAGATAATAGTTAATTATAGAAGCTTAAACCCATTGTCTCTGTCATTTTGGACAAGAAATAATTTAATAGGTAGTGGGATAATGGAATATCATCTCCCAAATAGCATGTCTGCATCCTAAACCCCAGTTGCTATAAATGATATCATGGAAAAGAATCTTTGACCAGGAAATTGGCACAAAGAATTTTTTTGGTTGAGAATACCCCAGAATGTAAGGATGGGCCCTACAGTCAGGGACCAGTGACCTTCTGAGGCTAAAGCAAAAGATGCCGTGGGAAGATGGGGGAATCGGCGCCCTTCATACAGCCAAGACCTATGAAAACCTGGAGACCACCAAAGCTGGGAGAAGCTCTGCTAAAGTCCTGGAGGGAACAAGGACTGACTAACATGAGAATTTCAGAATTCCGACCTACAGAGTTGTGAGAATAACTTTTTGTTGTTGAAGTCATCAATTTGTGACAATCCATGCCCCACAGGAAGTATTTCATGAAAGGTCTTGCCTCAGGACCAAACAGTAATGTAGTATTTTCCCATGGTGGGGACATCTAGCTATCACCCACAACTTTAAGGATGAGGGATTTGTATGGGTTTGCAGTTTCAGACCATGGTCCACTGACTCCAAGACAGAAACAGAATGGCAGAGGGCTATGAAAGAGAAAAAAAAAAAAGTCGCTCCATGGCAACCAGGAAGCAGGGAAAAGAGGGAGGAGCTGAGGACAAGAATGTACCCTTCTGGACCGGCTTTCCAGTGGCCCACATCCAACCAGGCTCTGCCTCCTCATCACACAGTCAGTTCAGCTACTATTGAACACATCAGTGCCTGGACCCACTGTGCACATAGCACCTTCCAAACTCATGAGACATTTGGAGGATATTTTAGTTCTAAGGGGCCAGGATGTCCTACCTGAGAAAGCTTTCTCTGACTCTCCTCAGCCAGCTCTGAGATTGAAAGCCACTCTTACATGATACACCATGATGTTCCACCTATGATGCTGCCAGATGCTATCTCATGCTTCCTCTGCCCACTAGCAGGCTGTGCATTTCCTTTTCCGGTCTGTACAGCAGCTACCAATCCAAACCATGCCATATCAACCCCACCATGGTGTCTAAGCTCATTATTTACTCTAAAGATGTTTTTAAAGAGGTCATAGAAATGTTTTCCAATCCAGCAATATATTCAGCAGTTCCATAGAATCTGAATTTACTGCCTTGCCTGAGTCACTGTGAAAATCCACGGCCATACCTGGATATAGTTACATGCCTGCTACATCCATCCCCAGCTTCCACACCAATTACTAATTCACTCCTGTCCCTTCTCTGGAGATTGTCCTCCGGTGACACAGATACCTGGCCTGCCAGTTGGGAAATCGCCGAGCTTTACATTCCAGAGATTCGCCATGGATGGGATTGAGGCCAGACTTGACCTGAGATTTTTGTCTGGTTAACATCTTCTTTCCTTAGGGCTCTTCTGCTCTCTCACAGGACTTTCTCCTGAGAGGACTTGTTCAGTGAACCATGGGCACTGAGATTCCTGTCTTATGTGTTGTTCTAGGGAACTTGAACCAAGATGTAGATTGCTACACCGAGATAATGAATTTAAATAGTTATCCATTGGTGTCTGCCAGGGATTTGTTCTAGAGTCACGAGTCCCAGGAAAGGTCAAAGCTTGCAACTCCTCAAGTCCCTTATCTAAATTAGTGTACTAAGCACATATGACTTATACACATCCCCTCCTCTACCTTCACCTCCTTAGATTACTTCTAACACTCAGTACAAGTAAGTGCTATGTAAAGATGTGTTCTACTCTATTATTCAGGTGTAATCACAAGGAAAAGAATTGTGTACATTCAGCCTGGCAAAGCTTTCCAATATTTTCAATCTTTATTTATTTGAATCCAAGGGTTCTGTGCAACCCACAGACATAGAGGGATAATGGTATGTTTAAAAAGAAAAAAAAAAAAAAAAAAAAAAAAAAAAAAAAAAAAAAAAAAAAAAAAAAAAAAAAACGACACACTATGCAACATGCTATAGAAAAAATGCAAGTATCATAGATGTTACACTCCTACCCAAATCTCATAGAATGAGATGATTTGAACCAAAGTCTGAATGGTAAAAAACCATTGTAAAACATGGATCCTTTATAAAAGTGACTCTCAAGGCATGTGGTATGAAAATCTGGAAATGAGGTGAAGCCCCTTCGGAAGCTCTACCCAAGTAATGATATTTTTTTCTGTTTTATTTGCTGATAGATCCCAAGTACCTAGGACTGTATTTGGCACTTTATATATACATGCAATAAATTGCTGTTCAGTTAATAAGAGACCAGTTATCTGAGCTCTGCTATGCACATGCAGATCTGTGACAGAAGGGGGCAGAAGAGAGCTACTTGAGCACCCACACAGGAGCTTGGCAGCGTCGGAAAAAATGTCCGGAAATTGTCCCAACCTGGAACAGGCAACCGATAACGCAAACCAGGGTAGTGCCAGAGACAAGGGAGAATGTAAGATGGTAGACATTGCCCAAGTCAGGGAGGATGGCCTCAGAGCAAGCAGGAGAGAGAAGGGGGTGGAAACCAAGAAGTAAATTAGGGCATGCAGGGAGGTGTGTCATGTGCTCCAAGACTTTTAGGAGATATCACCCCTATTAAAGAATCCTCAGCTTCAACACACTACCCATCACATGATGATGCAACAAAATCTTACCATTTATTTTTTTATACGACCTGGCCTAAACCTTTGCTTATCTAGAATTTGGTGACAACTTCTCAACTTGGAGCCTGCTTTATTTCTAATCTTTATTTTATTTATTTATTTATTTATTTATTTATTGCACTGTTGAATGTCTCAGGGCCTAATGCTCTACCACCAAGATACCAGCCTCCTAGGGTATTTATTTTATTTTATTATTTTAATGTTTTTAGTACAGGGTCTCACTATGTAGATCAGACTCACAGTGATCCTTGCATTTTCAGCCTCCCAAGAGCTGGGTTTACAGGCATGCCTAGACTCAATTACTGTCTCAGCTCACCCCGGGGGGCGGGGCCAACATGGCATACCAAGGAATCAAACCCCTGGTTCACTGCTCCTGCCTAAGCAGGAGCTTTAGTCCGCTTTAGTCTGCTGAGCTAGCTGGCCTCAGGGTAGACTTTAGATGAAGAAAGATAATATGAGAACTCTGTACTGTGTGATCCAAAGTCACACATTTTCCCAAGTGCCTGAAATTTTCTCAATTATGAGTCATTCCTCAAGGTTAACAATTTTTTCCCCTTAAGAATTCCTTTCTAGTACAAAAATATATTTCAGACCATATTTTTTTCTGACAGATTCATCATTTGTTCATTTATACAGTCAGCTTTGAAATACCAGATTCTGGTAATGTAAAAGTATCTTTTAAAGATAAACAAAGAATGGTCTTTGCTATAAGGAGGTCATGGGCTCACATCTCAGCATCCAGGCACTAGGGAGAGCCCACTGTGTGAGTAGCAAGGGTAGAGTAGAAGGAGGAAATTCAGAACATCTCCTGTCCTGCCTATGACCTGTTCCAAACTCAAGCAGGGACAAGGCCAGATATCAAGTACATCAAAATCTCTATCTGCGTGCTCTCATTCTGTCAGTTTTAAATGCAGATAAAGGCCTACAAATGAATCCACAGAGAAAGGAAATGCTCCCCGCCTGCTTTGATGTCTGAAACACTGTGAAGACTAAAGGCTACGCTTAGGGGAGCTCTGGCAGAGGAGTAGAGCAAACATAACACAGAATCAATAGGAGGTTTTAAAGCCTCAATCCCTTACTTTCAGGAATCATTATGCTGCTACTAAGTCACCTTTTTACATTCACAATGCAATAAATAATAAAATATTGCCTCACCCTTTTGTAAGGGAAAGATATGTCTCTCTGTCATTTGATATTGATCTGCTATAATCTTCTTTACCTCTGTTGTTCTTGGAAAAGTGTACAACATATTGAATTTCTAGATGAGCAACTCACTTAAATTAACAGTACCTCTTCTCTCCCCAGCCAACCTGATAAGAAAGTGATGGATATTTGTAAGAAAGCTTCCTAATTTGTACAGTAACCTGAAAAATCCATTAGCAAGATTTCCACGTTTATGCATAATACAGGAACAATCATTTTGTGTGGTTTATTTCTATTTTAAGAGTTGAGTATTTATGTACTTCCTTTAACAACAGAATTTTTTTAAAACAAATAATTTTAAATTAATTTTAGGGAGCTATTTAAAATTTTGTTTGTCTATTTATTTATTTATTTATTTATTTATGGCCAACTCAGCTTGCTTTGGGGGTGGAGATGGTGCAGCATGTGGTGCCAGGCATCGAACCACGCTGCAGTCCCCGCAGTTGCCTAAGCAGGTGCTTTAGACCACTGAGCTATCTCACTCGCCCTTTAGAAGGTTAAGTCTTATTAAGTATACCTGAGAATAAAATATTGCTCAAAGTTCTACCACTAGTCAATGCAAAAGCCAGAAACAGAGTTCCACCTTAAATGTGGCCATTGTTTCAGTTACATTTTCCCTCAGATTATTCTGCTTTGTTTTGTTTTTAACTGAGGAGACATGAATATGGGTATTTTGTATGTAAATAGTGACTCAGATGTGGAAACTTGGACTCAGTTGGGCTCTTGGGACCCGAACTTTCAGATCTGCTGTCCAGCACTTTTCATTATAGACCCCACATGCGGTTAATGTTGAGGCTTCCTTAAACTTAGGTCTGGCTTCTTTAAGTTAATGTTAATTTCTTGCTGACATAGTTTACGCTATGGATGTACAGTATAGCCTTGAAAAGCAGCATTACAATACTGAATTATTCATTATTTCTCAATCAGTAGTTTCTGTCTAGTCAAGAAAAAATATGGCCAAAGAAACTTTTATTTGTTTGTTTAGAAGTTAGCCATGTCTTCTCATATTTGGATTTTACTTTCAAAATGAATTTTGGAATCACAGAGGACAAGAATGACTATTTATTATCCCAGTATCTTAGTTACTTTTTACTCATTGCTAGCACAAATACCTGACATCCAAAATGAAGGAAGGAAAGGTTTATTTTGCTCACAGTTACTGGAGGTTTCAGTTCATATTTGGGTGGCTCCAAGGCTAAGTGGCACATGGCAGAGAGCAGTAGTTCACGGCAGCAGAACAGCAACAATGTAATAAATAAATGGTGACAGAGGCAACGGAATAACCAGGGGAGCAGAGAGCAACAGCATGAGTCTGTCTCTCTGTCTCTCTTTAAATGAAATCAGGCTCTCCACCTTAGCCTACCCACCTCAGGCCACACCTATAATTCCCAGCAGTACTCAGACCCATGATATCATCGGTACTAAAACACATAATCCCAGTGGATCATCAGTCAAATCTCAAACTCTAGAGGTCCCCACCCGATGATTACATGAGGCTTTGGAGGGACAACTAGACATAAACCATAACACCCAGAAATGGGCTTCAACATGTTAAGTGATTGATCCAATGACAACCATCTAGTTCAGTAAAGATTTGAAATTAAAACTTTTTCTTCATGATACATCATGCCTAATCAGGTCTCTTTCCAAATTAACATCTACTTTCAAAAACGTGCAACTTGAAGCAGTCATTAAATTCTTCATTTTTAGGAACTCATTCAAGAATGAAAGTGATAACTTTTCCTTGATCCAGGACAAAACTGAAAGGAAAACACTATTCCAAGTTGAGATCTCTGTATGTGATAGCTCAAGCATTTTACTATTAATTATCTGTTTGTGTGCTTCAATAAGTGCTGTCAATTGAAGTGTTAATGAATAAAATTAATGGTATTTCTAATAATCTCCAAATCAATTTATGTCCTTAAAGCATTTTTGAAGTACATAGTAGGTTATTTCCAGAACCTTCTTTATGTATTGCCTGATTCATTCCTAAAACTTTAAATGTGCTTCAGATTTTATTATTAAACCATGGGTGATAGAACAATTCCCAAGTAATTTTCTCAGTAGATTCAGTTTGCACTCAGTTTTTATTTTTCAGTAGCTATTTTATAAAACCAAGACTTTCTCAGGCCTCTTCAAAGCACTATTTAATTAAGTAACTCACAATATGTGAATATAATTAAGTCAGTCCTTTTCCTCAAGTTAAATGAGTCAGAACTTGGCAACGATAAAATGTAATCAGTCTCTCGTTCCCTCCTAATTAAAAGTGCCCAGGAAGTGGTTGGATACAAGGGAAGTTCTGGGTGGGTGACAGATTCCTGCTGTAGTACAGCTCGGTCATTCCCTGCCCTAGTCCATGCGTGCCGCTGTCACCTACTACCCAAGACTAGATACGCGCATGGACACCAGATATCCGTTTTCACCACCTTGGAGAATGGAGATGGTGAAGATGCTAGAAGACTTGGCAAGGACAAACTCGCACTTTCAAGGTGGTGGTGCCTTGGATATTCCTGGCTCCCCAAGAGGAAATTACTGTTGTATATATGATAGATGAAAGGAATTTAGGAAGAATATTAATCTACTCATGATGGCCTCTGGCTTTGGGATTCACCCCTGGATTTCTGATCCTTGACCCAGAAAAAGAAATCAAGAAAATTGCATCATCACATTGAAGTTATTTCTAGGTGCTGGAAACACACCTCTTATTTTTCTATATTACAACACTAAGAAGTCAGTAACAAAGTCCCACAGAGCTATTGGAACTGTTGAAGAAAATAATTGAATTCAACATAGCTGCCCTCCAGCATTCCAAGAATGCACCCAACATATCCAAGGGTTCTTTATTTCATATGTAATGTCCTGGGTTTTAACCACTGCTAAGATACTCAACATAGAAAATCAAGAAGCACTATTCTTACCCAAAAATCTTCCTCTCTCAACTAATCCTTAAATCCTAACTGTTGGTTCTCATCAATACATCTTGAATCTGTTTTCTCTTTTGCTATTTTTCTAGCTAGCATCTTAGTTCAGACCTCTATTATCACTGTGCAGGCCAGTGTTACAGCTTCCTAAATGTTTTCCTTCACTTCTACTCTTTTCTTTCCTTAGCCCATCCTCCACACTGCTACCAGAATAGTCTTTATTAATACAACTTGATCCTTAGGCTGGAGAGATAGCTCAGCAGCGTAAGTGCCTGCCTGGCAAGCACAAGGTCCTGAGTTCGCTCCCTGATACCAACAAAATAAAATAAAATAGATAAAAAGAGAATTTGTTGGATGACTTGATCCCCCAACTCATGCTGTGGTCCCTCCTTTTGAACTAGTTAAAATAATTTCTTCATCCCAGGCCATCTTTACTGAGGCCACTAGAAGTATTAGACTATGACATAAAATCTCTTCTCTCTAACTTTCCCACTGAATTTTGTGTTCTCAACTTTGCCTACCTCCCACCCCTAGGTTTCTACATTCAAATCTAGGTTTCTTTTCCATTCACAAGGAGCTACTCAAAGTTTCAGAACTCTCCCGCCCTCTGATAACTTTGTACATGATGTTTTGAACTGCTTGAAGGGCAAATATCACCTTATTTATATGGCAGCCTTCGGATTCAGCATAGCCTTTTGCATTCCTTGAGGTCACCTGTGACCCGTTATGCTTTCTCAATCCCCAGGACAGTTCTTGCATACATTTGTCTGCTCTACCCTTTTCCTTTGGTTTGGGCTGCGAGTGACCAAAGCTCCTAATCAACTGGTTTAAAATGGCATAAAAAAATGAATTATTCCTCATAACAAGAGTTATTTAGTGGAGTTGTTCCTGAGATTATTTTGGCAACAAAACTCTATTTTATCATCACCTAATTTTGTTCTATCTTTCACCAGTGTATTGACTTATTCTTAGGCATTTCATATCGCTGGGACAAGGAGAGAGCCACAGTTGACCACACATCCCACAGTGTGTGTGATACAGTTCAGCAGAAGACAAGGGGAGGGCCCTTGCTCAGCAGGAAATTTTTCCACAGCCCAGAGAGTTAGCTTCTGTTATTAGTCAGAATTGAGTTGTATGTCATAATGAACCACTCATCAGATGACATGCAGGTGAGTCAAGAAGCATTGCTGACTATTGGTTTAACATATATAGAGTATATCCTTAAATTGATCATCCTCCACGAAGACTTCAAAATATGAATAAAATCAGATTGCTTTTGCAGATGTAATGAAGAGAATAGATTTAGTGCAGGCAAACCCTGCATTTCTCTTAGTTAAAATGAGGATCGTCCTTATCCACCCATACTGAAGACAGAACGTTGCATATAATATAAATGACAGGTCCTCAATAAATATCTGTTCAATGTATAAAGAAACAAATTATATCTCATACTTGCCTGAAGATTAACTTACACTGACTACTATATGTAAAATTGCATGTCACAGAACTAACATCTGTTATTTTGGATGTGTTAGTCCTGGATGTTTCGAGTATTGTTTTTATTTTTGTGTATAAATTAAGATTTGTTTTTAGCTCCCTAAAACAGTAAAATGGGAGAGATTTGAATTAATTGACTCACAGAATTACCTGATGGTCTAAAGTAAAAACTTTTTCTTTCTTTCTTTCTTTCTTTCTTTCTTTTTCAGAACTGGGGATTGAACTCAGGCCCTTGTGCTTGTCAGGCATGCACTTATTGTACTGAGCTATCTCCTCAGCCCCCAAAGTAAAAACTTTTCAAGAGGTCTCAAGTGCTATACTGATTGGGTCCAATGTTCTTTTTGCTTTTTTCTAACTGAACCACATCATTTCTTAAAACCTTGACTGAAAACAAAGCCACATCTTGTGACCTGGCACAAAGTTTCAAACAAGGCCAAGCAGGGGCTTACCATCTTTTAAAATATAATTTCATCTATCAAGATGCTGAGCACTGGAGAATTCTAAGCAAATCCTTTATTTTCAGGCTTTCTTTTACTTTTTATATTTGCTCATCTAAAGATCACTCCCCAGGAGTACTAAATGGAGTTGTTTTACTATTCTTCTATTGTAATTTTGTCTCATTTGTATATAATTAATGTAGTTACAAGAGAAAACCACTTTCTTGTTCTTTGTGTGTTGCTTTTATTACATCAAAACCTAGACTTGGGTACTGAAATCCCATCTTTGCCATACTCACTAACTCAGAATCCTATTCTTTTGGATTACTTTTTGACCAATGAAGAAAAAACAGCCTGCACAGATAAATGACCTCCCTGCAGAGGGAACAGTCTCTAACCACCTTTGACAGGATGTCAAGTAGTTGTTGTATGTTGCTTGATCCTAGTCAAATGAAACTGGAATTCCAAAGTATATTTTATGTTCCTTATTAAATTGGGCTCTAGGTATATATGGTTGCTAAAGTGTGGTAAGTGTCATTGACATCCTTACAAAAGAGCAGAGCTTTTTGTTTTTCTCACAAGTAAAATTTACCACTGTTTTAAAGAGGCTGCTGATCACGAAGCTTGATAGCTTGATATAAGTTAACTGATGACTTTCAAGACTTACAGGACAATGCAGAGCTTCAGTTACTGGAAGTGTTAAGGCAGCTGGACAAATAGAGTTGTGAATTTCAGGGAAACAGGCAAGAAAGTGACTCAGCCAAGCATTGAGGAATGAAAATACTGTACTAGTCATCAACCCTTTCATTTAGTTATTTGTTCTTCAAGTTTTATTAAAGGTTAAATATAATGGAAGATACAATGATAGCAAAAACAGGTAGAACATCATGGTAATAAGAAAACAGGATTTGCAGGAAAACATATTTAACAAGTAATTCCAGTTCAGGCTCCTACTACCTGCATGGCGTTGGAAACACTGCTTAGCCCTACTGATCATAAACTTCATTATCTGTTAAACAAATATAATTTACAAAATAGAATTATTGTTAAAATTCATGACATATAGACATATGTATTTGTTATGCTTCCTTAGTACGCCTAAGGACTTATTAATGAACCCTGAGAAAGAATAGGAAACCTTGGCAAAATTCTAGCCCCCACAATTATAGGACAAACTAAAAATGTCAAATCCTGGATTTTTGACATCTGACGCTTCATTCCTTCCACCGCTTTCTTTTTGTTCTATCCAAATTGCGAATTCATAAGAATGACTAAATAAATAAATTTGCAATTCATAATTAAAGCGCAGTCTTGAAATTTGAAATGAGTAAAAATAAAGTTACGATAATAAACTTTTCTGACCCACTTAGAAAAGCATCTTGAGATGCTCTAAATGTCAGAACGAGCTGGGAATGTGTGTGTGATTTAGTGGCAGAGGTTTAAGAGGCACAGAAATGTGGCACCAGTCACAGATTGCTTGTTGGAACATGCTTTTACATTTCAACAGCTAACATCCATCTCCCCCATATCACTCATCTGCCTGCTAGTACAATATAGTAGAAGAAAATATGAACAAAAAATTGCCTCAGTTCCTCAGTTCTTTTAAAGGCATATGAATGTGAATTGCAAATGCAAAGCTGTACTCACGGAAGAAGTTGAAAATTTAGAAGGCAGGGAACTTGAAGGATTCCTTAAAATAGCAAGAAAATGGTTGCTCTAGTGTTATCACACCTAACGCACCTGGAAATCATCGTAGCAAAGACTATCTGAGAAAAGGGAGAACTCACTAAACAATTCTATTTTCAAAAAACTTTATTTATTGAGGGGCTGAGGAAATAGCTCAATAGAAAAGCACTTGCCTGGCAAGTTTAAGAGTCTGAGTTCAATCACCGGTCCCACAAAAACAAACAAACAAACAAAATAAATAAATAAATAAAGGAAAAGAAACTTTATGTACTGATTTATTTATATTATTGCTGGCTCAACCTACCCTGGGGGTGGGGCTGGCGCAGTATGTGGTGCTGGAGATAGAATTGCTGTCCCTGCGGTTGCTTAAGCTTGCCTAAATAGGTGCTTTAAACCACTGAGTTATCTTGTCGGCCCCTAAAACAATTCCTAACGGGGGGGAGGAAATATTTTCTAGATTTTACATTATTAACTTTATCATGAGCCTTTGTTATGGTTTATGTCTAGCTGTCTGCCAAAGTCTTATACAGTCATGGGGCAGGAACTTCTAGAGTTTGTGATTAACCCATGATCCAGTTGGATTATGGGTGAGCCATGGTTAGGATTATGGGTCTAAGTACTGCTGGAATTATGGATGTGAGCGTTACACTCAGCCTGAGGCAGATAGCTTCAACATAACTTGAGAGAGAGAGAGAGAGAGAGAGACAGAGACAGAGACAGAGAGAGACAGAGACAGAGAGAGACAGAGAGAGAGAGAGAGAGACTTGCTCTCTGTTGCCATTATTGCTGCTACTCTTCCCTTTTGCTCTCTGCTTTTTGTATCTGCCATGAATGAATGCGGTCTGCCTGGTGTCACTCTGCCTTGGAGTCAGCCCAGTATGAACTGAAGCCTCCAGTAATTGTAAATGAAATGAATCTTTCCTTTCTTCATTTTGGATGTCAGGTGCTTGTCTCAGCAAGGACAGAAGAGTAACTGAGACAGCCTTTAATGACGAATTGAAATATTTGTGTAAAGCAAATATGTTTATACAAACCTTAGTGCTGAACATGTGATTAAAATGAGATAGTTTGCTCTTGAGATGTAGGAGGATCATTTATCCAGGCTGCATTTTAGTGCCCACAGTTACCAATACAGGCCAACTTGACACTTGATTAATGACCAATGGTGTTACTCTGCACTTTTACCATTACCCAGAATGCTTAGAAGTCACCTAAGAACCCTCACAAGTAGTAGTTCATTCATTTTGTCCATACTTTGAAGTAAGCAGAATTGCTGCTTCAACTTCTGGGTGATTCCTTGCCTAGCCTCTCTGGTGTTTTGTGTTGAAGCAAATGGTTATCTCAGCAAGGACCCATGTAGCTCTTCTGCTCTGGAAAATTCACTTAAATCACCCAACTGTCTATATCCTCATCTGCAAAAGAATAAGATCTCCCAAAAGTTGCCAGCACTGCATCTGATATTTGTATTACTCTATTAGGGTACAAAGTCAGCCAAAACAATTATAAACACTTCAAGAAAAGGAAAAACTTGCATAAATATTTTAACATTAACTTTACTGAGACATTCTGAGAATAATTCAAGTTACCTTTGGCCTCTACAAGAAGTGCTCATAGTAGTGGTCATGAGCTTCCAGGCATTTGTTAGTATGGTGAACTGCTGCTTGAGTAACGTTGGTCTTTGAGATCGTTTCACACACATTCTCAACTTCCTTCTAAGGGCCACAAGGAAGCGAGTACTCCATGATATACGACACCTTCTAGTGTCTCCCATGTGAGAGTAACATCATTTCTTGGAAAGCATCCTGTTATTTTTCTCTTCTTAAAATGTGTACACATCTTTTTGGCAGAGTCTGTATTCTGAATAAATCACTAATTAAAAAAAATAGATATTTTGAGAACGAAATGATGTAAAATTAGACTGTGTCTCTAGTTACTCTTCTCTCCTTGCTGGGACAAATACGCGACACTTATAATGTGGAAGGGAAAGGTTTGTCTAGCTCATGGCAGCTGGAGTTTTCAGTCCAGAGTCAGCTGGCTCCATGTGTCAGAGAGAAACCCTTCATGTCATCAGCAAAGAGCAAGAGAGCAAAGGGAGTGGCAGCAGCCCAGGCAGCTAGCTAGCCTCTCTTCCCTCTTTTCACTGTAATGCAGATTACACACCCCCAAGCAATGCAAGCACCCATACCCACCATAATCAATCACAACCTCTAGAAGGTACTACACCATACTTGCATGAGGCTTTGGAAGGGAACACCTGGACATAAACTATGACAGACAGTATATCTTAGGAAACTCAAACTATTAGCAACTAGCATTTCTTCTTTGTTTTCACTTCTTTCATTTTGTTCTTATCTAGGATAATATTTCATTTTCTTGAAGCTAGTTTGGGAATACTTTCATTAGCTTCCCCAGGCAAAAGCAGTCTTATCAGATAAGTTGTGATGTATCTGTAACTCCATGGTCTAATTCAAGTACTTTCCATAGCATCCAAGTGTAAATGCTCAACAGAAGTGGGAAAAACTGGGAAACACCATCCACACTTGCCAACAATCTGGATAGTTTCAATTCTAAATGGGAGACAGCCCAAAACCCTAACAGTTCTTAGCATATTCCCCACCTCCAAGGTCTTCAGCTCTTCCCTTTCCAGCAATTGCTTTCCATGGATACATAGTAAATCTTGCCATCACTAGGCATAACATCTCATCTGAAGTCTTAAACTCATAAATCTAATGCATCAGGTTTTTAATAAGTGTGACTTTCCTATTCCCACTGGAGATAAGAGTTTAGTGTTAGTAGAGCCTCTACCCCCGACTCCTGCCTATTCTACAGGCCAGAATTGGAGTCGTCCTAATACCTTATCAGCTGTCTTACTTGAGTATTTGCATATCCAGGCTGGTTTCTGAGGTCACCCTATGAGTTTAAGAAGTTGTATAGGAAAATGTCAAGAATAAGTATCCTCCTTTCCAAATCCACTAAATGCTTAATCCAGGATATCAATAATATTGCTTAATCATTGTTAGCGCTATTGTTTATTATTCTACCCAGTTCAAATTTGTATTCATGCCATGTTATTCGCCACATCATATGAAAACTAAAACAATGATTGTATAACATCTGTAGGTTCCAAAGCAACCTATTTGTCCTAGCATGAAAATTTTGTATTTTCTCTTGAGTCATATAATAATAATTAATAGTGTAGAGTCCAGATCACTGTAACTGGATGTTAACCTGGCTCTACTATTTGTGAGCTGCCTGACTCCAAGCAACATATGCAATTTTTGAGACTTCTTTTCTCAAGCATTGAAAATTAAAATACAAGCTGTATTTCCTTTGAGAGGGCTGTTGTGAGAATTTGAGGAACATGGAACCTTGAAGCTGGAGAGCTTTGTAATACAGCAGATTGCAGCAGGATTCAGGTTTATACACATCTCTGAGAGTTGTGGAAGTGTAGTCCTAACCCACATGAAAAATGTATTCACTGCACAAAGATTTACTCAGCATCTTCCATGAGGTAAGATAGACTATTGTTTTTAGGTTTACAAGAAGGAAAAGGAGACAAAAGCCCCTGTTCTTCATTATGCAGCTTGTAAGAGAAGTAAGATATATACTTAGAAGGCATTGAAAAGAAGTAAGGAGAAGAATTAACCAAGCAGGGGGCTTAAAGATTATGAAGCCCAGATACTGAAAGGCTAAGATAAAGTAGCAAAGAAAGGCCTTATGTCAAATGTGACATTTCATCAAAGACCTTAGTGAAGTCAGAGCAGGAACCATCTAAGTATCTGAAGAAGGAAGTTATAAAGAACAGGAAGTACTACAGGGAGCATCATAGACACATGTTCTTGTGGCATCTGAGGGCAATGATGAGTTCAACGTACCCAAAATAACTCAAAGAAAGAAAAAAAGGTCTTGCAGATGATGTCACTGGGCAAAGAGCGAATAGGAGGGGCAGGTTCTCAAAGAAGTCCTAGGCAAACCTTAGAATATTGGCTTTATACAAGTGAGATGCAAAAATCATTAGAGTGCTCACAGAAGATCAAAGACCTATCAGGCTT
This sequence comes from Myocastor coypus, assembly GCA_004027025.1. NCBI lineage: Eukaryota > Metazoa > Chordata > Mammalia > Rodentia > Myocastoridae > Myocastor > Myocastor coypus. The sequence continues at coordinate 107,433 of PVJA010000048.1, read as the reverse complement.
ATTTTCTGACAGAATTGCTCTAGCTATTTTGTTGAAAATGAACCACAGAAGAGAAATGTAAGAACAAGAAAATGGTTTGGAGATTAATGTGATGATCTAAACATCCTAGTGACTCAGGCCAGGAGAAAGCAGTGGAAGAATGGAGAGAGGCTGAAATTCTGGATATGTTTTTGAAAATGACACTGAAATTGTCTGATAGAATGGAGGAATGGCATGAAATGATCCCATCACATTATATATATATATATATATATATATATATATATATATATATATAGTTTCAGGGATGCATGCTCCTAGAACAGAGAGATCAAGGGATTGTGTTCTGGACCTGTTAAAGTCTGAGATAACTGCTGAGCACCTGTCACTGGGCTAGAGATCAAGATGAGAGGACTGTCAACATATACATGTAATTCAAAGTGGTCAGAGATCACAGGAGGAGGAGAACAGATAGAAAGAAAAAGAAGTTCAAATGCTTAGTGAGGTCATCTTAACATTTAAAAGTCAAGTCTGGGACAACCAAAAATAAAAATGTGGAAAGGAGCTGTCAGAGATATAAAAAAGTAAAACAAGCGAGGGTGGAAATCTGCAAGACAAAAAAGAAAGGCAGGATGTCCAAGTTTGTGAAAGGCTCCCAAGTAAAAGAGGGAGACGATCAGCACCATGGCGGCCACGGGAGAGCATCAGGAAAGTGGTCCTGTGAAGTGGATAAAGACCCCAGTGGCGCAGATCTAAGAGAACAGCAGGGCGACCAAGGATGGACGGTAGGAGTTTCCCTAAGAAGGGAAAGAGAAATGGGGTAGTGCGCGGAGAGGCAATCTTCACGGGGTCGTGAGAGGAGTTGGTTCTAGGTATTGGGAAAGTTGTCTTTGTATAGTTATGGGGAACCACAAAAAGGTACCACGGGAGAGGCAAATAAGGCAAAATGTGGGCTCTTAGTCTTGGAATAATGGGAGGGTTGGGGTCTGTGGAAGGCCCTGCTACAGAATCCACACAGAGTAAGAAGGAGAAATGAGAGTGGGCGTCAAAGGCTGGCGGCTGCGCAGAGCGGCAGCCTCTGGTGCAGCAAAGGCAGTGAGGTTGTTTTTGAGGGCGGTGTCTGTTCATTTCCTGTACAAACTCAAGGCCATTTTTAGTGACAGTGAAATCCAGCATTTTCCAATGAGACATTAGAGGACAGATCCACAAAGCAGATGAGAAAGATAAAACAAACGTAGGCGCACAGGGTGCTGAAGACAAGTACATCCTCCACGCGCCGCAGCAACGATGGGTACCACTTTTGTAAACCCCTGATTTAACTGTTCTTGAAGCTTTTCCCCTTTTTAATCTCCTACTTCTATCTGTGCATTCATTATTCAAATGGAGCTATAAAAATGTAAAACTTTAAATAAACATAATTTTAATTCAGTAATGAAACTGAATACCAGTTTTCATTAAGGAGATGAATTGGCTGAGTCTCCTCAGCATTTAAGATCTGTACTATGGCAGTTTATAGATATCAGATTAAAATTTAATGTACATATTTTTGCATAATGTTATATTTAAATATAAAGTATGCTGAAATGAATGGTTACTGTAGTTTTAAGAGCCAGCTTTGTGTCCGTGCCACACCTTATCCCGAGACACAATACCTGCCACCCTTAAACGAAAGCAGGGAAGGTTTAGCTTTGCCCACATTGTCAGAAGTTTAAGTCCATGTCCCCCAGCTCCGGTGTACAAACTGCATGGCTGAAGCATCAGGCAGAGGGCAGCTGCTCACACCACGGCCTCCAGCAAGCAAGGAGAGAAGGGAGGAGCTGAGAAGGTGACGCTCCCTCCAGGTCCTGCCCCTAGGACTCACCTCTTCAGCCAGATCCCAGCTCCCGCGAGTAAGTCAGCTGCATATTACTCTATGACTCAATTAGCTTCCAAAAGACTTTGTACACGGAGGAGGCCCTAGAGGAGCATTCTTGATCTGAATCCTAGTAGCTGTTAATCCCAAGAGTAGGAAAAATAATGTACTCATCTCACTCAAAGACATTAGGGATTGATATTCACTGAGTAGGAAGTACTATAAAATATGCATTGGAGCAGTGTGAAATATATAAATACCATAGCCAGTAGTGGTGGCATATGCCTGTAAACCCAGCACTTGGGAGGCTGAGGCAAGAGGATCGGTGTGAGTTTGAGACCAGCCTAGGCTACAAAGCTAAAAAAAAAAAAAAAAAAAAAAAAAAAAAAAAAAAAAAAAAAAAAAAAAAAAAAAAGAAAAAGAAAAAAAGAAAAAAAAATTTGCAGTCTGCTAGGATTAGATTTTTAAAGATTTCCCAAAGGTCCACATTTGGTCTTTACTTTGGCATTATTAGGAAATGGCAGAACTTTTAAGAGGAGGAGCCTAGGGAAAGCTCTTTGGGCCACCGCAGTGCCCTTAAAGGGGATGGTTGTATCATTGGGTTTTGTTCTCTTTTCTCCATGGATTTCCATGAAGTAAGCGGACAGACACTGTGAATCTGTCTCTTTCACGAGTCGATTTTATCAAGTATTTGTTATAACACTGGCAAGCTGACTGGCACATTGCCTTCTGTCAAAATGCTAGTCGTCTTTCTCAGAGAAGTATAGTGGTTAAATCTGGAACAATGAAAGAACATTTATAATATAATACCCCTACAATGAAAAATAATTACAATAACCCTCAATGAAAAACATAAAGGTGTCTCTACGATTTGGTGAGTTTAGCTAAGGTGAATTCTTGAAAGAGATCTTGAATATGGTGTTTCTAGCACACACTGAGAAGTAAGCTGAAAAGCTTTCCAGATCAAGTTCATAGAAAGGTAAAGAGATGAAATGAGAAAGAAATGACTAGATCATCTCCATAAGTCAGGAGCTCACAGCCTATGAAAGGGACAAAAAGCACTACAGTATGGCACTAGAATTCTTGAGTAATTACCAACATCAATGGCAGTTGGTTAAACAGTTTAGGGGCACTTCTTTTATTTTTACTTATTTTTTATCTTTTCATTTTTTTTTTTAAGTGTATTTGGTACAGAGTCTTAGACTTGTAGTGATCCTTGCAGCCTCCCTAGCACTGGAATTACAGGCATGTACCACCACACCTGGTCTCAGTGACCAGTTCAGCGCACGCAGGGATTGAGCCAGCACAGCACACGGTGCCAAAGATCAAATCCTGGTCCCTGGGCTTGCCTAAGCAGGCACTGGGTCTACTGAGCTACTATACTGGCTCCACTTCTTTTAAAATATAGGCAAAATTATATATTTTGTGCCTATGATTTTCAAGCAGATTTAAGTTGGTCTGAGTCATGCACATTACAAATGCCTCAGTGTAATCAATGTCCTAATATTTATTCCACACGGAGTCTAAGTTGGCAAGGCAAATTAAGAAGTGGAATTAATATAGAGAAATCAACGAGCAAGCGACCTATGCTACACATAGAGGCTGTGTATCTGTCCATAATTTTACTCATACATGATAAAGGAAAATACATTTTATATTCATATGTTGTTAGTGGTTAGGGAAAAGCCTCTGTTCATTTCACAGCACACAGAAAATAAAAAAAAAATATTTCCCCATTTCTAAGTTTAAAGTAACTTCTAAAGAATATAATACTTCCCTTTTGTTGCTAAAATCTTTGAAAATTGCTTGTGCAGGTAACTATAAAAGTGTTATGAAAAATTGAACTTTGATTTTAAAAAAACAAATAAAAGAGAAAAACGGGGAAAGAATGAACAGAAAAGCATTTCACTTTCAAAATTTTGATTGCAATAAGAATGTGGAGAATTGCTAAATCAAAACAAATGGCAATTAAAATCTATCAGTGATACATCCTTCACTAACTCTAAATGATCATTGTACATACCATCTCTAATCTTTTAGACATAAGAAAAGCCCAAAGATTTCCTTAAAGTTGAGTGTTACAGTTTTTTTGTAGAAGGCAATTTAGAATATAATGGCCTTCCCATCTAAGAGCTATTTACACAGTTGCTACTTCAGCACTCCCAGTTCATGAGGCATTATATAACTATGCAAATACTCTAGGCCTAAATCCTATTCAGAATTCTCATATGTATTGAATGCATTTCATTTCCTGAGAAACAAATATTGGCTTTCTTCTTTGCCTTTGCCCATCGCAGAGTGCCAATGCATTATTCTCTTACAAAAATGTACACATAAATGAGTGAATGAATAAAGAATTTCCCATTCCAGTAAAATCCATGTACCTTTTGCCCTCCAAACACATTACAAGCCATTTTCCCTGTGTCACACTGAGCTTGATATTCAATCTTTCTTTCTAGAATGACCACCCCATCTTTAGATTGAATGATATTCTTCAGCAGCCCCATTGTTTCTTTCAACTTTGACTGGAACAATCTCCATCTATAAAACATTTGAATCTGTTAAAGACCTGTGACGTATTTTGCCTCTGTCAATCATCTGAAAATCATGTTTTCAGTCTTGTCTGTAGACCTATACTTTATAAATTTTCACATTTATCTTAGTATATTTAGAAAATATACAACAGTGTCTCAGTTACTTTTCTGTCATCGCTGGGACAAAATACCGGAAACTGAAAATTAAGGAAGGAAAAGTTTATTTAGCTCACAGTTTGTAGAAGTTTCTGTCCATACTTGGCTGGCTCCAAGGTAGAGTGGCACACGGCAGAGGACAGCAGCTCATGGAGGTAGAAAACAGTGAAACAGCAAGAGCAAAAAGGCAGGAATGATGGCAGCAAGGACAGCAGTGGCAGTAGAGCAGAGAGAGCAAGCCTCTCTTCCTTATACTGACTCCAGGCTATCTGCCCCAGGGCCGGTGTAGTAGCCATGCCCATAATCCCAGCATTTGACCATGAGTTAATCACAGTGAGGCTTTCAGAGGACAGAGGACACCTAGATAAAAACCATAGCAATCAGCATCTTTTGTTGAGCTAGGGCTGAAACATAAAGAACACCACAAGTACGATTATAGCTTGGACATTTGTTTGCTATGCAATTTAAATTTTCTGAACTTCAGTTTCCACAGCATAGAAGGAGGGTAGTAGTGATCATTTTCTATATATAGTAATTGACCAATAAATGATGGTGTGCCACACCGGATAATGACTGATAATAACAATAATGGCTTCCTTTCATTCATTTCCTTCCGTGTGCAGGAAATAATTAAGCCTTTTATCTAACACAATCTGAATATTTTATTCCTTTTATTAAAACCATTTCTTGGCTTATTTCCACTAAATCCCAAAAAATTCACTCCAGGTGTGAATTGGGTTTCATATGTTCACGAATATTGTCTAACACAGTGGATGCTTTTGTATAATTGAAGGAAGTTTGGACTACATGTTCTTTTCCATAATTAAAATTATATAATTATGTCAAAACAGACTGCCAGAATATTAATGAAATAGAATAGAAAATCCAGAACTATATCATATTATCTTCAAAAACTTATAATTTTAAGCAGAATAATTTCACATCAGTGGAGAAACTTAATTTAGTAAAGAAACTCCTAAATAGACAGTTGAAGAGAAAAAGCTGAGTCTATAACTCATAAAATACACTACTATAAAATCTAAACACCTAAATATTGTAAGAGCCAAATGGGAGAAAAAATGAAAATAGTCAGAGAAAAAGAGAGGGGAAATTTTTTGTTTTTTATTTATTTCAGTGCTAGGATCAAATCTAGACACTTGTCCATAATAGTTACATACTCTTCTCCTGATTGCATCCCTAGCCATGAAGCAAAAACATCTTATAAATATAAAAAAAAAAGACATTTTAGTAAATTTCTGTCTATGAATTCTGTGGTTAAGAATTCATTTCTTTAACATGGAACCTCTATGTATGCATGAATGTGTTCATATGAATAAATTGTTCAAGTACATACAATAATTTGATTAAAATATACATGGCCCTATCAATTTTTTAATATATTTTAAGAAGGATTTTTTTCCCCACACTTGTTTAGGCTCCCTTAACGGTGGGGCCTGGGGATCAAACTGCCATCCCCGATGCCTGACTTGGATTGCAGGCACAAGCGCTTAAACCACTGAGCCAGCCTGCAATCCTCCAATTTTTTTTATATTTTAAAATGCAACTATTTTCACAAAGCAAGTTTGCTTTCATATACTTATTAAAGATACATTTGGACATATACAAGGTAATGTAGATATCCCATTCATGACAGTTTGTTTGGTTGCAGAAAGAAGTGGGGTTTTTTTGTTTGTTTGTTTGTTTTTTGTTTTTTGGGTTTTTTTTTGTTCTTTTTGAGACAGAGTCTCAATGTGAAGTTCAGGCTGGCCTTGAGCTCACTTTGGTAGCCCAGGATGGTCTTGAACTCACATCAATCCTCCTATCTCAGCCTCCCAAGTGCTGGGATTACAGGCTAGAGCCACCACACCTGGCTTGAAAGAAACTTTCTTGGAAACAAATTTTAATCCATAAACAAATGGTAGGGAAGCTTTTTACATTCACATAAAAAATTGCAACCACTTTAGGTATCATTAAATTGATTGATTGATTGATTGATTGATTGATTGTCTTTTCGAGACAGGGTCTCACTATGTGGTTCAAGCTAGCCTTGAGCTTACTTTTTGTAGCATAGCCTGGTCTCGAACTTGTACCAATCCTTCTGCTTCAGCCTCCCAAGTGTTGTGACTACAGGCATATGCCACCACAGCCCAGCCATAGACTGATTTTAAACTACGATGTTAGCATTTTTTTTTTCAAATCAGTAATTGAACTCAGGACATTGTGTTTTCCAGGCAGGGTCTATGCCACTGGGCTATATCCCTGGCCCTTAAACTATGATTTTAGTAGCAAGATGCACTGTTATAATCCAAAAGCAACATGCAGTCTATGTGTGATATGTTATTACCACTGGAAAAAAATCAAAGATAAAATATTTACCTATTCACCTAGCTCACAATTGCATGGAAAGCCTGGAAGGGTACAAAATGAACTGGGAGCAATGGCTACAGAAGGAAAAGGAGACATGGGGAGAAGAGGTGGGAGATATTAATTTCCTTCTGGATTTGGTAACCTACATAAATTGTCCATTCAAAATAACAAGAAATGTTGATAATTTCTAAAATCTCTATCATTAGCTATGTTTTGAGAGCAACAGCAGCGGACTGTATAATCTCCCTGGGACATTTTTATAAACACAGAATTCAGACACTACCAATCTGCCAACCAATTAAGTTAATCATACAGAAGGGAAGCAATTCGAAGACCATCTTGGCAGATATAGTCTGCTGGCCTCCCAAGAACCTCCAAAACTTTCTCTCTTCCTCTCTGGAAGCTGACCTACGTGGACGCTGTCCAGTCTTTCCTCTCTGCCTTCTGCCTGGGTCCAGCCCACCGTGCTCCAGGCCACAGGTTACTTGAAAGACAAGAATGTGGTCAGAGTGTGTTCTCTGTCTCTGTCTTCCAGGTCATCCTGCAGCTGGCTCTCTCTCTCTCTGGCAGTCCTTTCATGATGACCGGACCAGCCAGCTTGTGAGGATGAGGATCCAGGCACTGTCCACATACTAGTGATAAGAATTCAGTGAAACTTCCTTTCTTTAGAAAGGATGAAACAATAACTTGATACTTCCTTGTTGGTAAAGGTCTTAACGTTCTGTTTCTTCATTGGTCTGTGTTACTTCCTTCTGTACAAAAACTCATCACAATGAACTGTACTGTGCAGTAACCTACAGATTGCTAACATAAATGTATTCACAATGCTATCTACTACTTCAATCATAAGTTAAATATTTTTTTTCCTTAGGGTCACATGACATAGAAAAAATAGACAGTCAACTCCACAGCACAAAGTAATTCACAGTTACAGATCCTTTGCCCATGTTTAAAGTTATTTGGTTTTACGTTTGTTTTTGCTGCTGAATTCAAAATGTATTTTGGATGTCAACCTCTTCTATGATCCACAATTTTTTTTCTCTCAATCTGTAAACTACCTTTTCATTTTTTTATTAGTTTGCTGTGCCAGAGATTTCTCTTTTAATATAACCTCTCTTGTCTAGGTTTGATGATTTGCTCTTAAGTTTTGGTGTGATATCTTAAAAATCATAGCCATGGCCAATTACATAGAATGCTTTCTTTGTCTTTTCTACTATGAAAGTTTACAAGTTTTGGTCCTTATTTATTTTGAATTAGTTGTATTAAATACAAGAATCCAGCATCTCTTTTGCATGTGTAGACCAAGTGTTTCCAATACTATCTATTGCAGAAACTCTGCTTTCCCCTACTATTTATCCTTGGTGCTTTTGTCAAAAATTAAGGGGTTAAAATTATGCATAGAAAATTGCTTTGCCATATTTACTTCTAAGCTAAGTATTCTGGTCCACCGATCTATGTCTTTTTTTTTTCTTTCACTACCACATTGTTCTGATTACTATAGTTTTGTATATAATACAAGGAAGGGATGTGTACCATGGAGATGCTGGAAAACATTTTTCTCAGGATTATATGATGAAAAATTTCAGTAACCTATGCTTTTTTAACTGATTTACACAAGTCCTGAGTTTAGAGATCAAACCTCAGTTTCAGCATGAAAGTTAAGCAAAACTCTTTTGTCTTGAAGTTACTGCCATTAGTAACACCCTAGAAGGTGCCTCAAGGAGTTCTCTTATAGGTGCTGATTCTGAATCTTGAAGCAAAACAAGAGACCCTCTGTCAGCTTTGTTTTATTCTTTTTAATTAAAAAAGGGAGAAAGTAATTTCCTATTGAAATAATTTGTGCAAGTGAACATGGCTCAATTAGTTTTTAAATGTAAATTTTAATTAGTGTTCTGAATCAGTGCCTAATTTGAATGTCTTCTGTTGTCTGCAGTTTAGAAGATTCCATGCCAAGGTTTACTCTTGTTTGCTAAAAAAAGCACAGGAGTTGGCTTAATTCCACCTCACTGCTTAGCATATTATTAATGTATAGCTCCTTGTGGTTTTAAGTGCCACAAAAGCGCTATTTCATGCCTAGTGCTGTATGTCCTCTTTTCTGAATCTTTCCTACTAATTTCCTCTATCAAGTGGAGATGAATTCAGTAAATACTTACTGACTGCATGTGGCATATTAGGTGTGGTCTGGTATTTCCCAGAGACAGCCACAAGCAAAATTTTAAAAAACTATGTCCTTCATGGAGCTTTCATTGAAGAAATTGACATTAGGCGATATAATAAATAATGTGCACAAAATATTCTGTTGCCATATATAAAAGCAAGGAGCCTTATGGGAAGGGGCTGTATTTTTAGATGGAGAGTCCAGAGCCCTTTCTGACAAGAAGGCCTCTGAAGGGAGATATTTGAAGGAGCCTGCTGTGAGGATGCTGAGAACGAGAGTATTACTGTGCAGCACGTCACAGGAAGTGTGAAAAGCCAGTGAAATCTGTCACTTGAACTCTGGATGGAGAAACACCATGCAAGGCCTTCTGGATTTCTGTATGGTGTCTGAGTAGCTGAATGGAATGGAATCCTCTAGGAGGATCATTTCTCCTGCTGTTTTTAGAACTGAACAAGAAAGGAAGAGCAGAAGCAGAAGTCACATATTTGCATATGCATAAGGAGGCTACTGCTGTGCTAAGGGGAGAAGTCCTTGTGTTAGATGAAACTGGTAGCAGTCACCTGGTAGGATTCTACTCTTGCTTGCAACTCTTGAATTCAGAAAACTGAAACACACTTTCTTATGAATTTGAAGCTATAGTTCACATAATTTGTCAGCAAGTTGGATATGAAATGTACTTGTTATCTTCCTCTACCTAACAAATTACCCCCAAATCTTAGTGACTTAAAAGCATACATGGAGCCGGGCGTGGTGGCACACGCCTGTAATCCCAGCACTCGGGAGGCTGAGGCAGGAGGATTGGTGCGAGTTCGAGACCAGCCTGGGCTACAAAAGTGAGCTCAAGGCCAGCCTCAACTGCATAACAAAACCCTGTCTCAAAAAGACAAAAAAAAAAAAAAAAAAAAAGCATACATGCCCTATCTCCCTGTTAATGTAGGTCAGGAATTAAGGCTTAGCTGTGTCCTTGCTCCAGGATTTCTCTGTCCAGTGGTCATAAGGAAGACATCAGTCCTCTGGAGTCTCTGGTCAGTTTGAAAGTGGGAGAAAGCTAAATTTACCTCCGCCTGCTCCCAGGTGACTGCTGACAGGATTGAGTTCTCTGCAGGGGACCCTCTTCATCTGTAGCAGCCTCAAGGGAACACAGAGCATACCAGCAAAATCAAAACCATAGTCCCTATACTCAAATCACAGAAGGGACACTCATCGCCCTGTCATATAAAGGCCCATAACAGGGTGAGCCCATATCTAAAGGAGAGTTTCACACGAGGGCATAAATACCAGAAGGCAAGAATACCAGGGAGCCAAGTCAGCAGATACCTCCCACCACAGATGCAAGAAAAAATTAAAAGGGCTAGGAAAGTCTCCCACATAAATAGCAGCAATTGGATTATCTTACTGAGAGAGTTTTATTTGCTGTTTAAGATTTTATTTTTTCTGTGAATTGCATAATGTGAAATGTAATAAATTTTAAGTTCTAACACTTTCATTGTCTTAGCCCACTTGGACAACTGTACCAAAAATACTGCAGACTGTGTGGCTAATTAGCAGCAAGAACTTTTCTCACCATGCTGAAGGCTAGAAAACTCAGCCATGAGGCCAGCAACTTCAGTGTCCTTTGAGGACTCTTTTCCTGCTTTGTAGAAAGCTGTATTTTCATCCTATCCTCTCATGGCAGAGGGACAAGGGAACTGGCTGGCTCTCTTTTGTAAGAAACTCAATCCCACTTCTGAATGTTCTGGCCTCACAGCTTAATTCTTCTCCCAAGTCCCATCTCTAATACCATCACATGGGAAGATGGGATTTCAACATAGAAATTTTTGGAATCACACACAATTAGTCTATAGTTTTCATTACTCCTTTCAATTTTCGAAAAGGACTTCTGTCCCATTCATAATCCATAAATAACAATGCCTCATACCAATTCTGTCTTCATCATTTGGGGTTTCCCACAAGTGATGCAAAGATGTTTGCTAAGGTTATTTTGTCTTCTTTGGGTTTTTTAAAAATGTATTTGGTATTCAGCTCAGACTCATAGCGATCCTCCTGTTCTCAGCCTCCCCAGCACTGGCATTACAGTCATACACCACCATGCCCAGTCTGGGTGACCAGCTCAACACACCCAGGGGTGGAGCTGATGCTGCATGTGGAGGTGGGAAGCGAACCCCGATCCCTGTGTTTACCTAAGTAGGTGCTTAGTCCTCTGAGCTGTCTTGCCAGCCCTTTGCTAAGGTTTTAAAGATTCTCCCTGCTGGCTAACAAAGCTGTGACACAGAAAGAAACTTTTCCCTCAAGAATTCAGTAAAGTCAGCTATTTACCAGTTAGGCTAGTAAAAGACTGAAGTAAGTCCGATCGTATGTTTAGGAAGAAATTAAGGGTTTTTTTTTTTTTTTTTTTTTTTTTTTTTTAAGAGAATAAAAAAATACCCCAAAATATTAGAAACAAACAGAATTTCACTAAATGAAATCATAGGAATTCAACAATGGTTGCATTACTGCATAACATTATCTTCAGATTAGTTGTTTAGATAACCAGACATATGCAGGCAAAATTGGTTTTAAAAAAGGAAATTAAGCTGGGCGTGGTGGCGCACGCCTGTAATCCCAGCACTCGGGAGGCTGAGGCAGGAGGATCGCTGTGAGTTCGAGACCAGCCTGGGCTACAAAAGTGAGCTCAAGGCCAGCCTGAACTGCACAGTGAGACCCTGTCTCCAAAAGACAAAAAAAAAAAAAAAAAAAAAAAAAAAAAAAAAAAAAAAAAAAAAAAAAAGGAAATTAAAAAGAAAAAAAATTAAGTATTAACAGCTCCTTTCAATACACCAGCAGAAATCAGCGATGTAATTATCCAACCTATCCTGTATATATACATAAATGCATCTTTTTCTCTTTTTTCTTTCTTTTCTCCTTTTCCTCAAGGGCAGAAAATTAAGTTTTTGAAAGGTTAAATAACTTTTTCAAGCCCATTTGGCCAGTAAGTGGTACAGCGTTAGCTAACCTGAAGGTATAGTCCGGTCTCTTTCTGCAACAATTTTCTTTTTCTTTTTCTTTTTCTTTTTTTTTTTTGTCTTTTTGAGACAGGGTCTCCCTATTCAGTTCAGGATGGCCTTGAGCTCACTTTTGTAGCCCAGCTTGGTCTTGAACTCGCACCAATCCACTTGCCTCAGCCTCCTGAGTGCTGGGGTTACAGGCGTGTGCCACCACGCCCGGCTTCTGCAGCAGTTTTCAACTATTAAAACTTACACAATGTTGTGAGACAAAACCAATCCCTTAAAATGATAAAAAAAAAAAAAAATTGATTGCTGCTGGAAAAAAAAAATCATAAGAAATGAAAGTAAAATTGAGACCTAAAAAAATGTATAGTTCAGATGGACTGGCATAAAGAAATCAGAATAGAAATTCCCGAGAGACTGAGCTGGAGACATGAAGATTGGACAAGATGAATATGTGCAGATTATATGGTACTTTGTGGTTTGTACACAGGAACTTGTTAAATAAATGTGAGTATCAGATTGATGTCAGTAGAAAATAGTGCGATATTTTTCTTTTCAGAACGTCACATATTAGCTCCTTCTTTCTCAATTTCCTTTAATTTATTATAGCAGTCGAGGAACTGAAAAATAAATATGCATACGGTGTGTTCCCACATAATCCCTCAATGTAAAAAACATAGTTTAACATCCTTCTTTAGTGGCTTTTGGCCACCAGGAAATTATGCTGTCATGAAGATTACCAATAATGAAACCCATTCTTCAGTGCCACTGTTGCTGGCCTCTGTCCTGGGTGAGCTGGTTTCCACCTGTCTTAACCACATTATTGATTTTGGAAGATGTGTTCAAATTGCTCTCAAAACTTCCCTCTGGCTTTCTGTTTTAATTATCCACCTAGCATGCCTTCCCAAACTCTCCTTCTTTATCATCACATACTGACTGTGAAACTTTTCAATTGCTGTAAAATGAGTATAAGGTGTACTGATTTTTTTGAAAATCAAAAACTACATCTTTTATTTTAAGTTCTTTCAATAAGAATGAATTTAGTGATAGTCATGGCAAAGTTAGTTAGAAATTTTTGGTCTTTCTGAAGACACCAGGAGCAAAGAAATGGATCTACAATTGGAATAATTATTCTTACAGCTTATGGATCTAGAGTTTAAACAATCACTTTCCTAGTCAGTAAAGCCTAATCAGACAGTTGCATTATTTTACTAGAATCTAAAAGCTATGACGACCTTTTTGTAAGACACAAAAAAAAAAAAGCCCTACAATATAATTTTGTAGTCCTCATTCCCTTTTAATGTTAAAATTTGGTTTTCATCAATTTTTTTTT
>PVJA010000048.1:22500-93967 GCA_004027025.1 Myocastor coypus | reverse complement strand
CTTCAGTCTCCTGGATCATCCTCTCTTGCGTTTAGCTACTGCTATTTCTCTTGTCTATCGCAGCCCACATTGCTAAATATAAGCAAATTAGATCTCCTAATTGCTTTTAAATTCTAAGAATGTCTTGCACATGTTAATGTATTATATACTTTAAGGAAGTAGTAGTCTTCCAAGAACATTGACTTGTAAAACAAATACTGTCAATGTACCCCAAAGGACTTAACTATATGATGAGTCATGGAACAAGTCGGGGACAATTAGTAAATTGTACAGTTAATCTTATAAAATTAAATGCTTAGCACTGCATAGTAACTGGTAGAAGCTTCTTATGTGGATATTAATACTGGATGAATTTTTCAAATAAATCAATGCTGAATAGAAATAGTGAGCAAAATTCTGAGATGATCCCATTGCCTCTGGTCCTTCTGAGGTTCCTTACCCTGCAGCATGAGAAGATCAAGTGAGTACAGTGTGGTGTCATTGTCGTGAGCATAGTACACTAAAGCAAAAGAGGCATTGTCTTGAGTGACACGATTAGACAGTTGGGTCCCTAAAAAGAAAGAGTTGCCTCTGGGTGGCAGAAGTGGGAGAGATTCAGAGTCTCAGAAGATTTCAGTGTGAGACATTTTAGGGCCGACTTTAAAGATAGAAGGTACCATGAAGTAGTAATGACTTCAGGATGCTGAAAGCAGCCCCCAGGTCATGCTCAGTAAGATTTTCAATCAAAGTAATTAAATTCTCCTGATCTGAGAAAACTTAGAAGCAAATTTCTCTACAAAGCCTCCCAATCAGTATTGAGTCAGATTAGTACTTTGGTTTTTGCCTGCTATGCCATTTCTAAATTTCCTACCTCTTGAACTAGAACTGATAAGTGACCCTCCTTTTTTTCTGTATTTAGGACAGAGTCCACAGGGTCTCACTACATAGATCAGACTTGCAATGATTCTCCTGTTTTCAACCTCCCAGATGCTAGGATTACGGGCACGCACCACCACACTCAGTATCAATCACTGTCTCAGTGCACCCCAGGGGCAAGGCCACACAACAGGGCAGGGATCGAACCCTGGCCACTGTGCTCTGCCTAAGCAGGTGCTTTAGTCCTCTGAGCTATCAAGCCGGCCCAAACTGGCCCTTCTTTTAAGTTACTAGTTTATAACTTTCAGCTTAATGCAACCTGGGTGTATAAGAACTGACCCTGAGCCATGAGACCAAAGAAAAGAGAGGCAGACAGACCTAGGCATATTCAGAGCACGGTGGACTGAGGTATGTGATAACAAAAGCATGATCCTAGGCGGTAGTAAAGTTAATCCTCATGACTGGGCTCAGGAGGGAGGAGAAGGACATATATCAGGTAGGACAAAAAATGGCTTCAACCAAACTGGAATGTATCTGTTTCACTTCAAGGTAATATCAGAATTAAGCACATTCTGGAGCTGGATAATCATTTAAAGTTCCACACACCACCCCAGTGTTTTTGTCTGTCCCATACAAGAAAAACTGAGATGATCCCATTGCCCCTGAGGTTAATGTTACTGTAGGCTCATTGTGGGGGCTAATGCCCAAGATGGCCACAGTCATGTCCAATCAGCTCCTATTCTTTAAAAGAAACAAAAACTGAGGAAAAGAATCCTTGAAGGAGAAGTGAGGGTCTCTCTTTCTTTTGGATTTTGCTACATTGAATATCAACTAATGTAGCTCTCTCTCTCTCTCTCTCTCTCTCTCTCTCTCTCTCTCTCTCTCTCTCTCTCTCTCTCTCTCTCTCTCTCTGTGGTGCTAGGATTACAGTTGTGTGCTACCATGCCCAGTCTCATTCCCAGTCTCAGCTCAGTCCAGGGGCTGGGCCGGCGCTGCATGCTTAGAATCTAACTCCTGCCTAAGAAGGTGCTTTAATCCGCTGAGCTATCAGGCTACCCGGAAACTGAGTTTTAAGAGTAGAAATCTTAAGATAAAAATTTCACAATGTGTAACTATCATTCAGACAGCTCCCCAAAGAGCATAATAAAGAGTTTTAAAAATAATCGGAAATAAAAGAGCAATTATTTGACACTAGTCGTTTTACCCACTTTTCTAATTCTAAAGTAGTTAGAAAAAGCTAGAGTGTAGCCTACTTGACAAACTGTTTGATAGAGTATGTTGCATATTGAAGCAATCTAGTATTTTGACTGAAAACGTTCACTACAACAAAATCCTCAAGGAAATGTTCGAGGAAAAATTATTCTACAGTAGAATAAAGAATTATTCTACTGTTTAAATACTGATTCCTTTGACTGTGTAGACAGCTTTATTCATTTATATTAAGTAGTTAACATCTTTCCCATTAGAAACAATTAAACTCAATTCTTGCTACTTGGATTCTTATTGGAAATGCATTTATTGTAAGTGAAATTTATATCTACTCTGTTTAGAGGTAAACCAGCACCTAAATTAAAATCATTAATGAAGTAGACTCAGTATCAACGAAGTGTAGGATATGTGAAGAATCATTGTTAGTATACTATATCATATGTTATACCGAAGCTCTCTGAATCTAAGGCTAGAAAAGAGGAATTGTTTACTTTTAAAGAATTTCACACTATTCTGTATTTATTTATTAAACCAGCATGACATAATGATTAAGGCCAGTGACTGGATCTGGATCCGAAATCTTCCACTAAGTAGTCCTGATACTGAAAATGCTTCTTAACATTTCTTCTTTCTTCCCTTCTTTCTTCTTTCTTCCTTTCTTTTTTCTTTCTTTCTTTTTTTCTTTCTTTCTTTCTTTCCTTTTTTTTTTTTTTTGTTCTTTTTTCTTTCCCTGTATTTAGGACAGGGTCTATAGGGTCTACAAGGTCTGCAGGGTTTCACTACATAAATCGAAATCATAGCGATCCCCCTGTTTTCAGCCTTCCAAGTGCTGGGATTACAGGCGCGCGCCACCACGCCCAGTCTCAATCACAGTGTTAGTTCGCCTTGTGGGCGGGGATGGCACCGCATGCTGGGGACCGAATCCTGGCTGCTGCGCTCTGCCTAAGCAGGTGTTTTAGTCCACTGAGCTATCAGGCTGGCCAGACATTTATGAAAGTTACTCAATATGTAAAACAGAATATTTAAGTTATTGCTTCGTAAAATTTTAATTAAAGTTAATAGAGCTCATGTATCTAAGACACTTAACATATTGCTTGGTAAATTATCATATAGAGAGATATATATCATGGGTACTATTTGTGTTTTCACATCAAAATCAAAAAACAGAGATTAGTAAATCTCTACGAATGTCTACAAATTATGTCACTGATTATAGCAGCAGCATCGCCCAGAGCTTTAGCATGAAGACTCTGGCCATGTCCTACCTGGTAGTAGCATCCTGGATCTCTAGCTCACTATCTTACGTTGAGCAAATGACGTGAATTGGTTTTCTCAGTTGTAAGGCAGACACCAGCCATACCCTATAATGCCTTATAGTGTGAGATAAAGGGACTTCACCTATATACAATGCTTAATAGACACCCTGGAATTCTGTAATAAAGAAGTGTTAGCTATTATTATATCTTGATGTCATATTTTCTTTTAAAGTATGCGTTTATGTGTGTATTAAATATAAATATATATTTTGTATTATATATAAATTATATTTCATATACATTCATTCATATATCATATATAAAATGATACATTTGTGTTACATAAATTATATATAATATAGTTGTATTATATATAAATTATATCATATTATATTATATTTATACAATTGTATTATATAAATATATTTATATATTATGTGACTATATAAGTATATTTATATTATATAAATATACTTTTATATTATGTGAATATATAAATACATTTATATCATATAAATATATTTATATATTATGTGACTATATAAGTATGTTTATATTATATAAATATATTTTATATTATGTGAATAAATAAATACATTTATATTATATAAATATATTTATATTTATATTTATATAAAAATATTTATACTCATAGAAATATATTTATATTTGGCACAAAAATGATAATATGATGTGCTTTGCCTTGCTTTATAAAAATATTACAAATTATCTTCATCATTTTATCAAAAACATAAGTGTATTTTTGCAAGCTCACTTTTACAACTAAGCTGTATTTTCTTTTGAATTTTTAATTTATTTATCTTGTACATAGTCTTTGCGCAGCTCAGACTCGTAGTGGTCCTCCTGTTTCAGCCTCTCCAGGGCTGGGATTGCAGACATGCACCACCACACCCTGTTTCAGTGGCCAATATTGTCTGTGGTGCTGGGGATTGAATTCAGGAGCTTATACTTGCCAGGCAGGTGCTTAGACCACTGAGCTATCTTCCCAGCCAACTGAACAGTATTTTGTTGTTGATATCTTTCATTTATTGCAACATCATGATTTGTTGTGATGCAGTTAACTAAACTTGTACTGGTTGGACACTCAGATTATTTCCAATATTTCCCTATTATGTTCAGATTGAGATGAACTTCTGTCTGGTCCAGTACTTGCATAGGTTCTTGCTCATTTCCCTGAACAATTTACTCTCATGAAATTGCTAGAATAGCAAAGTTTTCATAATTCTAGGTTTCATCTACATTGCAAAGTTACACTGTCTTAAGGCCATTAAAATTTATACCCCATCAGCAGCACATGACTTATTCCTATATCTTCACTTATACTTGCACCTTAACTTGGTTGGAAAATAATGTCTGTTAGTTTGACTGAATTGCAAAAGAGTTTGGGTGGGGTTTTTCTGCTCATTTTTTTTTTTTTTTTTTTTTTTTAGAATTTTTAAATTTTTTTTTTTTTTTTTTTTTTTTTTTTTTTTTTTTTTTTTTTTTTTTTTTTTTTTTTTTTTTTTTTTTTTTTTTTTTTTTTTTTTTTTTTTTTTTTTTTTTTTTTTTTTTTTTTTTTTTTTTTTTAGAATTTTTAAATTTTCTTTTCTTTCTTTTATTTATTTATTTATTTATTTATTTATTTATTTATTTATTTATTTTTAATTTTATTTAATTTTTTTGTGTGGAGCCAGGGATTGAACTCAGGGCCTTACACTTGCCAGGCAGGCATTTGTGCCCCTGAACTATCACCCAGCCCATAATTTTCTAATGTTATGTTTAGTCAAGTTGTTATAAATTTACATTATAAAAATCTCTACTTCTCATGAAAGCCCTACAGTAATTATATTAATTTACTATTGCTGCTGTAAAAAAAAAAAAAAAATTACCACCAACTTTGTTCTGATGATTGAAACTCCTAAAATGGGTTTTGTAGGACTAAAATCAAGTTACCATGAGCATTGCATCCCTTCAAGAAGCTTTCAAGGTTCATCTATTTCTTCATGGCTAAAGCCTGAACTGCTTGTATTCCCCTGCCACACCCAGAATTTATATTAACATCCATTCACCCCTGTGATGATGTTAGCAGGAAGGGCTTTGGGGAGAGCTCTTCACTCATGAGCAAGACCCTTAGGAAAGGTCAGCCAGAGCTACAGAGCTCTTCTACCACCTGAGGACACAGCAGGAAAGCACGAGAGACCAGGTTCTTGGCAGACAGGATGTGCTCACACCTCTATGTTGGTCTTTTCAGTCTTCAGAGCTGAAAAGGAAATTTCTGATGCTTAAAAACGACTTAGATTACAGGGCTTGGTGCAGTAGCCTGCATGGACGAAGACACTTCGTTCCAGATGAGTGTCCTGGGCCTATGGTACCTTCCAAAAGTAGCTTTACCACCCCCCTACTTCTATCTTCCTATCTTTCACCTGCATTCCTTTGCTTCTCTCTTATCAAAGCCCTTGTCATCACACTGAGCCTAGCCAGATAAGCCAGTATTATCTCCCCATCTTGAAATCCTGACCTAATTGTGTCTACAAGTCTCTATTACATGGAAGGTGGCATAACAGGTTGTGAACATCAGGATGCAGCCCTTAGTAGAGCGAGGAGCTCTAGTCAGCCTACCATGATAAGTTACCTGCCTTCCTTCCCTGTGTCCACTAGCTTACTTCACAACATATGAGCCAATCCTTAGAAAAGGATGAAGAAATGTAATTCCAATATTGAACACTGCAAATAGTCTAAATACATTGCTCACTCAGAGATATAAAATAACCCTCTACATTGTAGAGGTTCTCAGCCTATGGGTCACGACCCCAGTGGGGGTCACCTAAAGCCATTGGAAAATGTTATTTATTACATTCCAAATCATAACTCTAGCAAAATTTCAGTTTTGAAGTAGCTACCAAAATAATTTTTGGTTTGGGGTCACCACAACATGAGGAACTGTATTGCAAGCCCATGGCATTAGAAAGATTGAGAACCACTGTCTACAAAAACATCTGAGTAACTACTTTGAAGATAACAATATGTAATGTATTAACTATTGTTAATTCTCCTATTATTTTGTTATACATACAATCTTGTTTTATTTTTCCATGAAAAAGATATAGATAATGCAATGAAGAAAAAATACGGTCTTCCTTTCACAATATTACAAGCATATCTGATGTTAAGATGAACCACTAGGAAATCAAGTAAGCAGTGGTTGTTCTCATCACCTCTGATGGCGTTATCTCCACTATCTTAGTTCAGGGCTATCTTTGCAGACTGCTGACAGAAGACAAACTGGAAGGCACTGATAGTGCTGCATTCTGGACCCGAGCCCATGGGAAAGTTGAATGAAGTGATGCTATTTTTTTTTTTTTAACTTGTTACAGCATCTAAAAACTTCAGGCCAAGTTAATAAGAAAGTTTTAAATATGGCCCCTCTGGTTTTATTCCAAGTAGTGTCAGGTTTTTTCTTTTCTGGCTCTGGAATTGCTTCTTACTGATTAAGTTGGCCTCACTTCAATGCATAATATTGGCTGCTTTCTGAAGACCAGCTTGCTTACCAACAATATAATCTATTCACTTTATTACTAACAAAAGTAAATTTTCCATCATTTCATTCTGCTCAGTGGTTACAAAAGACATTTTTTAAAAGAAAAACCATTTATAAGCCGGGCGTGGTGGCGCATGCCTGTAATCCCAGCACTCCGGAGGCTGAGGCAGGAGGATCAGTGTGAGTTCGAGACCAGCCTGGGTTACAAAAGGGAGCTCAAGGCCAGCCTGAACTGCATAGTGAAACCCTGTCTCAAAAAGACCAAAAAAATAAATAAATAAATAAATAAATAAATAAAAATAAAAAATAAAAAATAAAAGAAAAACCATTTATAAAATATAGTGTTCTTTTGATATCACATTACTTTGTATGGAAATGGCTTAATCTTTATCAGCTGTGCTTAAAAATAGTTTTTCTATAAAGTATAAGAAAATTTAGTAATTATTAATCAGGATATACCTGACTTGGCTAATTATTGTTAATAATGTCATCAGTACTGATTGCTGTGATCTAATTTCTATCATTCATTGAAGGTTGTTAGATTTGCTTGAATTATTCATTGGTATGGGACACCTCTCATGTCAAGACTTTTGAACATACAGAAGTGATTCTTCATTGTTCAATTTTCAAGTATGCTTACAACAGAGGACAGAAGTTTGTAAAAAAGCAACTGAGGGGAATTGAATACAAGTCAGCAAAGCAGCAAAGTATTATCTACCTTTGACAACGAATTCCATCAGAAGTTTCAAGGAAATGGCGCACAAAAGAAACGGTTAGCCTCCCCCATGAAGAAGTCTTTCCTGCTTACTCTTCAGTTAGATTTCTCTTTCTTGAAAGCATGGCCTAAGCAACATGGAAGATTCCTCTGCAGCATTTACACAGGAGGAAAAATGTTCCCTAATTAACCACCAGTGGATTCCACCAGTGATTATGTGTTGGTTGTGTTTCTAATGCAGGTGCTCATAATTTGAATGGCATTTTTTTTTTTTTGAATGGCATTTAATGAGGACAGGTAGTCCAGCCGCTCTCAGTCTCCAGTGCAAACCAAGGCAATTAAATCAGTTTGAGTGTTGGCGGAAACATACAAACACAGACCGTCAGAATCAGAAGACACCTTACATGTCTTCATGATCTTTTCTCTCACTGTATGAAGGAGGTAAACAGAGTCCAGGGGGCCTTTGTGTAGTTTGTTGATGACCTTGGAGCTGACAAAAAGCGCTGTGCTTCCTCAGTCCCTCCATGCATCCCTTTCTTGGTCTTGCTATCTTGGGGTTCATGTGTTGACCCACACTGTCTTCCCCTTTTCTTTATTTCCGATCTCGTAAAAACTGAGCTCAGGCCCGGCAGGATGGCTCAGTGGTCTAAAGCGCCTGTTTAGGAAAGCTTAGGCGGCTGCAGGGACTGCGGTTCGATCCCCGACACCACATGCTGTGCCAGCCCTGCCCTCAGGGCAGGCTGAGCCAGCCATAAAAATAAATAAACAAACAAAAGTTCTGAAACAAGAAATAAAATAAAAAATTCTTTAAAAAAAAAAAAACTTCTGGGGGCTGGGGAGATAGCTCCGAGGCACAAGTGCCTGCTGGGCAAGTGCAAGGTCGTGAGTTTGAACCCTGGTCCCACAAATAAAATAAAATAAAATAAAATAAAAAATAAAAAATAAAAAAAACTTCTGAGCTCAGACATTATGCCTTTTCAGCCACTTCTGTTATTACAGTCCCTAGGATTATTGGCATCACCAAATCATATGCTGTGAAATTGTAAAGAATTGTCTGATAGTAGTGGGCTCATGTAGCGATTAAACTTGAAAGTGAGCTGCCTTTTAACCATAAATCTGGCTCCATATTCCCATAACACAAAGAAACAAAAGGAAAAAGAAAGGACCTCAAAAACTGTCTTGAAAACTCAAACACTGTGCAAATAGATGATTTTTTAATTGCTCTTAACTACACTTGGAATAAGCTTACAAAATAGGTAGCCTAGTCCATTCCAGGCAGCTATAACAAAAGTATCATAGGCCAAGCAATTTATGAACAAGAGAAAATTATTTTCTTCAGTTCTGGCAGGAGGGAAATGCAAGACCAAGGTGTGAGATTTGGCATCTGGTGGGGACCTGTTCCTCATAGATGGCACTTTGTGTGCACCTCACAAGGCAGAGGGGCCCCAGCTCTTCTCAGGGCTCCTTTATGAAGACGCTAATCACATTCATGAGACAGGAGTCCTGTAGGCTTCTCCCCTTTCCCAGTTCCCACCTCTTACTATTCTTACACTAGAGATTAAATGGATACTTTCATTTTTAAATTCCAGTTTATTCAGTTTTGCAACTATGTAGTACTCTACCATATAAACTTATAAATTACTTCTCTCCTCTACTTAGGATGTTATGGATACATTTATTCTAAGTACTGCTTGATTTTGGTATTCATTTGGATATGTTTCTACCATTTATTTTGGTTTTGCCTAACTACCTTCATTTTATGTTTTTTTTTTTTTTTATTCTCCATTCTTACCTTGTTTTAAATGATTTTATTCCATTATCCCTTTTTGCTCATATGACTTTTGTAAATTTTAGCTAATCTAGTAGTAGCTCTGTTAGAATTGTAACATCCATACTTACCAGAATGTAAGATTGAGAATAAACAGTTTTATTAATCATTCATTCCTTCATTTCTTCATTTACCCCTTCATTCCTTCAAAGCCTTCTCTATTTTTTTAATTTTTTTATTTTATTTTATTTTTTTTTTCTTGTTTCAGAACTTTTGTTTCTTTATTTATTTTTATGGCTGGCTCAGCCTGCCCTGAGGGCAGGGCTGGCACAGCATGTGGTGCTGGGGATCGAACTGCGGTCTCTGCAGCCGCCTAAGCTTTCCTAAGCAGGCGCTTTAGACCACTGAGCCATCCTGCCGGGCCCTTCAAAGCCTTCTTGTAGCTCTTGGAATACCTCTTCAAAAAGCTCTGCTCCACAGGGAATGCATTCAGTGAAAAATCCTTCCGTGTGATTTTCAACACTCTGTGTGCTCTCAGTGACACTTGGCGTACCCTGACTTGTTTCCACATTTATCCACCGTTGCTGTTATGAACATTCTATTTTAATTTAATTTTATCTTATTTTGGCTTTACCATGCATCATCCATTTGTTCATCTTGTATCTGAGACATTTTTACATGGATCAATCAGCTTGCATTTTCTTTCCATTTCATTTTCTTAGTGAGTGTGTGCAGTGCCCAGGATCATGTCGGCTGTGAGAAGTGGACTGGGCATAAACCATCCTAGTTCCTTTTCATCCCCTTTCCCCACTCACCCCTCTCTCCACATCTTCTTCCCTTTCCCACTAGAGAGAAGTCTATATCCTTACTTCGTTCTCAGATAAGACAGGCAGATATGTAAGCCTGGGTGTCCGATTTATATCCCTTCACCTCAGGTCTCAAGGCCCCCAGTTTCCTACAGAGATGACTGAAGTGCATCCTTTGGGGAGCAGTGGTTCTTCACTGTGAATGAGTACCGCGTTTGCCACCTCCCATATGCTGACAGACATTTAGGCTGCATCAGAGATTTATCTACGATGATCAACTGTGCTATCACAGACATAGGTAACTGCAACATAGTTGTTTTTTGTTTGTTTGGTTTTGGGTTTGGGTTTGTTGTTGTTGTTGTTGTTTTTTTCAGAAACAGAGTTTTACTCATGGCCTTGCATTTGCTAGGCAAGCACTTGTGCCACAGAGCTATCTCCCCAGCCCCTTGTGATATAGATTTTCATCTAAAATTATTTTTCTTTTACTTGAAGAGGATTTTTTCCATGCGGAACTGTTGCAAACTCTGACCCTTTTGATTTTCTTTCTTTTTTTTTTCTGGAAAAAAAGGTATACATTTAGAATTAGTCAGCTGGACTCAATTTAGATGATCGAAATTTTGTTGACAACATCCAATGAGTCATAATTGGGAGCCAGTGAAACATATGCCTTCTCTCCATCAGGCCTGATTAGCATATTGACCTTGGCAACATCAGTGTCACAGAGCTTCTTTACAGCTTGCCTGATTTGGTGCTTATTGGCTTTGACATCCACGATGAACGCGAGTGTGTTGCTGTTCTCGATCCTTCTCATGGCTGACTCTGCGGTCAGGAGGAACTTGATGATGGCATAGTGGTCAAGCTTGTTTCTCCTGAGCGTGCCCTTCCAAGGATATTTGGGCTGCCTCTGGAGCAGCAGTGTCTTTGGACGGTGGAAGGTGGGTGATATCCCTATCTTCTTCTTTTTGTGGCTATGGATTCCTTTCAACAGAGCCTTCTTGGCCTTCAAAGCTTTTTCTTTGGCTTCAGCTCTGTGAGGGGCAGAGGCTTCCTTCTTCACTTTTGGTGCTATCTTGGTAAAGAGCTGATTTTCTTTTTTTTTTTTTTCAATTGCATTAATTTTAATGAGAAAGAATAAACAATGAGACAGTTTCAAAACAGGTTAGGAAGATGGTTATAATAATTTATACATTGTATACTATTGTTTTCATAGTAGTTGTTCAGAGTACAAGATGCAGAAATATCTTGTCTAAACACTACTAGTACAACTCTTCTCATTGAACTAAGAGAAAGTAGCTGTATATATAGTCCTATAGTCCATAATAGTAGTGGATTATCAGCAGAACTGGCAGTGACCAAAGCTATTAAGTTGAGCCTTTTATAGCTTAGCATATTAATATGGCTTTATTTTTTATACCTCATGGCTAGACTTATCTTCATTTTTAGAAGATAGGTTTGCCAGATATGCAGGGACAGTGCTCTTCCTGCCACGTTTTGAAGATTTTCCTGCACTTTTTGGCTTCAGCTGCTGCCACTGAGAAATGATTCATCATTCTTCTGTTTTCTTGTTTAGATCCTTTTGTCTTTTTTTTTTTTTTAGACCCTTTTGTCTTTCTTTGCCATTTTAAATATATATATATTTTTTGGCTTTAGATGTGTTTGGTGGTCCTCTGCTTTTATTTAACATGCTTGGAATATGAGGTTTTTTTACTTTGAAAGTCATATTTTCAATTTTTCAGCTTGTCGGCTTCAACCTTGTTGGTTTTAACCTTAAATGCCACCTTTCCCTCAAGCGCTTACCTCCTAAGATCCAGCTAGACATTTATTAGCTCTCACAGTATTTTTTTCTAATTGATTGCTCTTCCACATTTTCATTTTATTTTTTGTACTAAATTCTATATGCTATTTTCAAAACGTTATCTGTATTCTTAGTCTTTAGTAACCTCTGGTTATTTCTAGTAACTGTGAAAGGACTGGAGAACGGAGGAGCCGCTTTTAAATTAATTTTAGCTACATATTTTTATTACTGAACATTACTTCTGTCTTCATCCTGCTGCTAGAGTGTCCTGCCTGTGTTTATCATTGTGGTTCTTTCTTAGATTTGTTTTGTTTTGTGTTATTAAGGAAGAGTCTATAGACTGTTCTGGGTCTCACTACTATCACTGGACTCGTAGCGACCTGCCTGTTTATAGCCTTCCAAGAGCTGGGATTACAGGTGCACGCTGCCAAGCCCAGTCTCATTCGCTGTCTCAGGGTGCCCCAGGAGCAGGGCCAGCATGGCAGGCCTCAAAGATCAAACTCCCTGCCCCTGCACCTACTTGCAGGCACTTTAATCCATGAGCTATTTGGCCGGCTCTCTTTCTTGGATTTCTTTAAAAATTACTTGAAATACACGAGACATCATCGTTTTAAACAATTCCAACGGCCAAAGTGTGTGTGGGTGTGATTCATGCCATACAATTTCCTTCTGTGTAGTCTGGTACCTGACAGAGAGCTTGCATCTTCCAGAAATTTACCTGTACTCATTCTTTCCATTGGTTTGAGTCCAGAGAGGTAGGAGGCACTTTGGTTTTAGAGGATTTGTTTTCTTTGTTCCAGGAAGCTGGAAGTTCCCTCACCTCAGAGCCAGTTAATTACATGATTCCTTGAGGAGTTTCGCTCACTAGGGCACAATGTCTGCAGAATGCAAACCCAAGTGGCACCCCGAAGAACCCTCCACTCAGAAGCAAAGGTTTAAAAAGATAATTTCCCTAGCTGTGCTCTGGAAGATGCTGAAGTTATTAAAACCACTTACTCCTTATAAAGTCTGTCTGAATCCTGGATTTTTGTGTAAACCTCTTACCTAATTCCTAACCTGAGGGTGCAATTTCTTTTGTACACTGTCATGTGAAGAACAAACCTCTACATTTCTTAAGTTCACCAAACTCAAGACAGACATTGACTGCAGAGTCCAGTTTACTTCTCCAATTTTCTAGCTTCTTGCAATATTTGGCTTCTGAAAAGTCTTTACCATCGTGATATTTTAAAACAAGTATCTTAGGATACAATGTAGCATTTCAGATTTTCTTCTGTAGGAAACTTAGTCAAATACTTAATGTATTCAACTAATATAAATAAAAATGAAGCAATGATCAATTTTCAAAAACATGCTTCTAGGGAGTTTTTGCTTACAGTAAGAAGCAACATGTAAATTTTATTGATTCTCTACAACCAGGGTTTATGAGTGTCTAAAACTTAAGTTTATCATTAAGAAATATACATATGTATATACAAACAAGTTGGATGTAATGACGCATGCCCTTAATCCCAGAGCTCACCAGGCTGAAGCAGCAGGATCATTTTGAGTTTGCAGTCAACCTCTCCTACATAAGCAAGTTCAAGGCCAGCCCACACTACATAGTGAGATACACCATGTCTCAAAAAGTATAAATAAATAAGAGAGACAGATACAGTAATAATTTATAATATTCTATCTACCTAAGAGCTCAAGGAAACATCTTTTTTCCATATTTCCTAGGTGCCATGCACTCTGTTAAGTTTCACATGGACTGTCTCATGTAATCTATGCCATGATCCTATAAATTTTTTTTTTTTTTTTTTTTTTTGTCTTTTTGAGACAGGGTCTCACTATGCAGTTGAGGCTGGCCTTGAATTCACTTTTGTAACCCAGGCTGGTCTTGAACTTGCACCGATCCTCCTGCCTCAGCCTCCCAAGTGCTGGGATTACAGGCGTGCGCCACCACGCCCAGCTGATCCTATAAATTTTTAAATTAAGTTCAATTCTGTACAATCATTTATTAAAAAGAACAGAGATCCTGAGGAAGATTTCTGTGGCAAGATTTTAAACTTCCTACTGAATTAAATACAGGAAAGTCAATGTAAGATTTCCACTGAGAAATTTAAAGTAAATTCCTTGATGGAAGTGAGTATGAAGACTTTTCATGAAACAGCTCATGCCCATGTTGAACTGAGAGATGGGTCATCGTGGCCTCCATGTTTTGCTATAGACAATGCTCTTGCTACACTATACCTTGCACTGCTACTATTCCTTCGTGCACAAAACATTGATATTCTGAGAAAAAAATTGCTAATTGAGTAATGTGGCCTCTGTAGGGTGACAACATCAGTCCCCATATACCAGTGTTACATGTGCTAATTCTCACAATGGAAATATATGCTATTGTAAAACATGCTACCTTAATATCTTTGCCTTTGCAATAAAGAAAATGAGATTTAACAAAATGAAATAACTCACTCAAAGTTCTTCAGGTAATAAGGAATGCATCTAGGATTAAAGCAGTATGATTTCAGACACTCCCATTATGAAGTTTTTGTTATAACATAATGGAAAGAAGGTGTGCTGGTAAGGGGATAAAGTAGGACAGAGATGCAATGTGGCCCTGCCCCAGGGAGCACACTGAGATGGAGAGTGATACTGGGTGCAGAGGTGCACGTCTGTAATCCCAGTGCCTGGGAGGCTGAAAACAGGAGGATCACTATAAGTCTGATCTGTGTACTTAGACCCTGTAGGCTTTGTACTAAATATTTTCTAACAAAAGGAATTTTGCAATTAAGAGCTACAAATAAAATTAGACTACAATGACTTTAAATGGATCAAACATTAAATTTTTTTATTTGTAATTATTGTATGTCTTAGTTACTTTTCACTCATTGCTGGGATAAATACCCAACACCCAAAATGAAGGAAGGAAATGTTTATTTACCTCACAGTTACTAGAGGTTTCAGTCCATACTTGGCCGGCTCCAAAGCAGAGAGGCACATGGCAGAGAGCAGCAGTTCATGGCGGTGAAACAGCAACAATGGCGACAGAGGCAACAGAACAACCAGGGAACAGAGAGCAACAGTGCAAGTCTGTCTCTGTGTCTCTTTAAATTACATCAGGCTCTCTGCCTTAGCCTATCCGCTCAGGCCACACCTATAATTCCCAGCAGTAGTCAGACCTGTAATCTCATCAGTACTAAAACACATAATCCCAGTGACTCATGAGTCAAGTCTCAATCTATAGAAGTCCCTGCCCCATGATTACATGAGGCTTTGGGGAGACAACTAGACATAAACCATAACAATGTAACACTGTGTAAAAAGAATCACTAAGTCAGACTTGGAAGGATTTCCCAGGATTAAATAGATTATATGTTGAACTAAAAATTGTTTTGATGCTTTTTTTTATGTTAGCCCACATAAGTAAGACAGCATCGACAAGCATTCACACAGATTTAGTTAGTTCTTTATTCATCTAATCTCTATTGAGTGCTTCTTAGTTATGGAGCTATATTAGTGAACCAAACAGTGTGCTTTTTTAGGAGCTTATAACCTGGAAGGATATATATATATATAGATATAGATATAGATATAGATATAGATATAGAAATAGATATATAGATAGATAGATATATATGTATGTATATATAGATACATATATATATGCACATATATATGTATCTATATATATATATATAGATAGATACATATATGTATATCTAGATAGATAGATAGATAGATAGATAGATAGATATAGAAAGTGTCATTAAGGCAAAAACAGCAGTTCAAGATGCTGGTGGAAACCTTAAACGACAATCCTGAGGACATTTGAATGAAGTGAAGAGGAATCCATCTGATCCCTGGAGGAAGACCTCCCAGGCCCGTGGGCTGGGATGGCAGATGGTGCATTAAAGATCAGATGGTGGAGGGAGTGAGGGAGGGAGTCAGCAGTGAGGCAGCAGGTGGCCACTCGAGTCATATCATCACAGGGAATGTAAGAGCCTTAAGTTTCATCATGAATGAGATAGAAATCCAGTGATGGCAATGCTGGGTTTTGAACAAGTGACATGAAACAAACCTATAGGGTCAAAGCACTGCACTTGCTTTATGGTGACCAGGATTTGTATGTTGTGTGTGTGTGTGTGTATTTGAATGGTTGGGGGAAACTGTAAGATGCAAGAATGGAAAGAAGGCCCAGCCAGACAGCTCAGCGGATTAAAGTCCCTGCTTAGGCAGGCACAGGGACTACAGTTCCATACCTGTTGTGAGATGCTGGCCCCAACCCTGAGATGACTGCTGAGACTGGGCATGGCGGTGTGCACCTGAAATTCCAGTACTTGGGAGGTTGAAAACAGGAGGATCGCTACCAGTCTGATCTCCAAGTAAGACCATGTAGACCCTGTACTAAAGTACATAAGAAAGAAAAAAAGAGAATGAAAAGAAGCAGAAAATTTAAAATAGTAACAATGTGAAGTAAGGTGATAGTAATGCAAGTAGTCTAATGCAGTCAGATTCAGAATACACTTTAAAAGTAGAAACAATGTAATTTGTTTACTCAGATAATTCATATAAATATGAAGTCACTTCAACAAAAAACCCAGCAAATTTAATGAATTTAATTTAAAAATAAAAAGCCACCAAAAATTAGAATGATAGGCCTATGGATTACTGTACTCCATTATGTAACATCAAAATTTCTGTTTTTAATCTAGAGCATCTTTGGGGTTTGTGTCAAAATATTGGTTTTCAAATGTCTTTATTTTTAGAGTCCTATAAGGAAAGAATCTCACACCATACCATACTACATACAACATAAAGCTTTTATAATTTTTGTATAGGACTGAGTCTGCAAAACTTATTGGCAATTTTCCCAGTTAAATATGAATATTTTAAAAGTTAACATCTTCCAGAAGCTTAAACAATTCTTAGTTGGAAAGATTACTGATGGATGGATGGATGGCTGAATTTATTTAGAGAAGCCTAAAAGTCCAAGAAATAGCACATGGAAAATGTCAATACCAAGCTGTTCTACTTCAGTTCACAGAGACAAAACACTGGTTAAGGTGATTCTGGGGTTATATAATCACTATTACCCTTCCTTCACCTTCCTCTGTGGCTAACATCTAACTCAATCTCACATGAACAAAGTACTAACATTTGACCCAAGTATAATTAATAACTTCTTTTTTTAACCTTGTATATTCCTAACTTAATAGAACTAACATAATAACACAAGAGCACATTTCTTAAAACCAAAACATAATCAATAGGATTCATCAGTTTCACTTTTCATTGTAATTTTTCTAGAGCTCTCTCCTGTACCATGTACAATGTTTTAGAAGGACCAGTACTAAATGACCTTATTATTCTCATCTGTACTGTATGATATTTTAAATGCTCATTGATTGAAAGCCAATGGACAAATGATTTGATACAGTTCACTGAACTGTCCAGTCCTTTATTGATTACAAATTCACCTCTTTAATTTATCACTCAGTTTCCTAAATGCTGTCAAATAGATAGATTTAAATACAGAGAACCTGCTTCTCCAAGTTGGGTCTACTCCTCCTACTCTTTGAATCATGCCAGACATAGTCATATTTAATCTAGAAAGGAACCCAATATACAAAATACTTTCCAAACCAAGAAGCAAGGGAATAATATTTTTTCATTTCCAAACTATATCCATGATTGGTTTTATTGTAGATTCTTGGAACATTCTCCCTAGCAGGAACATATAAAAAATATTTTATAAATTTTTGTTTATGAGTAATTTTTCAGAAATTTTCTAGCTATGTAAAACAAAATAGACCAGAAACACAAAATAAAATGTGCCTGGTGAACACTGTGCTTTTGTAAATAAGGGTCCTCCGAGGGATCAGGAGAAGCATTCTGCCAACTTCCTATGATTAAATATTCTGTCTCCTCTTATGAGGATCACTGTCTCATTCCCTTTTTCTTGATACCAGGGATCAAATTCAGGACCTTGAGCTTGCCAGGCCAGTTCTTAAGCCGCTGAGCTATCTCTCTGGCCCTGGCCTCTTCATTCTTTAACTATTTCTGCCAGTCTCTACTCACGGCCACACTACTGCTGGTGCCCCTCCCTACTCACTTTCAAAGATGCCTCTCATTTGAACTCATGAACTCTCCTTTACATGCACAGGAGGAAACTCTCAGATGACTCTATGCTTGATAACTCAGTGAATCTGAGTGATGGATAGTGCTTCCTTACTTTCAGTTTAAGATCATCATTTGTGAAACTTCAGGTAATAAATGATTACTGTGACATCTCCCTTTCTTGACTAAATAATACGGTGGCACAGTAGCATCAGCTGTCATATGTCCTGTTCCTTCAGCAGTCATATTCTTTGTTTTAAAAAAAAATCAACCTTTTATGATTGGAAACCTTTTTGTAAAGGAATGAATTTCATAAAAATGTGATGAATATGAATGCTGCTGTGTATGCCTTTTAAAAAACATTTTAATACTGAACATTTAAACATTTTAATGTGCTGATTACTGTGAGCGAAAGCCTACCGGAAGAGGCATGTCCTTATCAACCAGAAAATGAGTCTATCTGTTCACAGGAAACTGAGCATCGTAATTTCACTGGTTAAAGGTGAATAATGCACTAGATCAACCAATGATCGAATACATCTTACAGAGAAGTAAGATCAATTTTATTTTTCTGAAGTTATATCATCGTATGTCTTTCAGTTCATCTTTCCAGCAACATGGTAACTGTTGAAACAAAAAGTATTGCATGTGTTCTTTGGTCATGTATGCAGATTGCTTCTATCAGTTGACACAACAATGACTTTGCTCAGCATTTTCAAACTTCGTTGCAAGATCAGAGTCAATTTAGTTCAAGTGGGAAGGCACCTAGCCATTGCGCTCTCCATCTAGGCCTAGTCCCTAAGCCAACAACCTTCTCTACTTGGCGTCTTCGACGTCATGGCAACAAAGCTGTTTATGCCACATAAAATAAAAGTAGTCATGTTTATGGAATGTGAAGGAGTGAGCCCCCATGAAGGAGGAATTATTTTCTCGGAAATACTGTCATAAACCTGGTGATTAATGTCAGTAAAGTGCTTGTTTGTAATTGTGACTTTTGCAAAGATATGCTGAATATGCTTAAGTTACACTGTACTTTTAGTCACGTTTCCTGTGGTAGTTGATATGTTACTGCTATTTCTGTTTTTGTGACACTCACCTTAGGCTCTTTGAATATTTTCCACTAGCCTATTTCTCCAAATTTTTTACACAACCCAAAGTATTTTTCCATGTCTTCCCTCCAGCACTCCTACCACTGAACATTTGGCTTTGTATATTATTTTCTGATAGTTCATTTTGGTTTTCTCTCCAAAAAGGAGTGGATGCTTATTTTACCTGTGGAGTCTCTTTTTTTTTTTTTTTTTTTTACTAGGAAGCTCTTTAGATACACTGGCTATGTTTCTATCAGATTTCAAGACATCTTGCTCCCTAGTTATAATTTCTGTGTGCTTAACTTTTTTTTTTAAGTGTGAAAAAAATATATAGCAGCCTCTGCTACACTTTTTTTTTTCTTTTGCTCATTAAGGCTTTCTGACGTTATAAGATCTGGCATTGCAAATTTTGATGAGTTTTGGAATCATAGATAAAGTTGGCCTGAGAATCAGTCTAATGTTTTACCTTTTTAAAAAATCACATTCTTAGGCCTGGTGAGATAGCTCAGCGGACTAAGCACCTGCTTAGTCAAATGCTGGCATAAGGATTCGCTCACCGGCATCATATGCCACATTGGCCCCTCCCTGGGTGTACTGAGCTGACCACTAAGACTGGGTAGGTTGAATACAGGAGGATAATTATGAGTCTGAGCTACATTTTAAAAAACAATTATATTCTTCTATTACAGCTCATGTTCTGTTCCACTTCTCTTTTTATATCTGATCAAAGTGGAAAGTGGGCTACCAGTTGAGGAGATGAGTATAGAAAGAAATTTGGAAGACCATTGTTTATTAACTTAATATTTGTAATGGCATTTTAATTTGAAAAGTAATTATTATAACAGAAATATGAGTTAAGGTAGGCGGCTGACATTTAACACTGTAAGAGACAAGGATCTGGAATAGCATTCAGGTAGGTATATTATTCAAGGGTGGTTGTTGTATTTGTTAGAGTTGCTAGATGGTAGACAATGTGTTCAAATCAGGATACAGTGTCAGCAAATGCACAGTCCAGCTTCACTGCCACCTGATTACCGAGTAGGAGAAACTTCAGGCAGAGACCTCCTAAGAAATTAGAGATTCAGGTGCATAGGCCCCCAAAGGGTCTTCCATGGCTCAATAGTCCTATGCAGTTAGCAGCCAGTGGCCATGCAAGTTGGCAAAGTCTAAGTGCTTTGTTCAAGTTGTGGAAGCTTCTGGGGCACTTCAGGACCAAAATATCTTGTGCTTTGGAGCAGCTTTACATATGTAGCTTTAACTTATTGACATTCTTGTGTGAACAGCTAAACTTTGGAGGCTACCTCACTAGCTTGCATCTTACCCTCATTTCTAGCCATCATACCCTGTAAGCTCAGAGTTCTTCTCTCAAATTTCTCCTGTAGCTCTGCAGCTGCCCCTTCTTTCCTGCTCCCACCTATGTTCCTGTTAGTGAATGCCAGTATCACTAGTAATGAGGAAAATACACATGGCAAGGGGAGTAGATGTAGTTGGCCCAGCAGGATGGCTCAGTGGTCTAAAGCACCTGCTTAGGAAAGCTTAGGTGGCTGTAGGGACTGCAGTTCGATCCCTGGCACCACATGCTGTGCCAGCCCTGACCTCAGGGCAGGCTGAGCTAGCCATAAAAATTAAGAAATAAACAAAAAGTTCTGAAACAAGAAAAAAATAAAATAAAATAAAAAATTCTTAAAAAAAAATAGAAACTCAACAGTACGCTTTTCATTTTTACTACCAAAAATGTCAAAGTTCCGAAAAGAGACCAAAGAAAGACATGATAATGGTTTTATGTAGCCCCAGAAAAGTGTGGGCGTTAAGGAGTTGAGAAACAGTGATTCAGACTTTTATGAAGCCCTACATAATGTGTCCGACATGGACTAAAGTGTCTCCTAACCCTCAAAAGTCCCATAGCCACTTTCACTGATGCAATTATCTAAAAAGAAACAAACAAAAAACTCCACACTCATTTTGAGAGGCCTTCTGGTATAGTACAAAAGTACACTATAAAACAGAAGAGCACTCCAGAAGGACCAGTTGCCTGGCCTGAGACAGTACAATTGCTCAGGCTGGACCTTAGTCTCCTCCAATTCAAATGAGCACACAGGATGAGACAAGTGGTATGTTAGCTTTCCCACTGCTGGGACAGATTACCCAACAGCCTCAAATTAAATGAGGAAATTTGTAATATCACAGCATTCAATCCATAGGCAGTTTGCTCTAACTTGGGGACATCATGGTGGACAGGAATGGCACAATAAACTTGCTTAGTTTATGGCACCCGGGGGCAGAGTGGTGGATGACAGAATAGAAAAGGAGGCCAAGGTCTGGGTACAGCACCCATACCTATGTCTCCAAGATGACCAGAAGTGTGCTTTACTAATGCCCTAGGGCACCCAAACCAACCCAGTTAGCAACTAACATTAGCTGTCACAAATCACATGTTTAACATCTCTTCCTTACTCAAAAAAATTTGAAAACATGTCCTGCTTCCCCTGGTGCTACTTACAGAATAAATCCATGTAAGAGCTAGGTATTAAAAGCCTTCCATAATCTATCACAAATCCTTTCTTGGTCCTTTCGTCTAGAGTTCCCACCAGAAATTCTCTGCTTTTGTTGAGATTTTTGGGTCAGGGCCACCATACAGATCCCAGCCTATGTCCAGTATGGAGCCTTTACTTGTACCTCTGGAAAAGTGATCACTGAAAAATCCCTTGCTGCTTACTTTTTTTAAACACATACTCATCCAGACTTTGTTTAAGGCTTTAGTTCATGGACCACATCCTACTTGCTTTAAGTTTCCTGCTACATTGTGAACAACTGCAACTTGTCCTTAATCAATTTCCTGAACCAAAAATCTGTATGCCACTATTTGATCCTTGTGATAAAGGATTATTATTATTATTAAATTGATTTCCATATTTAAGTCTATTTTATTGGACTCTCGATGTAAAATTTTGATGCTTCACTGCCTAGGAAAACATTTTAGTCATCATCAGTAATCATTATTTCTGAATATCTCAACATTAACTCATCACAGAAGATCTGTAAATCCATAGCAATCTATTTCTATCAGAGTAGAAATTGCATCACAAAGCTCGAGAAGGAAAACCCCTAGTAAGCTATGAGAACTGCGCTTATGCGCATTCTAGATGACTATGCTAAAATCTTTCTGTGGCTTCATCTACTTAAAATAGAAACTAATTCAACTTCTCTTTATCATCAAATTTGAAAGAACGCTTTGAAAAATATCTTTCAAAAATATATTCAAATCTAAAAGCATGAAAAAGTAAAACGGATTAAATAGTTATTAATTTGATTTAAGAAGCAGTTATAATTATATATTGATAATTTGTTCATTCTGTGTATTTTAAATATAGCACATCTTGGATATTAAACATTTCTAGATAATCTAATTATATTTTTAGCCTCTGTATTTGTGCCCAGAGTCATTCTTTAGCTGACTGTACTGATCAGCTGTCCAATGGGCCCAGTTTGAATTGCTTTAAGCCACATTTTTAAAGCTGCTTATGTGTTTTAGATTTATCAGGTCTCTGCCTGCTGCAATGTAAGTTTTATGACCCTAAAAACGTGGTCATTGTCATCACTTTCTGGTTTCCACCACTCTGTACTGCCATATTTTAGTCATAATTAGCAGGATACTTATGTATCTTTTAATCAATCAATAACATATATTTTATTTATATTTATTACTCTGTAAGATCTAGAGTCAGTCACTTTTTGCCTCATTTGTCCTAAATCTTTGAAATTTTATCCTAAATAAATGAAATTTTGTCCTAAATCTTTGAAAGTTTATCTAGTGCAGTATATATATATATATATATATATATATATATATATATATATTTCCTATTGCAGTATATATATATATATATATATATTATATATATTGCAATAGGAAGAGTCTACAGGGTATTCAGTCTCACTACTAGATCACATTCATAGTCATCCACCTGTTTAGAGCCTCCCAAGAGCTGGGAATATAGGTGCACACCACTATGCCCAGTCTCAATTGCCATCTCAGTACACCCCAAGGGCAGGGCCAGCACAACAGGCAGGCACAGGGATTGAACCTACCTTCCCCTGCACCTGCTTGCAGGCGCCTTAATCTACTGAGCTATTTGGCCAGCCTGTTTTCAAATTTTATTTAAAAAAAAAATCAAATGTAACTTAAAAACATTAGAAATGATACAGAATTTCAAAAACAAGATGTGATAAGAAGTCAATTGTTGCATTGCATATTATTGTTTTCAAAATTTTGTTTTGTTTTGTGTTAACTATGTTTTTACTAACCAGAAAATCCTTAGAAGCTCAAGTAGGAAAGAAAAAAGTAAAGCAAGCAGTGATTTGGAGAGGGCAGATCATGTTTTACTTACTTCCCCCTGCCCATGTAGAAGTACAAATTGGAAAAGGAAGGCAATTCCAAATAAATTTTGTTTTAAAAATTTCATAATTTTTAAATTTCAAATCTCCATTACTGATCCCTAAAAATCAAGTACTTTTATACTTTTCTTAATAAGTAAAGGAGATTATTTGTGCAAAATTTCCTGCAATACATGTCTGATTTCACAGCTTATGTGTCCTTTTATGAAATTTCACATGCACGGACAAATGCTAAAAGAAATGATTATTTTCTGTAATACTGGAAACCTTAGCCTGGAAGTGATGGCCCATGGGTCTTATCAGATGAAGCAGAGCTGTGGGTGTTTGGACCATTACCTCAGGACTGACATGCCCTAGGTGAATTTCTTTCCTGAGTCATGACTGCTATTGCTTTGCCTGTTCAATTAATTCAGATCAAATATTCAAAACAACAAGCCCAGCTATGCGGGTGGAGCAACTCTTCACTATGTTAAGAAACTAAGAGAGAAAGAGAAGCTCAGCTATATTCAGTCTCATCAGTAATAGCGACAGTCACAGCAGAGCACTAATTAATCTGTTTGATTATGCTCCTTACATTGGCCACTTTACTTCAGTTTCTGTGGCTATTGTTATGGTTATTATATGCTTGTCTTGTTTGTTACTATAAGAGTTGTTTTGTGAATGCTTTTGACAGTGACATAAAGTAAACTGAAGGTATGGAACTTGTATATCCTTGAAACTAAACTTGTCTTGAATATTAAGAAAGCTCTTTCTCATTCTCTTGTTTATAGTCAAATTGACTCTGTGGAGTAAACAGCATTCACATATAAAATGCTTTTAATTTCTTAGTCATTTTGACTGAGGAAAGTTTAAGTTATTCATCAGTTCATGTTTGACAAAATACTCTTGGTAAAATGAGATACTAGATGCACTATCTCTAGAAATATTTATGAAATATAGGGAAATACGAACTAGTACTCAACCTGTTCACTGTAATAACAAAAGCAACTACTATAATTTGTGCACAGATGTTAGTATAATACTTTTCATAGATACTTTATTAAATTATATCATTTACTCCTCACATCAATTTTGTCAATTAAGTATTGCGAAGTACCCTTGCAACTGAGAAGGTTGAGTCCAGGGTCAAAACTGACATAATCATTGAATGGTGTAACTTGTTTCAAATTCAGACATATCTATTTTTTTGTAATACATATTTATTTTTTAATTTATTTATTTTTATTACTTTTAATAAGAAATAAGAATGTGATAGTTTCAAAGCACAGTAGTAGTACATTTCCAGTATTTGATACAATGCATATTGTTGTCCTCCTATTAGTTATACAGAGCACAGGGTGTAGATGTTATAATTTTTCTAATCATTATTGGTACAAATTTTTTTTTCTCATTGGACTAAGAGAAAGTAGTTGTATACATAATCCAATGTTCAATAATCACAGTGGGTTATTGGTAATGTTGGCTAATTTCTTAACCTCTTCTTCGCTTATGTTTGAACTGACATTACAGTATCTTAATGTAGGTATTAAAAATCTAACAGAGAAAAGAAGGACCATGAGATTCCCTGAAATAGAACTTACAATGAAAGAAAAGCAGTTTCTATATTACTGACCTCTCTGGCTTTCAGAATTCCAGGAAAGAAAATAAGGAAATTCCTCGACATAGTACCCTCTCATCACCCTGTTTTTTCATTTGTGAAAATAAAAATGATTATACAGCAAGTAACACAATGAGAACTAATTTTGGTTGTTCCTAGTTGAAGTAATTGATGATAGGAAAAAAAGTAAAGTTTTTTTTAACAATAAAATATAAGAAAATATGCATTGCTGAATCAGCATAAATACTAACTGGAAAATGTTGTCTCTGATTCAGAATCCAAATTAATAATTTTAAATTTTTGGCTAAGTGTAAATACCTCTTTGTAAGAAAGATGAACAGTAAACTACTAGTTCTTTTTTCTCTCTTTGTAACAACATTGCCAATCAATTAACCCCAAAGCAGTTCTAGTTATGTGCCCATTGAGTGCTATCACACCAGCCTCCAGTGATGATGTCGAGTCAAAAAATGACTGAAACAAAAGAAAGTCAAATTAAAATGCTGATCTTAAAAGGCTCAAGTTAACAGCCTCTGATATTGCCAGTTGTACTGATAACCTACTACTACTAATATGGACTATTGGACTATATATACACCTACTTTCTCTTAGCTCAGTGAGAAGAAAGATTTGTATTAATATTGTTTAGATTAGATGTCATATCTGCATCTTGCACTCTGAACAACTTCTTCAAACATACCAATATGCAATTTATTAATTATTATATGTGTCCCACTAATCTGTTGTGAAACTATCTCATTGCTATTAATATTAATAATAGCAATTATTAATATTAATAAAAAGAGACCAAAAACAATGCAAAACAACAAGCTCTTGAACGCTTCTTTTGCCAGGCATGGTGGTGCACACCTGTAATCCCAACACTTGGGAGACTGAAGCAGGAGGATCGCTGCGAGTTTGAGATGAGCCCGGGCTACAAAAGTGAGCTCAAGGCCAGCCTGAACTGCATAGCAAGACCCTGTCTCAAAAAGCCAAAAAAAAAAGGATAATTATAAAAGGAGAGTCTCATTAAATAATTTGGTAGTCCAACAGAGAAAAGGTTTATTTCTAAAGAGGAGAAAAAGATAAAAATAACAATGGTAACAAAAGCTAATCTATAGATTGCTACAAGCCATTTTAATTTGCGAAGGTGCAGCCCCATTTTTTTCACTGTAAATGCTCACATCCTAAGTAAAACAAGATTTTAGAATATGTCCCTTTCTTGCACCAACATTATTGTTGAAATCAATCTTTTAAAACAAGCTTTTTGAAATCTTGAAAATAAA
Source organism: Myocastor coypus (assembly GCA_004027025.1). Lineage (NCBI taxonomy): Eukaryota > Metazoa > Chordata > Mammalia > Rodentia > Myocastoridae > Myocastor > Myocastor coypus. The sequence continues at coordinate 67,560 of PVJA010000048.1, read as the reverse complement.
CACATTTGTTTCCTGCTTGCACAAAACTTTTTCCTGACACTTTTAAGTTTTTCCCCTGAGATATAAGATAGTCCAATTTTAAACTAAAATGGCATTTTGAAAGAAAAACACTGTGTAGCACACCTTCTTTTCAAATTATCTATCCCTTTATTAATATAACTGCTTAAAATGGTGGATTTAACAACCAAGCTCATTTAATTAAGCAATTATTTTTCTTGGCAATAACTTCTCCAATTTTATCCCATATCATAGTCCAATAGTCTCTACTACTACAGCATTTTAAAAGGCTCAAGTATAAATGCATTTCATTCCTAACTAATACTAAGTTAATAAAAATATCTTGATATTTGGGGGATATCAAAGGACACATGTGAAATATAATTTAATATATTCTGTAATTCTGGAATTATTAGTGTTGTTTGGGGTTCATATCCTAAAATTTAACCAGTAAGAAGAAAAAAGCATTTTAGGAAGATCAGTGTTTTTTAGTAATCTGAATTTGTTCAACAGATATTCACTACTTGTTATAATATTGTGGTATATATAATTCTTTGCTTTTTCCAGAGGTCCTGCCTTTACTCCTCCCCAAATCAGCCTACAGAAATAATAATTTCTCTTATTCTAGGAGAATCATAACAATTCTCATCTTAGCTTTTGGTATGTCAGTTGACCCTAAAGAAAATCTCTGAACTCTCCTTGCCCATGTAGGACCTAAAATCCTCCTCATCCCAGAGGAGTCAATCCCTATGTCCTAAAGTGAGCAAAGCTGCACCAAGCGACCCTCAATAATCTGGACAGACAGGGTTTCCCAGATTTCACTAGGCAGTTTATTGGCAGGACTTTGATTCATCATTGTACAGTGAAGTTTCCATGAAAACCCCAAAGAACAGGTTGGAAAAGCTTCCAGACAGCTGAACACATGAAACTCCCAAAAGGAAGCCACACTACTGGAAGGGAGGCTTTATGCTTCCCCAACTCTTGTGCCATGCACCTCTTCACCTACATCCTCTATAGCAGCTTTTCTGTAGTCTGGTTTCTCTTCAGAATGCTCAGTAGTCTTTCTAATACATTATTTCACATAGGCAGATGTTTCCATAATTTTCTGTGAGCTAATAAAAGTAATCAAAGCAGGTGATGGGTTTTTAGCCTATGGGTGGAAGCACGAGATAAGCAACGTGGGGTTTGCGGCTGGCATCAGAATCAGTGGGAAGGCACTAGGGCTTGGGTACTAAGCCAACAGTCTGTAGGATCTGACATTATATCTGTGTACATATTACTAAGAGCAAGTTTCATCCAGATTGAGCTTGATTACTGATGGGGAGAAATCCTCACACCTTTTGGAGTCATAAAAGAGATTGAGCTACAAATGCATAGCAATAGTAAGTGACTTGTAGTTGGGGTTGTTTTTCCTTTCTTTAGAAAGTTATATTGCAGGGATTTATGTCATAATCCTGACCTTAAAGAATTGAAAGCTCAGTAGGATGGATGTTGAGAAAAGTTAAAACTCAATTTTTAAATGCACCATCAAATAAAAATTATGAGTAAATCAGATATGGCCAAGTACATACACCTTATAGAAGGAATCTAAGTCATGAAGTACCTTGTGATGTTACCTCAAAGTTTACACAGTTCATCCCATAGTCTATGCGATTTTCATCACTAGAATTGGATTCGATTAGACAAAGAAGACCAATTTAAAGGAGAGGGAAACGTGATAGAAAATGAAGTAACAAAGATTTAAAACGATGACTTCTGCTAAATTCCTCCCTTAGATAGAGAGAAGAAATTAGATTGGATGGCTGTTTAGAAGGCAAATGTAATAAGACATGCCAAGAAACTTGATGATGGGAATGAAAATGAAGGGAGATTCAAGGATGACTGTCTCAGCTTTCATTCTAGTGACAGGAGGCCAGACATTCTATACATGAAGATAAACAGTTTAGGTGAGGAAGCAGGCACTGGAGAGAATGATGGTTGTTAGCTATACAAAGCATGAAACACTCTAGGAAAATTCAAAGGTGTTATCTTATACACTGATGGACTTGTAAGTCTGAGTTCCTCCCCCAAAAAAGAGCCAAATTGGAAACCATTAGTCTGTTAGGCTTCCAGTGACCACTATAGGAAGCTGGCTTAAGCAACAGAAATCTAGTTCCTGATGGCCAGATGTCATCACCTCAGTCTTCTCAGAAGACAGAAGCCAACTGGGCAGGCTTCTGGTGAGGGATTTCTTTCTTTTTCCTTGTATATGCACATGGCCTTTCCTCTGTGTATGTCCATCTGTTGTAATCATTCCTATTTATTGAAGGTCACCAACCCTACTGAACAAGGGCCTTACCCTTAGGATTGTAGTGGACTTTACCTCTTTAAAGGCCCTGTCTCCAAATGCAATCAGCCAATGTGAACACCTGTTTGGAGTTCAATATAGAAACTATGATCAAAATTTGCAGTGAACATTGAATTTAAAAACAATCAGAAAAGGATACATTATCATTAATCTCTTTTAAAATGTTTACTGTCCTGCATGCACTTCAGACAATTTTATCCCATTACTCTTATCACTCTTAAGGCAGTTCAGGAAGTCCCCTTTCATGAGTGTCTTTGTAAGGTGCAATTAAAATAAATATGGTGAATGCTGTATCAAGTGCCATCCAGCAGAAAGACAAGCTCCTAAAACATGGTGTGTCCTCACCCACCTTATTTACTGGATCTGGACCATACAACTTGTGTTTCTTCACCAATGTCAAACTGGCCATGAAATGTTAGTGGTTTGGATCTGCTCAGGAGATGGAAGCAATTAGATCAAACGTAACTAAATACACTCAAGGAAAAAAGGCTTCCACAACTGCTTCAGAAAGTGGCAAGAATGATAGATTGTGTTAAAGTAAGCAGAATGTTATGGTTTGTGTCGAGTTGTTCCCCCAAAGCCTCATGCAATCATGATGTGGACTTCTAGAGTGGGATTAACTCATGATCCACTGGGATTATGGGTACGACTGCTACTAGGTTTATAGATGTAAGTGCTACTGGGATTATGGGTGTGAGTACTACTCCCAACCTGGGACAGATATTCTGAATGCAACATAAGGGAAACAGAGCTGTTCTCTGCAGCCATTGTTGCTGCTACTCCTCTCATTGCTTTTTCATTTTTTTGTTGCTGCCATGAAATGTTGCTCTCTGCCATGTGCCGCTCTGCCTTGGAGCTGGCCGAGTATGGACTGAAACCTCCAGTAACTGTGAGCTAAATAAACCTTTCCTTCCTTCACTTTGAGTATTGGGAATTTGTCCCAGACAGAAGAGTAGCTGATACATGGAAGATGCTGTATTCACAGGTGATTAATGGCTTTTTTTTTTGTATCAGGAATCAAATTCAGGACCTTGTACTTGTCAGGCAAACACTTAGGCTGCTGAGCTGTTTCCTTGGTCCTTAGCAATGTTTTGTTTTGTTTTGTTTTTACTATAATAAAGTTTTCAAAATTTAAATAGCCCTGTATTTCCCAGTCACATTGAATATGATGTCAAAAGGATACGATTGAGTCTGTAACACAAACAGATTTTCTGAAAGGATGGATATGATTGTCTTCACTCAATATTTCTCCAGGAATGGAGATCCTGGGATTGAAACTAAAGTGTTTGAGCAGTCACACAGGAAGCATTTTGAGTGAAATATATCTAGACTTGATTGTACATTCCTAGGATATGGTGTCTGCTTCTATGGAGCACAGTCAGAACAACAGCAATCACAGCAGCACATACATCAGCTGATAACTAGCCAGGTAAATTATGGAGCTCTTGGAGAATACCACTAAGTTTTCATTGAGCTTCCCAAAGGAATGAGATTCCAAGTTCACAGGGCAGTTTCTTTCATAACAAAGAAAAAGAATATCCCAGGAATTTTCTCAGGGCATCAAACACAACACCAAATCTTATGGATAATATCCCAGGGAACCTTTCATATATTTAAAGAATAAACCACACTGTCTGTGACTCTGAAAATTAAAAGGTGAAACAGCTGCCCCAGCTGAGATTTGAAGTTGAGGTTCTGGGGAAACTCAGTGCTTCAAAGCCAGCTTTGCTTTGCCCATATAAATCTACCCTTCTGGCTGCGTTCAAACACCTGAACTGTTCACTGCACAATGTAATGATTATCCAGCCATCACCAGAGGGCTGTGTGAGAACAAAAGACTACAGGGTGAAGAAGATTTTTATTATTAGATGGCGAGTCCTATGAAACATTCATATGGCAGAGGATCTGCCTTGCCATTGAAGAAGTTTGTTAAAGAGACTTTATGGGGAAAAATGCATTCAAACTACCTTTTAAATAACTATCTGCATAGTTCCAACAAAGAAAAAGAAAAGGTAATGAATAAAGAACTCAAAATCAGATTTTCAAAGAGTAATGTAAAATAGAGCCATCTATTAGGCTAATTTCAAATTCCCCAAGTATGGATTAAAGCATTCATTGTGTGTTAAGCAGAATTCATTGTGTTATGGCCCATGTGCTGATGCGAGAGTCTCCCCATGGTGCCTTATGCTTTGTGCCAACTTGAGAAGACAAGAAGCTCTACTAAGTAACTCAGCAGTTCTACATCTTCTGGTGTAGAGGGCTCTAGGATATTGCTCATTGTGTGAATTTGAGATTAGAAGTTTAACTAAGTGATTCAGCAGAGGGGTAGAATCCTTACTTTGTAACCATCTGAGACTGTGTAAGAGGAGGGCACTGAGAGGGTGTGAATGGTACACTTGCCTTGGGGCAGGTAGCCTGCACACAATGTAGGGGAGGAAGAGAGACTTGTTCTCCCCAGCCCTCCAGCTCTTGTCGCTTTTGCTATCTTCAGCTGTCTTGAGCTGTTTTCCCCGTTCCATGCCACCTGGCCTTGGCTCCAGTGGATTAGGGACTGCCACCTCCACAAACTTAGCTACATGAACTTTTCCCTCTTTACCTTTGGGTGTCATGTGTTTTGTCCCATCAACCAGAGGAAAGTGACTGAGACACCATTCCCCTTCTTCTGCAGTTTGAAATTATTTGAAGCCACAAAGCCAATTAATGGAGTAGGGCAAGGCACATCTCTAGTATGTGCACACTGGTTTCCTAAGGCAATCAGGATATCACTTTCAGCTTAGCCAGTGGTCCTCTATATTTCGCAGTGCTACCAACACAGTCACGTTTCTAAGCGAACCACGGAAGGCCAGACTGCTGACAATTGCAGTGGTTTTTTTGTTTTGTTTTGTTTTGTTTTGTTTTTTTAAGGAAGAAATTGAGGAGATGAGTCAGGATAGATCCGGCACATCTTATTCATTTTGAAGGATAAAGGGAAAAGTACCCCTATTCATAAGTATTTTACAAAAACAACCTATTAAATTTAACAAGCACCTCTTTACAACTTACAATGATATGCATTGTTAGAAGAAAATATATTATTGGCATTTCAGTGAAATTTTGGCAGGAAGTATATAGGTAGAGGGAAAAAATGAAATAAGGAGCTTAGGAAGGAGGCCGGCTGAGATGTATGACTTTGAAGGATTAGGAAATAAGAAACAAGAAGTTTCTTATTTAGGAAAAGCCAAACATGTTTCTTTAATTCCTACATCACAGGTTAACCTCTAGGTTACATATGAGCTGGATTCCTGACGGACTGCAGGATGTGATACAGCAAGGTAGGGGCAGAGAAGGGCTGGGAGTTAGAGAGAGTTAAGTGTGAGTCCTTGGGTCGGTGACTGCATGACTGTAGGCAAGTCACTAAATCTCTGTGCACCACAGTATCTTGGCCTGAGGATGGATAGAAGGAATCATTATTCCTGGCGTTACCGTGCAGAGTGCCTCACACAGCTGCGCACAAGGCTTGGAAATGTCTGGCCTTGAGTAAGTAAATGTTGGCTAATTTTATCAGGGATTACAAGTATAGAGTCCTAGAACTGGAAAATGGTTTACTGAACCTCGCCGACTGCAGCATTTTGAAGAGTGGGAAAGCAAAGAATGGAATGTCAAGTTTCTTGCCAGAGTTGATGCGAACAGAAAATAGCCTCCCCAGAACATGTTTCAGTGGGCTTTAGATACACAAAACACAGTGCTGTGCAAGAAGCCTGCAGCAGTCAGACACTGCAGGTTCTGCTCCTTGGGTCTTGTACAAATCCTTTAATCTCTCCATTTCTGTGGCTCACCAACGTGTGACCTGGGAGAGATTATCTCAAAGCATTGCCAGCTCCCATTCCTGGAGAATGGGAAGGTGATTTATACTGAAGCTTTGTGCTTACTGCAGTGAGAAGGACTCCCGGGAGCTCAGGACACAAGCACAGAAAACAGACTAAGGCTGTTTTTGCCCGAGGAAGAGCAGTAGGAACAGAGGGATATGGGGGTTCAGGGAAAGCAGGAAGCCAGGAACTGAGCCAAGGGAGATGGAACACACGAGTACCTCATGGATGATAGCTCTGTCTCTGTGTGCCTGGAGCTCACATTCCACCTGTTGTGTTTTCTTTCAGGGTTAACCAGCACATGGAGTATAGTGGGGGTAGGGAGCTGAGCAGGCTCCCTACCAGCTAGCTGCGGCTTAGTGCCTAACTCAGGAAAATGATTTGCAGAAAATAACTTACACTAGAGCAGCATGTTGGAATGCAAGGAGGAGGAAGGAAGAGGAGGAGGACAGTTTCTGTTCTTAAATCAGAATAGTCAGTATGCTTAGCATGAGAACATGCAAATATGTCCACTTAGAACGGCTGTTACTTATTTACCTGTAGTTACCCTGTTCGACCTTATCCCTCATGAGTAGAAAGGATTTCAATCTTATAAATTCGTGGATCATTAGGGGAGCTTATCCACTCAGCAGTCTTTTCTTATTTACTTCAGCTTTCCATTCTAGCTCTATTGTAGCTAAAAGTGCAATTATTACTGTAAAACAGTAATCTTCAATCAGTGTGTGCACAACCTAGGGGCCACCTCTAACTAATTTCCATGCAGAAAAATATGATTTAAATTTGTAATTAAATATGTAGATGTGCTATTTAAATGCAATGTAAACTACTCATTAGACTAGCGACTGTACAGCTACAGATCCACACCTGTGCTCTAGAGAAGCAATGACTTCTGGAGAGGACAGACCTGAAGGCCAAGGTAGCAGTCTCAGCCCGACTCTCATAAGTTTGGGGCCAAGGCATCCCATTCCTTCTTCTGCACTTTGAGACAATCAATGCATTTTTTCAAACTGGATTTCTCTCTGCACTGAGGTGGGTTTCTAACTGTCTGTCCCAGTTTTCCTTACATTTACTCAAGCTTTTAGTTTCAAATAAAAGCTTTTATTACTTTTACAATTCTGTGTTTGTGATTTTATAATCTCTAAGCACTGTAGTTGGCTGTCCTTCAGTAGTTCTTTTGTTTACTTGTGTTAGGGTTTGTTTGGGGCATTCTCAGCACAAAGAGCATCTACAGTCTCTCCTGTCATAGATCTTGGTGGCTTCCTCCAGAGCAGCAGGGGAAAGCACTGCACAATCTACCACTAGAGATGCTTCCTCACGCAAAGCCATCACTTCTCATTCCTCAGTGCCATCTTCTAGCTGTTGCCCACTGAGCCAAACATCCTGGCATTCAACAGCATCTCCATGCCCTACCTACCTTATTGCCCTTGGCCACTGACCCTTGGCTTAGCCCTATTGCATTTATTAGGATAACACTTTTTCTCAGAGAGAATCTCTCATCACATACACTTGGCTGGACAAAGCCACAGATGGCGCATAAACCTATTCATACTTCTAAATGCATCAAAAAGTATGTTCATTGCAATAAAATGCCAATAAAATTTCAGCAATAGAAGAGAATATACATGTTCAAATGAGCCAAATCGAATTATTTTTTAAAGACCTCTGGGTTTTTTTATGGTCCAAGAAAGAAAAACTGTTTATACTGCTTTCGTGTTCTTTTTTTAATCTGAAAAATTACACTCCAATTGATAACTCCTTTCCTTCACTGGGTTTGGCTCCAAATATTCTTTGTTTATTTTCAGTAATTAAGTTTGTCCTAAATTATCCTCCAGGCTACCACTGAAGATGTTTTAAACATATGCTCCCTATTCTAAAGGTAATTCAACAAATAATGGAAAAGACAATAAAAAAAGAAAGAATAAGGAATTAGATATGCTTGTCAATTTTTAGGAAGACAGCAACACAAAACCCCAAAACTTCAGAAGCTTCCAGGAACCAAGATCTATTTTGCAGCCATGTGGGCATCAGGCTAGAACCTTGCTGTTCTGCTTGACTCTACCGGACTCTGAGCATCAAAGTTCACCTTTTCTTGGTCCTCTCATGCCAGGACAGTGCCTACCTATCTTCATGTACAGGAAAGGAGGTAAAGGAGGCCAAACCAAGCCATCATAACACATTGAAAGCATCTGTAAACTTCACCCAGTCCCATTCTACCAACCAAGAGAAATCCCATAGCCAACCTGAAACAGACTGGAAAAGTATATCTTCTCTACAAGAATACACTGGAAATCACACAGTAAATAATATGGGAACATCAAGTCTTCAGAAGAGAAAGTATGAAGCTGAAAAATCAATTGAACCAAGCAGAAAGGTTGGGCACAGTGGGCATGTGTAAACTATGAGCGCAAAACTTTCCAGAAATGACTTTGGAGATGGAAATAATTATTAGTTATAGGAATTATGGCACACAGACAGTGCAGCCAGCTCCATATCTTTTGGGCCCCCTCATTTATTTAAGTATTCTAGAAATGTACACAATCTCTAGGGCAGTGGTTCTCAACCTTTGTAATGCCATGACACCACGATAAAGTTCCTCATGTTGTGGTGACCCCAAACCAAAAAATAATTTTGGTGGCTACTTCAAAACTGTAATTTTGCTACAGTTATGATTCGGAATGGCTTTAGGCAACCCCTATGTTTGGTCGTTCAACCCCCGCCGGGGTCTCGACCCACAGGTTGAGAACCACTGCTCTAGGGTGTAGTCTTAATTCTTCATTTATTCTCCTTGTAAATAATTTTATATTTGAGCTGCTATAAAGTGGTTTATTGATACATATGGCAGAAATAAAAATTTATTATAAACTAAATATCTGCCTGGAATCATATAGTGCTCCAGATATGCAAATTTCAACAGAAGTACTGGCCTACTGGTCATCATGTTTATAAGGAATATACAATATACCAAGCTTCCTATTTAAGAGAAATGTTAAATCTCTAAAGCAATTTTCAAAGTAAAGTTACTAATGTTAAGAGATGTGTACTATTTGTTTCTCACTCTATTGGAATTTTAAAATTCATTCCATACTGAGCACTGGCCTTCCTTCTTTATCTGTCCCAAGATTCTGAGAACACTTACAGAAGTTACGTTCTAGAATCCTCTTGTCCTCAGCAAACACTGGTCTCTTATTTTGCGTACCTCAGCCCACATAAATAAAAGAAGACATGGGAAAAGGAAATCCTGGACTGATCAGAAATCGCTCATCTTCGTTGTGTAGCTCATTCTTTCTTGCTATTGGCTGTTATTTCTCTTTTTCATCCACAGGAAATACGCAAGTGGTAAACATCTAAGGCAGCATCTATAGCGCTGAGGTATTGCACTGTTGAGAACTAACATTAAAAGCAAAATGGAAGGGATTCATGAAGAGCAGGGAGCTGGGATGGGGTGGACATTCTCTTAGTCTTGCTGGCAGACTGATGAAATGTGAACTCTCTAGACCGTTCCTGTGGTTTTCACAAATCAATCATGTGCCCAGAGGCAGCTACACTTGTGGAGAAATGGAAAACTTCTGCAACTTCCAAGGAAAATCTCCATTACATGCTAGCTAAGGCTCGTGACAATCTTAGGTGTCTCCAAGACCCCCACAATCCACTTAAATAGACAAATACCTTCATGATGAATGGGCTCAGTCGTGAGTTCTGCTTTCTTCCCTCTTGCCTTCTGTTAGACCTGGTGCTATCAAAGTCCTTAATCATCAAGATTTTATGCCTTTGTTTTTATTTTAATGTTTCTGTTCCTCGTAGTCTATAAGGCACTGAGGCAAGGGTAAAAAGTAATATAAAAGTGAAGCACAGCTGGATCTTGCAGCCATTCGGAGAAGCAGGTCTCTGAAATTTTGCGATTTAAGCCACAGTTTGCACCTAATCGTGTTACCTACCTCTTTAATGATCAGCCTCTTAGTGGCAGTTCTTGCATGATAAACACAGGACTTTGACCTTAACTATCTATTTTTAGACATTTTATTTCTTACAAGCAATACTGCTTCTCTCAGGGTACAGTGTCTTTTGAAAAGGATTTCTGTAAAGCTCAAAGGACAGTGGCCAGCTGTTTTCTACAGGCTGACAAAGGCAATGGGTAAAGTGCAGCAGGAGAGACTCTACTTCTTTATGCTGAGGGTCATTGATACAGAGCTGAGAGACCCTCTCCCAAAACTCTATAGTCCAGCTCTCTCTAAAGTTGCTGAAAATCAAAGGCTATGTTAATTTCTGTCAACAGCATGAGTATCCGTGCCTAACGGTGCGGGAATAGGACAAGTGACCTCTCATGGTCAGCTGCAGTATTGTAGGACTGCAATTCTGCAGTGCATAAAAACACTCTTTTCATGTTGAGTAAAAAAAAACCATAGAGTATGAACCCGATCTCACTGGGAGGACGACAGCCTTGGCAGCGATGTAGCATTTGAGGGACATGCATTCACCAAAGAAAACAATCACAACAGAATACACTGAATTTTCTTAGTTCTTATGCTTTTTAAATCCTGGGCACATTCTCCATCTCTGCCAATCTCTCCTGCTCTGTCTTATCCTGAATAAGGAATCAAGCTGAGTGTTCTCCGCAAGCAGTGAAAACAAGTACGTAGTTCATGACAGAAGCAAATTCATTACTAATATAATAAGAAATAAGAGCAGTCTCAACACAAATGAAATATGCAATTCCTTATGACATCAACTGTAGAGGGGCCAGGGAGATAGCTCAGGGGCACAAGTGCCTGCCTGGCAAGAGCAAGGTCCTGAGTTTGATCCCCAGTTCCGCAAAAACAAAACAAAACAAGCCGTAGACTATAAGTATATCTTTTTTTTTAACTTTTAATAGAGTTATGGGTTTTATCCCATAATACAGAAAAACTCCTTTTTGTTTCAATCATACATGCAGCCATTGGGTGGTTGGAGAATTATATTCATGCACTAGACCAATTAAAAATATTTCAAAAAAACAAGTAACAATATTCAGTGTGTATGAAAATGCTCATATTGATTGAGATATAGATGTTTTCTATCCACTGACTCCCTATTTCTTTGAAATCTACATGTACTATAAAACAGTTCTGAAAATGCTGTGAGAATCTGAGAGGTAAATGATACTACATAAAATAGCTTTAATTTTGTATATGCATTCTTACATCTGCAACTTTATATTTACATACATAAAAAGCAACTTTTCTTCAGGTCATCCAATAATGATATGGTTCCTTTATTACATAGTTGGCATTTTAAAACAACTTGTCATGAGGCAAATAGAAAACTACATGGTCAACTTTTTTGCTTCCTCTGAAAATAACCAGGTATCAAAACATGTATCTTTCCTCTCATTAGAGCATTGGCTCCCTGAAGGTTTATATGTATTTGTGTTGACATGTCCAAGAAGTATGTAAGCAATGTTATTTTACACAAAATTTATATTAAAGGAGCTGTTTAAATACAAGTTGCTTTCACAAGGATATCAAAAGAATAGACATTCTTATCTATCTATCTATCTATCTATCTATCTATTTTGTGTATTTGGTACAAAGTCTCACTGTGCAGCTGAGACTCATCATGATCCTCCTATTTTCAGCCTCCCCCGGTCTGGGGTTACAGGTATATACCACCAGGCCCAGACTCAGTCACTGGCTCAGTGTACCCTGAGGCAGGGCCAGTGCAGTGATGAGAGACCAGGGATCAAATCCTGGTCTCTGTGCTTGCCAAAGCAGGTGCTTGGTTCACTGAGCTATCTCACTGGCTTGACATTCACTTTTTAACCTGCATTCATTCACTTACTTTTTAAGCTTGAATGAATGAACATAGAACATTGAAAAATAAAAATGATGTGTTTGTTAACATCTCTAACATAGTATATATTGGGTAAAGATAGCAAATTATAAATTCAAAATGAAATTTGACTACTACACCAAAACTCCCCCACACCCCTGCATTTCATTCTCATAATTTGGTTCTAGTTTCTTGGATGCTATTTTTTTTAAAGAGGGAAAAACTAAAGATTCAGTTAAGATTAGAAGAATCAGTGTAAGACAGGCTAAGATTCAAGGAATTGGCCTTTAGCTTCAGGGCATAAGAGAAGGTAAAGTTTTAGCATACTCTGATGGTTTTAAAGGCAATAAAATTCTCACAGGGCAGGCAGAACAATCAAATACCTATCACTGCTCCACTATCACACAAGGTTCCTTATTTCTGGGGCTCTGTGCCTTTCACTTAGCAGGCAACAGCAGACCTCCAGACAAACAGGGATTGACTTGGGGAGGTGGCAAGTTACAGATGGACTGATGATATTTTAATGCCTAGCACTTATGTTCGCTCTGACCACTCTCGAACACATTATGTGTAGGTAGGGCTCACTTTATGCCCTACAAAGCTCTGCAGAATCAGATCCTTACCTCATTTTACAGATATAGAAATGTCACAGCCTGGTTAAATAACTTGCGAGTTGTTGAACTGGGAAATGGTTCCAGAAATGTCTGTCGTTGGAGGATGTTCTCGCCTTTATAACATCTTCCTCTAAGCTCCCCACAGGAGGTGCTGAGGAAAGAAGACAATGATTGGACATTACAATCTGAAGAAAGGTGGAAAATGGTGGGTTTGGTAGTTCATCACAATGCAGTATCACTGCTTCTGAAAAGCTATCTGAAAGCCTTTGTACATATTTTCACAAGTTACCAGTGCTCTTGAGATAAGCATTGATTATTGACTTAAGAAGACTAAGCAAATAAAAAGTGCATTTTGACTTGGAATGAGAGAAGGCAAGGTCTCTTATTGATTCTTCACTCTTGGACTCTCATTAGCTATCAGATGGAATTTGATGCCTGCCAACAAATAAACAACATTTTTACCATTCTTAGCTGTTAAACTGCCCCAAATCATCAAATACCGATTAGTCTGAAATACGCTCATTGCTCCTGCTGGAGGTGGTTAAACCACCAACTTTAGATTCAAGAATTCTCTTTCTCTTTTCCCCTCAGGCTGCTAAAGGATGCACAAAATGAAGCTTATTTTAAAAGTTGGTACCAGAAGCTGTTGGCTGCTCTCCAATTCTGTGTAGGAAAAGCCTTGAATGATGAATTTTCCAAGGAGCAAAAACTTATGAAAATTCTGAGAGACATCGGGGAAAAAGTCAAGTCTGCCAGTGATTCTCAAAGACAGGTTTGTTCAGAAATCAGATTCAACATAGTGATAATTGTTCTTTGAAACTTCAGTTCAATTAAGTTTTAATTCCATAGCTTAGAAGGCAAACGCAGTGACTGCAGGTAGCTGTGAGACACTTAACTCCAACTCAAGAATTTCCCCATTTACTTTGCTAAAGTTAATGAGAATGCCTATCACCATGATATTTTTTTTCATAAGAGTAGCTATAGAACACATGAAAAGGACATAACAAGAAAAAAAAAATGAAGAAACTAATTTAAAGATAGTTTGGGGCTGGGGAGATAGTGCATCGGACTAAGCACCAGCTTAGGCAAGCACAAGGACTGAGGTTCGATTCCTGGCACCACCTGCTGCGCTGGCCCATCCCCAGACATAGTAAGGTGGCACAGTATAATCCCAGTGCTGAGGAGGCTGAAAACAGGAGGATCACTACAAGTCTGAGTTGTACAGTGAGACCCTATATGAAATACATAAAAAAGAGTTTGATCACAAAAGATCTAAGATACAATCATTATTTTAGAAGACTTAATTTGTTTTTCCCTTATTTTTATTAGATATATTTGTGACAGATAATATCTTCAGTAAAAAGAGCTGACATATTACATTTTTACCCTTTTATGTAACCTTAAAAAGAGCAAAAACACAAACTGGACTCATAGGGGCAGGTAAGTGACAGGTTCTGGCCCTAGTATGAATTGCTGAATCATTATGGTGTTCATCTAATATGGCGAAGCCCTTAAAACAACAGTTTATCTTCCCAAAGACCACCTCCCCCTTCTTCTCCAGCTCAGCCCAGGGTGTAATTTCCTTCCACCTGTCCCACCACCTCAGGGAAGGCCCCAATCAGCTCCTCAGGTAAATCTAAACATCCTCCTCAAACCTCACCCCTGGTAAAAGGCCATAAAAGCCTCAGTCTCCCTTTGTTCCAATTCAGAGTATTCCTTATCTTCCCCAAAATCTCTCCATGTCCACGAAGAAAATAAAGCCCCCTTCCCTTTTTCCTTCTGCCTGTTTCTCTGCCGTGACCCCGTGGAAAACCCATCAGTAAGAAATTGAGATATTGACTTGCCTAATGTTGCCATAACCAAAGCCATACTTTTAAAACTTTATGTCCAAGACAAATAAAGTAAATTAAGTTACACTAACCGATGCCGTATGGAAGGTAATAGTTTTATATTGAGATCCACATGTGATAGCCAAAATGCTGTGCCTTTATCTCACTAATTACAAAACAGTGAAACTGGCTATTCTTTTTCTTGATCTAACAGAAGAGCCTTTTCTCTTTTTTAATTATCTGCATCGTTAGCTCTCTTCACTGATATAGACCATTAAGTAGATTCCCTTAAATGCGGCATCCTACATGCAAGGAGATAGTGGTCATCCATCCATTGGATTAAGAGCATCATTTAATAAATAATTGAGTACTTACCCATTAGAAGTTGAGGATAGAAAAGTTTCTTAAACACAAACCTTATTTAAGGCTCAAAGGAAATCATAGTTTTTACTTACTGACCAAAATCAACAATAACTTTTGACAAATGATATGAAAAATGTAATAGCAACATATCCCAGGATTTTTTATAAAACCAGAATTTTTCTTAACTGGAAATCACTTAAGAAAAATATCAAAAGGTTTGCTACTTCTTATAGGAATAGATAATAAAAGATCTTATAGGAGAAATTGGAAAATGAAAAACTCAGGCCTTTGGGGGCCAGGGAGATAGCTCCATGGCACAAATGCCTGACTTGCAAGTGCAAGGTCATGAGTTTGAACCCCAGTCCTGCCAAAAACAAAAAAGAAGAAAGAGAGAGAGAGAGAGAGAGAGAGAGAGAGAGAGAGAGAGAGAGAACTCAGGCCTGTAATTTATTTTTAAATTAGAGACATATAAATTTGGGGTATAAAAATAAATCCTGAGGTATATGATACATTGGGCAGTTCCAGTTTTAAAACTTTGAGACTTATTCCTTTTGTTTGCAAGCTTATCAGTTACTTTCCAGTGGTAGACCAAAAGTTGATATCAAGTAGAATAAATTGTTTTAAAATTTACAGAACGTTGTGTACAACTTTGCCCTTTATCTCTTATATTTTAAAATCTTACAGGTAAGTTAAGCATGTTCAACCCACCACATATGGAAATGTCATACTGAAACCTATTAACTTGTACAATTTATATGTTAATTTTAAAACACCCTTCACAAATATAAGATACTCTATGATTAAATAATTCTGGTGACTTTTGGAAATTTTTATTATGGCTTTGAGTGATACTGATATTATTTACTCAAGTAAATATATTTCTCTTGCCTTGCCTGACAAAACCCCTCTATGTAAAAATCAGGAGAGAAAAGAAGCAAGAGGGAAGATAAAAGAGGTATTTGTAATTTCCTACAAGTTAAGTCACGGATAGATACTTTTTTGGTCTACTTAAACGAAAAAAGTGCTAAATTGAACCCAACTGCACAATATGGATTTTATGGATTTTAGGTAAACAAGGGAGACATTTGCGTTAAGAATTAGTAGGCAGACTCAGACCCAGAGAGCCTGCCGCAGTACACTGGGCCTCATGCTCTTCTGGGTCCTGGAAACAGTAGACTCTCTTTGCCAGTGACCCAAGAGTAAGAGTAAACATTGCTAGCAGTCAGTTAGTATTATTAATCTGATATCCCCACCTTCAGCATTGGGTTTAGTGCTCCACATCAGGCTCACGACATTTTCTGTTGTTTCTCAATGACTTGTGATGGATTCCTTCCCCTTTTGTCAAAGGATGCCCACTAAAGGTTCGAGGAATCTGATTTTCCACTGGTTCAGTGAAGCATGGAAGGGAAGAATCACACACTTGCTGGCATCCTGTAAACTGTTCCTGTGTGCATATCAGCATGAGGCAACCGTCATGCTGAGTCATTGTTACGACTTAGATCTAAACATTTACCCAAATCTCATGTGCATGGAAGGTGACTGGATCAGAAGGGCTCTGGACTTTACCAGTGGATTCATGAGTGGATGGGCTCAGTAGCTGAATGTGCTGCCAGGAAGGGGCCCTGCCTGAATGTGGGTTGGTGAGGGCAAGACCAGGAAGGATATTGCCCTCTCCCTGGCTCCTCCTCCTGTCATTCCTTCCTGGCTGCCATAGATTAAGCAACTTTTCCTGCACCATACGCCGCTGCCATCTTTTTACTCTCCTGGAACCACAGCTGTCAATGAACCAAAGCCATGTGCCAAACCAAATTCCTTTAAAGTGCATGGGTTGGGCACTGTGGTTGGCAAACAGGAAGTGACTACAACAGTCATTTTATTACTAATATACGAATATTTTTCTAAAATGCACTAGCACTATGAAGGATCAATCTTAAGAATTTAAACTCCTGTTCTAGGAAGTTCTCAACAAAGGGTCATGTTAATAATTACGTAAAGCAGGATTTGCAGATCAGTGAGCCACAGGCCAAGGCCAACCCACTGTGTTTTGTTTGAACACTACAGTGCCTTGCGTGGTATTTGCTTTTAATTGATTTTTGAGGTCACTGAGAAAGGGCAGAAGCCCTTGCTTCCAGTTTTCCCCAGAAATCCTTACTGTCTTCAGGTTGTTGCCTCCTCCTAGGTAACTACATCACCTGCCTGATCCCAAGGTCAACCAATCTGCAGCGCCACACTGAAGAACTCAATTCAACAGCAGAAGAAAATTACAATTTGAAAGAAGAGCCAGGCCACTTACAGTTCTGTGAATGTTTATCTCTAATGCTTCTTTTCATAGGAAGTGCTAAAAAAGGAGATTAGAAGGCTGAATGTATTCTTTCAAGATATAAAAACTTGTCATCTTCCACTGAACCCAGCACTATGTATAAAAGGGATCGCCCATGATGTAAGTCTGGTAACTCAGTATATCATTCAAGCATTTGTACTTTGTATTGTTTAGTTCACTGTATGTGTTTGAAGTGACTTAAGTTCATAAATGGGCATTGCAATTACCTTAAGAAAAAAGTAGTTGATTCTCATCCAAACTATTTTTTTCTATGTGATTCACAATATCCAACTGGGATAACATTAGCCTCATTGTGTGATGCATTGGTTTGGAAAAAAAGTGTTCATCAGTTCATCAGAGAATAAAAATACATTTCTCATCAGACTCACTTTTTTAACTTATTGAAAATGCTTGGTTTGATGACCCCCTTCCTAGAGGATTTTCTATTTTCCATTGAGCCAGAAAGGGATGGACCAGGTGAGAAAGTTGATAATAATTTCATGCTTTATTTAGACCATGTGTATAACACTATCTCCTATGATCATTAGCTACATCATCTTCATTTTGATGTGATTTGAAATTTCTTGGTACTCCTATGTCTGTGTGTCACATAATGTATTTTGCGACTTGACTTGTGCATGGAAAGCCCTTCCTGATATTGTCAGACAAGACTTCTTGAGCCTCCTTTTCCTAACCCTCTGTTGCACGGTGCCTTCTCATTCACTATTCTTTGCCTTACACTCATTCATTTTTTCTTTGGTCCTGTTAAGCTTGGGTATCCTCTTTTTCAAAACCTCTCAAGTATGGAGACACTAATAGAAAAAATGATTGACGTGAGAGACTGAAAAGTGAAGAGGTTAAGCTATCGCGCATGCACTCAAAGAATGATCCTTAAGTGAAGTTATAAGGTAGTCACAAGAGCAAACAATAATTAAAGGAAAATGAGACTTTTTTTTGTCTTTTTGAGACAGGGTCTTGCTTTTCAGCTCAGGCTGGCCTTGAGCTCACTTTTGTAGCCCAGGCTGGTCTCGAACTTGCACCAATCTGCATGCCTCAGCCTCCCGAGTGCTGGGATTACAGGCATGTGCCACCACGCCCGGGCAAGGAAAATTAGATTATTAGTAGTATAAATAAAAACGTTTTGCTAAGAATGTGATGCCATTCTTCTTACATCTTTGTTGCTAATGAGATGCTCCAAAAATTCCTCATATGATTCATAAGCATATTTTTACACAACAAAATAAAAATTAGGACATTAGATTCTATAAATGATTTTTATCTAGCTAGACTAAAATCCTAATCATCACTCATTTTAAATACTAGGATTGGAGCCAGTGCTTCATGTATGCTAGGCAAATGTTCTAGTATTGAGCTACCTTCAAGTCCATGCCATCACCAATTCTTTTAAAGTTATATGATGCTTTAGTCAGTCATAACCGTCACCAACAACCACCAGAGACATAAAATCAACATTTCAAAGATGTAGTGTCTTACAGTAGAAGGAGCAAGAGGTCACTGAATCCTTATGGGCTTTGGTTTTTTTTTTTGCTCTCTTGATTTCTTTGAGGGTTTTGTTTAAGGAACAGAGCAATCTTTTTCAATTAAAATTACATGTGAACAGTGGCCTGTATGGTCCCTGGGGTTGGAGGCTGGTACCATGAGGGCATCCTTGGGAGCACCAGTGAGAGCTGCCAGGAATCTCAGGCTACTGCTGAGACTACATAAAAGCAGCCTGTAGGTAGACAATGCACAGGACTGAGGTGGGCCAGAGCCTGACAGAGCCAGGTGGCAGCGTCCTGTGTGTGGCTCATTTCAATTTATCCTGTGTTCCGGTTGTACAAAGACACAGTGAGAAGCATCATCATTTGAATCCATGTGGCCAAGTTGCCAGTTTCAACAGAAACTTTACTATCAGGTAATCCACACAGGGAAAGCCTTCCAAGTATAATGCATATTCAGTACCCGGAGTGAACATATGAGATACTCCAGGGGAAAAAATATAAATGTCAATAGTTTGGGGAAAGAAACTTTCAATCAGAATGCTTAAATTTTTTGCTATGAGCAAATTCATACCAGAGAAAGATCTTTTGAACATAGTGTGGCAAGACCTCTTAACAGAGTGAATATCTTACACCGTGTTAGAGATTTCATGCAGGCTGAAAGCACTATAAATGGAACAAGCTTTGAAACTGAACTCAAAACTCACCTCATGTTACCCTGGAGCATTCCCACTGCCAGCAAACCCAGCGCAGGCAGAATTTTGGCTAGCATGTCAGTCTTAAAGTACATCAGAGAACCCACTCTGAGGAGAACCTCATCCATGCAAAGATGTAGGAAAGCCACTATAATTATGTCAGCCATTCCAGCTCAGTTTATTGCAGACTAGAGGGTTCACATCAGAGAGAAGTTCTCCAAGCATAGTCAGTGTAAAAAAGACTTTAGTTTGAGTTCCTGCACATTAAATCCTCTACCCTGTCAGAATTGCTCAGGCCAGGCTCAATCCATTCCTAAATCATGCCTCACAAAATTAGAGAGCAAAGGTCTTAGCTTTCAGTTAAGTTTTCTTTGTAGGAAGAATTCTCAACCGCGTCCCCCTGGAAACCATTGAAAATAATTTATCATTCCCTGGTTCCTTTTGAGTCACTAAGCAGCAGACAAGGTGGAATAGTTGAGAGCAACTTAATACAATCCTTCTTGGCCGTGGAAAAACCAGGGACCAGACACTACATTTCTTTTTTCAACAGTTTTTAGTTCTATGTGAAGAGTCTATGCTACTTAAGGACAGAAGGCATTTCTTTGTTTTCCTGTTTCAGTTTTTAACCTCCTTCCAGTTTCATTTAGGTGAACTCATTTTGCAAGACTGCCTCACTTTCTCCTGCCTTTTGGTTATGGGCACTTGTCAATATCTACTCTTGCTTTTCCCACCTGAAACTGTCTCTTCTTAGTGGCTGTCTTAGTTACTTTTTACTCATTGCTGGGATAAATACCCGACACTCAAAATGAAGGAAGGAAAGATTTACTTAGCTCACAGTTACTGGAGGTTTCAGTCCATATTCAATCAGCCAAAGGCTGAGCGGAGCAGGGTGGAGAGCATCAAATTCATGGCAGTGGAACAGCAATAAAATGGTGGCAGAGGTAGCCAACCAAACAGGGCAGCAGAGAGCAACAGCTCTAGTCTGTCTCTCTGTCTCTCTTTATATTCTTATCAGGCTCTCTGCCTTAGGATATCCACTCTAGACCACGCCCATAGTCCCAGCCCTACTCAGACTGATAATCCCATCAGTACTAAAACACATAATTGCAGTGACTCATGAGTCAAGTCTCAATCTATAGAAGTCCCCGCCCAGTGTCTACATGAGGCTTTAGGGGGACAACTAGACATAAACCATAACACTGGCCAATTCATATTCTTTATAATCTTCAAGATCAAGTTCGCCTCTGAAAGATTTTTCTCTTCTAATGCTTCTTCCTCTCTCTTTGATAAGCATCCTGGGGAATTGATTTGAACATAATACACATGTAAATATTTTCATACTATTTTATGGGTTTCATGAAGATGAATGTAGTGGTGTTTTTTTTTTTTTTTTCTATTAGCCTGTACATAATGGTTTGCACATCTTAGTTGAGTGTACAATGTTGTTGACATGGCTCTCAAGAAATATGCTGCGTGTGAAAGCCGAGAATTGAAACCCTGAGGCAGAGCAGTTCTGAATGGTAGGATGTGCAGAGTTTACAAAGCACGAGTCCTGATTCATTTCTTGTCTACAATAGGATTTCTTAATTCTATACAATGTCAATATCATATGTTCCCCAAATAACTGATTTCTACAGCAGAAATTTGTGCTGCACAAGCAATCTTACCCATGAGACTATAAAAGTGAGTATAACCCAGTAATCAAGTGTTTCTGTTTGGTTAATGATTAAATTAACTTTCTGTTGACAAGTAAGTAAAAAAAAGAGCTCCTTTGGCCTCAATTTATACCAATTCCACACATCGCAGGGATAATAATTAAAATGATGGGGTTTTTTTGTTTCTTGTTTTGTTTTGTTTGTTTTTTTGGTACCAGGGATCGAACTTAGGACCTTGTACTTGCCAGGCATGTACTTATGCTGCTGAAATATCTCCCAGGCCATAAACTGATCTTCCAAACATGTATTGATGTCATATTCTACTAAGTTGATAGCTTGAAAGCATCCAATTTCTTTCCTTCCTTTAATACTAATATAACTCTTTACTTTCCATACGTGTGAACTCAGTAGTAATCCAAATGCATACAGCTTTTCAGCACCCTGAGTAGTAGGACAGTAAGCAACAGGAATAGGAGTTAATATCATCAAGCTGTGAAGATTCAAATACACAATGTAATTGAAAGAAATAAGACAAGGAAATATTGTATTTTATTCTAAAGATACTTTTTTTCATAAGCAAAATTGGAAGAAAAATGCATTAAATTTTCAAATTACCTGGTTAGTGTCACACGGGGTTAAATGTATTTTGTATCCATGAGCTCATGTATTTGTTACCAAAATGTATAAGGTAGGAGTTATCTTTATCTCACAGTGAGAAATTGACATGCTAAGTTACTTCCCTGAGGTCTTATTACTGATAAGTTATAAAGTCCACATTTGAATTTAGGTCTTTGAAAAAAGAAAAAGACTTTATATCAGTAGTTCCTACAAGAGTGCTGTAGGGCAGCAATAATGGAGTGGAAATAGCATCTTTAACTTTATTAACCAACTCACATAAACTTAATACCTACACATTGTTTATTTTGTTTAGACCTTGAACTTAGCACTGCTACTTATTGAGATTTAAAAAAAAAAAATAGTTAATGTTTTGCAACTCAGTGCATAGCTATGATAAATTAACCACAATAAAGTTCAATTGTCACTAAAAATACACAGAATGAAACAACAATATCCTATAATAAAGTTGGCAACATTGAAACTCTTGGATATTGGGGGTAGTATTCTTTAAAAAGTAGTAATTTTAAAATAGGCATTACAATATAGTACTGAAAGAGCCAAACTATAACTAGACTGGCTTTTGAGTACCTAACAGGCAGGTAGCTTACACACTGTGGATACACAGCACTAAAGAATATTTGACTTATGAGCAAGATGCATGGGATGCTGCAAAGTCACATCATGCTATTCAGAGTGATGTGTAACTTAACGTTTATGAATAATTTTATTTTTTAGAAGTTTTTATTTAATGGTTTTCAACCACGATCAACTCAAGATCACTGCAACTGCTGAAACAAAATGATGGAGAAAAATAAGCTGCAGTAAAGACTTTGGTTCATAGGCTGAAACTTGTTTGTCTACATTTAGTAAACATGGTTCATCGTTTCAAAGCATTTGCATGTGTTTGCTTACATAATAAATTCTGCAAAGATCCTTGATTTCACAAAAGGTGCTATCTTTGCTTTATTTTCTTCACCAGTTTTCTCTTCTCTTTCTATAGGAATGCTCCTACTTCACATCCAATGCCTTGCCATTGAAGATTACTTTCATCAATGCTGATCCTATGGGCACAAACATCAGCGTTATTTTTAAGGTACAGCCGCCCTCATATAGCATCAAGTTGATTCTGTAAGAACTATTGGTTTATCAATAACAAAAGGAAATGATGGTGACTATTTTCTTCTGGAACAGCAAAGAGATTTTCCAACTATTCCAGATTTTGCCTTTCTATAGAATTATAGTGCATGTCAAACTGTAAATCAAACATTACTCGCTCAAAGCCAGGAAACCTGTGTTACAAAACTTAACCATATGTTTTCACAAAGCAAAGTATCTGATAACTTTTCATTGTCACTGAAAGTACAATGTGGTTTAAAGTTCCAGAAATAGAATTTTCCTTTGGTCCAAATACTGAAGTAGGATCAAAATTAGCTGAAATTGAAATGATATAAATTAATTTAACATAACATGTTTCATCTCCAAGTTCTTGCTTATTTTATTTAATTGGGTACTTCTCCTTGAAAATAAATGTAAACAGAACCAGTGTAGTCTCCATCATGAATCCATGGAAAAAAACCCATGAGAATAAAGTGACATAATGTATTATAAACATGAAGGAAACAGGAATTATTAAAGGAACTGTAATAAAATTAAGAATTTTCCAACCATCTCTTTATTTTGTTACTTATTTAATAAGATTTCAAAGTGAATCTCCCTAAACTCTGATTCTATTTTTGAAGATGAGGATTAATACACCAACTTTTACTGTGGTGTAACCAGGAGCCTTCCCTTACTACAGTGTTTCATGAAGGGAGAGAAAACTCATAAAATCTTACCCTTGCAAAGTTTCTTATGCTTCATCTATGAAACGTTTTTATTTTTTTATTTTTTTTTTTTTGTGGGACCAGGGTTCGAACTCACGACCTTGCACTTGCCCAGCAGGCACTTGTGCCTCGGAGCTATCTCCCCAGCCCTATGAAACGTTTTTAAAATCAAACTGCTTATTTGCTTAAAAGAATAGAATAATGCTTATTTGGAATATTGCATTTCCATCACCTCTGGTAGTAAAAGTACTTCTTTATCTTTTCTTATTTTTATCAAAGACTGTTTTCTCTGGAAACTGCCTGCAAAATAGGAAAAATCACTGACTCATAGTGTCTCCTGAGTCATATGTGGGAGATATATATATATATATATATATATATATATATATATATATATATGTATTTCTAGTTAAGAACTTCTGGTGTTCTAACTGCGTATCAGTGGATAAGCTCTTGTCGCACCAGATAATCTTCACGTAGGAGGACATCCTTGTTAGTTTGAACATCTGTTCAGTTTCTCTGCTCTTGCCTTTCAGTCTAAGGCATTATATGTGGATGCTATTGAAAGATTATCAGGCACTACACTGCAAGTAGTGCTTCTAATTCTAGGGTTGTAATTTCTGCAATTACAGATATTAAGAGGATGTTTTTATTTTCTTTGGTTATCTATTTGAAACACAAGGTCTTAGCCAGGTGTAGTGGTGCACTCTTGTAATCCCAGCACTTGGAAGGCTGGGAGACAGGAGGACTGGTGCCAGTTCCAGACCAGCCTGGGTTACAAAAGTGAGCTTAAGGCCAGCCTGAATGAGACCCTGTCTCAAAAAGACCAAAAAAAAAAAAAAGAAACATAAGGTCTTTTTAGTCCTATTACAAGTGAAACCATCCTAAATCAGGATGGAAATTTACCTAAGAAATGACATATAATGTTCAAATGGTTTGTATGGAATTCAAGGAGAAACAAAAATTTATAATTTTGTTTTGAGCAGGCTGGAGATGATCTTCGCCAGGACATGCTTGTTCTACAGATTATTCACGTGATAGACAACATTTGGCTACAGGAGGGCCTAGATATGCAAATGATCATTTACAGATGTCTATCTACAGGGAAAAATGAAGGTCAGCACTGATTTTTTTAATTAATTAATTTTTCATGTATGTGTTGGTTACAGGATCTCACTATGCAGCTCGACACACAGTGATCTTTCCGTTTTCAGTCTGATATTACAGGTGTGCACCACCACACCTGGACTTGGTCGCTGCCTTAGCGTGCCCAAGGGCAGACTGGTATTGGTGATAGAACCCCAGTCCATTGCTCTTGCCAAAGTAGGTGCTTAATTCACTGAGCTATCTCATCAGTCCTGGTCAGTATAGATTAAAAAGTGAATTTTCTTGTGCTGTTTATCCTGCACATTCACTGATAAACTTTCTACTGTGTTAATTTCATAGTATAAATTCAAAGATACCAAACACTACACCAATTCTTCCCTTTAACAAAATAATTTCCAAACACAGGAGAAAAGAATCATAAGCCTTTAGATATTAATTAGGACCCTCATAATCCAAATGTCAACTGTACCATTCTTTCATCTGTGTTTGTAACTAGTTAGATTAATCACTGTTTTGTTTTTATTTTTAAAAATAATGTGGGTGCCTCCCAATTTACAATGGGGTCACATCTTGATATAAACCCATCATCAGTTGAAGATAGAATGAGTCAAAGTGCATTTGTCTAACCTACCGACCGGAGATCATTGTAGCAGAGTACAATGACTAAGAGCATTGTATATTGTTATGATCATATGACTCTCACATGAGACTACCATATTTTATATTATTAATCAAGGAAAAGATCAAAAGCTAACACTTCAAGTACCTTCCTTTTCTGGTGAATACCTATGGCTTTTGTGTCATTGCAAATTTGCAAACCTTTTAAATCAAACTTTTCCTAAGTTGGGGACCATCTGTAGTAGAAATGTTTAACCACTTAAAAAATACAGTAGTTGGCTACTAACTGAAATTGTACACATTTTCAGATGTGGAAGATGTTATGAAAATACTAAACACTTTGCAGGCCTGAATTTAATTTCTAGAGGACTATTGAATAGGTATACTACAGGGAAAATGTCCACACAATAAACATTGAACAAGCTTCAATATTTCTTTTCTTTATAAAACTCAATAAATTAATGTGGAAATATAGTTACAGTCATGAACATTTCCAGTTAAAGTAATGTCTGTGGTGCACCCAAATTATGATCAAAACATCAGGTAAAAATTGCAATTCTGTTTAACTTAACTAAATTGAAGAAACAATTCCTAAAACATCAGTCTTTTTTATTTTTGAGTTTCATCATTATGACTTAGAAGTTCATTCAATTAGAAAAAGCATAGCAGATACACATACATAAACAAAGAGACAAAACTGCAAAACTGGAAAAGAACCTAGATTCATTATTCATTTTTTTTTAATTCAAGCAGAACTATAGTTTAAACTTACCGTGGAAAAGAACTGTCTGTTCCTGCTTCTGCCCTTTCTGTGTTCTCACTGGAAGACTCCGTGCTCCAGCTCATTGTGAGTTGAGAAATTAGATGCAAATCTTGAAGCATCTCCCAGCTAGTTCAAATTGCAACTTGTTACATCACAATAACTCCTCTGTAAAATGCCATCTGATCATTTTTTATTCTGAAAGTCAAGCTTTTAATCCCATTCCAAGTGATTCACATGTAGACCCTTTTTAACTCTCCCCATGAAAAATATTTTATTATTGCTATCTGGCAGTTCTTGTTCAGTGTGTTCTGCCTTTTTTTTTTTTTTCTTTTCTGCAGTCCTAATTCTCTCATAGCCTAATTTGATGAAAAAGTAAAAATAAAGTCCAATGAGCTAGGCTGAGCTTTTTGACTTTTTTTTTAAAGTACTTAGAACAGCATCTATAGGGAATACAGGATCTCACTATGCAGATCAGACTCACAGTGATTCTCTTGTTTTCAGTCTCCCAAGTGCTGAGATTACAGGTGCATGCCATTACACCCAGTCTCAATCACTATCTCAGCATGTCCAAGTGGTGGGGCTGGCACAGCATGCCAGGGATCAAACTCAGGCCGCTGCACTCTGCCTAAGCAGGCACTTTAATCCACTGAGCTATCTGGCCAGTCTTAAGCTTCTTAATTCCATGTGGATCACTTTTTCCTCCAAAACTAAATAAATCCCTGATCCCAATCTTTAAATCCCATCCACTTGTGTCCGTGTATAATCACAGATTGTAACTGAGTTAATTTTTTATTTAATAAAAGGACTTAATGAAAGTAGTTATGGGCTTATCCAAAGTTGTCTTCTCATCAGAGAAGTTATTTTTCTCTACAAAAGACCTTCTAAGGTTTGCGAGATTTTAAAAAGCATAATTTCACTGACAAAGCACTTCAAGAAAATAAGGAGTATTAAATGTCATGTCTAAAAAATGAGGGGGACCCACTAACCAGGTCTTGTCTGTGACATAGATGGCCCTGGGCCCACTCGAAACTCACTTGACCCAGCAAAAAGGCCCACCATGCCCAGTGTGGAAAACTGCCACAGAACTCCTTGCAGAGAGACTAGAGACAAGACCCACCCAGCTGATCCAGTAGCAGAACATCTTGCCAGAGTGACACAGCAGGTTCACCTGCAAGGGCTGCAGCAGGAAGAAGTGGAGCTCAGCAGCCAGACCCCACTCATACCCACCTGTATGACTTTGAATTTGATAGATCTGGACCTGGTGCCAAAGTAAGAATTCTACCAAAGCTCTACACCAAAGTTCAGAAGACAGGGCTATATAAAAATGACAAAGAGAAGGAGCAAAATGGACTTTCAGGCCCCGAGCCCACCCAGGACAAATACAACAGATGATAGCATAGAAGAAATTAGAAATTACACACCTGAAATCTCTGAAACAATAGCATCCAAAGTAAGGAAACAACTGCAGAAAGGCATAGAGGAAATCAGATCAGAAACAATTTCTGAAGTAAAAAAAGAAACAATACCTATAATAAAATAGGTACAAAGTGCTTCTAAAGAAAATGACAAAAAAACAGAGAATAGAAAAATGATGGAATGCTTGAATGAGCAACATAGGAAAGTAATAGAATGTATGAAGCAGACCCAAAGTACTATACTGGAACATAAAACCTTGATCACAAGTTGGCGAAACCATTTCAAAGAAAGTAAAAATAGACTTTCAGACATTAAAGACACCATTTCAGCTAATGAAGAGGTAAGAAAAGATCTCTTAAAAACAAACTAGTATGCAAGAAAAAATAATTCAACTTCTGCAAAATGATGCAAAGATGAGCAATGTAAGACTAATAGGCATCAATGAGAAAGAGGTCTGTACAAATGATATAAAAAGAATATGGGCAGAAGTAATAGCAGAAAACTTCCCAAATATGGAGAAACAATTTGACATTCAGTTAACTGAAGCATATAGAACTCCAAATAACATCAACCCAATTAAAAACCACACCCAGACATATAATAATCAAGATCCCAGAATTCAGCACAGGAACAGTATACTAAAAGATGCTAGAGAATAGAAACATAACATTGAAAGGAAAACCCATTAAAATAATGGCAGATTTCTCCTTACAAACCATCAAGTCAAGAAGAACATGGAGCAAAGTACTTCAAGTCTTGCAAAAAAATAAACTTCAGCCCAGACTGCTATACCCTGTCAAACTCTTTTTTATTTAATGTCCTTTTTTAATACAGGTTTTCTCCTTTTATTTTCTTTTTTAACTTTATTTATGTCATGGCTGACTCAGCCTGCCCTGGAGATGGGGCTGGTGCAGCATGTGGTGCTGGGGATAGAACTATGGTCTCTGTGGTTGCCTAAGCAGGTGCTTTATACCACTGAACTATCTCACTGGCCCAAAACTCTCCTTCAAGTTCAATGGAGAAGTAAAATACTTCCAGGACAAAGAACAACTAAAGAATTTCATGATGACAAGGCCAACCCTGCACAGTTTACTAAAAGATATTCTAGAGAAGGATCAAAATGACCACAACTCCATGAAGGAGAATGGAAAGAAATCACCAAATAGGGGAAATAATTAAACACAGGAGAAAAAGAGGTATACAAAAGCAGTCTTTCAACTATTCTTTTGTATACAGCCATAGAATATGTCCATCAGCATATTCTACAAATGGACTTCTACTACACCCTATGGGTCATGATCCTGTCTGGATCTACAGGGTGGATATCAAGGAAATAGCACTATCTCAGTCCCACAAGTGACACCTGACCACCAGTAAGCATCATGGACACTGTCTGTGTCCATGACATACTAGAACTTTGTGCGATATCCTATCCCCAAACGGTTAGAAGTTCGGTCATATATTTGTCATTCTAGTATTTATGTTATGTTTTATTCTTAGTAATTCTTTACTATTATGGAAACTTTTTCTTAGATGATATCTTTGTATACGTTAACCTATTCAAATACTATGTGAGTACTCTGAATTGATTATAGATTCGTACATATGATGCACAATATTCTGCCTCTTGTCCTCTGAATAACTACTATGAAGACAACAATACACATAATATTAATATTGTAGCCGTGGGGCTGGAGAGATAGTTCAGGGGCACAAGTGCCTGCCTGGCAAGTGCGAGAGCCTGAGTTCAATCCCCAGTTCCAAAAATAAATAAATAAACAAATTGTAGCCATCCTACTAACTTGTTTTGAAACTTTCACTGCTATTTTATATCTTTTCCTCATTAAAATAAATAAAATAACAAATAACAATGAGACAGTTTCAAAACAGGTTAGTAAGTCAGTTACAATAATTAATACCTTACTTGATGCCAGTTCAAATATTGTAGGTACTTGTATTCAACAAAATACCCCAGTATAGTCCAATAGGCCATAATAGTAATGGATTATAAGCACAACTGGTATTGTCAGAAGTTATTGACTTCAGTCTTTTATACTCCAGCATATTAATATGGGAAAACTTTTTATACCTCATGGTTATACTTTTCTGCTAAATGGTTAAGACCAAGTTAAAGCAAGACCTATATAACTAAAAATGTAACTTTTGTATTTTACAAGGTCAGGCAAATCTCCTCAGGATTTACCCTGAAACAGTATACAGCAGCTTATAGATCTTTTGTCAGTGGTAGCCATCTGGATGAGCCATGGCCAATTTGCTGTCTGTGAAAGCCTAACAGAATTTTTTTTTCTCTAGGGGACTCTCCTTAGGCACATTATACATAGTTGATCACTTTACTCTTTGGCCCCATAATCTCCTTGTACAGAAAATTTAGAACACCACTGATTTACAGGATGTCATAGTACAGGTTTCTTATGTCCTGAGTCCTCACTGACCTTGAAGGGCTAGGACCAAAATATTGGCTATCCTTGGAGCCCTTCTTTTTCTCTAGTTTTTCACTGAGGATATCAATATATAATATTAAAACCATGCTTGGAATACTTATCATTCTGATCTTCTAAATGCAGTACTGCTTCTAATGTCATATCAATTATTGGATACTCTTTCTGAGGTAAATGTTTGTATAAAAAAAAAGGCAATTTAAGAAAACTTTAAAAAAAGTCATAGGATTGTCCCGCTACAATATTGTATATGGTTTGATTTCTAAATTTCTATATAAAAATATGTAATTGTTTTTACACATTCTATAATGATTTAAAGTTTAGGATATCAATAATTGTTGGAAAATACCAGTTCCCTGTTATGTCTAAGGCATTTGATATTCAGATAGTGATGTTAAGCTCAACTGCTTCTGTCATAGGGTAATAATATCATTCAGCTTTTCTTCTGGATGGTTAACAACTAAAGTTTACAGTCCAAAAAAAATTGTATTCTTAAGTAAATAAATAAATGACTTAAAAAAAAAAGACAAGGGTTGAATTTTTAATCAAGTTCCAGGACTTACTAGATATATACTGCTAAAAATATTCAACTTTTCAAAACTCAACCATCTCTGTATTCATAGCTTTATTTGTGTCTCTGGCTCCTGTGGGTATTTAAATTGGCAACTCTCATAATTGTACTGGCATAAAAATCAGGCACTCTAGATTTTAATTTATTTCAATGAGTTTACTTATCACAATATGCATTGAGGGCCATTGGGGGACTTCCATCTTAGGAGAGTTTCAAGTATTTATCTTGAGTCATTTTTCTGTGCAGACTAAAAATCAGAATGATTGAGTATATTAAATGTTAATTTTAGGAGTACAGTAAAAACAAAAGGCTTGATGGATGCAGATCCACTGGGATAAAGGTCTTACTTATGTTCAACCAATATAAGCTATGTTATAAAATATATTTTTGTTAGTTTATCTTTAATATTGAATGAGAATCAAGGAGCAAGAGACTCCATATGTATGTCCTGCAGAATTTTCTGTTCACTTCCAGAAATGTTACATTTAACTGTGGAGGTTTTACTAACCTGAACATTGATTTTTTTATAATGTATTTGGAATGTTTGTTATGGAAAATATATTTGGTTCACTGCAGGCAGGAATGTTTTGTTATATAAACTTCAGTGTTTTCCATTAAACTCTCAGAAATAATGACAAATGACTCACTCTTCTACTGACTTTGTACTGTCTCTGTAACACCATGGAGACCAGCTCTCTGTCAGAGTCCTACAAAAAAAAAAATTTAGACCTACTTCTGGTAGAACTGATTAAAATCCAACAAGAAGCCATATCAATCCCCAAGATTTAGTAAGGAGCTCATCTAGGTAAGTCTTCTGCAGGTGGCAGAGAAAAAAAAAAAAAAGAAAGAAAAAAAAGGATTTGGAAAGGAAAACAGTAATAAGCCAGGTAGTGTTGACCATAACTACTAGGGCTGGCCAAATCTCTCAGCAGATTATAGTGCCTCCAAGTAGGTATAGGGAACGGGGGTTCGATCCCCAGGCCTGCAGTGCCAGCGCTGCTCACAATGAGCACTGAGATGGCAATTAAGACTGGGCTTGGTGGCGCACTCCTGTAATCCCAGCTCTTGGGAGGCTATAAACAGGTGGATCACTACAAGTCCAATCTAGTAGTGCAACCCTGAACACCCTCTAGACCCTTCCCTAAAATAAAATTTAAAAATTTAAAAAACCCTGCTGTTAAAATCAAGATGCATTCCCTAAGTACCCCTCATACTGTGAAGAAAGAACTGTTTCTTTCGTTTCTTTTTTACCAATCAGGATTGGTGCAGATGGTACCTGATGCTGTAACCCTTGCCAAGATTCACCGCCATTCTGGACTCATAGGACCATTGAAGGAAAATACAATCAGAAAGTGGTTTCGTCAGCACAACCACATAAAGGCAGATTATGAAAAGGTTCGTCCTGCCAGCACTACTTCTGAATATGCTCTGCTTCATTAGTTAGTCTGATTCATGGGAAAGTAAATCAAGTATACCTTGAGTTCTAATTTCACTTAGTCATCAGACTAGTAATAATGATGGTATAAATGGCATATTAAGTAGATAGAAGTTTCTGCATTTCAATTTCCCCCTGGGGGAAGTTGTAGAATACCAATAATGGATCTCTGCTCAAATGCCTCTCTTCCGTCCACCTTCCCAGAGGTGATGCCCTTTGAAGCTTCTTCGAGTAACTTCCACTTATTTGTGCAAACCTCCGCTTTCTACAAATGACCCTTGTCTTTTTTCACCAAATGCTTTTTCTGTCATTTTACTTTTGCATCTATCCTTAAGTAGTTTGCATCATGCAAAATAATTGGGCCTATTATATGAATGCTACAAAATATACTGCAGGCATGATTCTAGCATCTGTTCTGCAGTGTACCTTTGTGTAGTTTCTGCTTTGCACCTATCAGGGGGTCCTGGAGGAAGGGCACAAGGGTGGCTTGAGTGAAGATATATTCTACTTTGCCAAGCTGTGAACCAGAAGAGATGGGTTACCCAGACCAGGCGGCTCTTGCTATTGATTGACACAAGAGTGTGAAATTGATGAACATTAGATCTGCTGGGAACTGTCACATGCAATGAAATTCCTTTATTATGAGAAGCTCCTTGGTTCTGGGCAAACAAGCATGGACGAAGGAAGAGAAACCCAAGGGTTCATTCCTTCCTCAATTCTAGAGGCCAGATAACAAAGAATTAAATGACATTAACTTGAAATCTATTTTTTTAGCTAACTATGGGAATAGCTAAACAGCATGAGTTTTGCACAAACTCCTCCTTGGATGTGGCTAGAGGTGTGATCATATACATTTTCTCTTCACAACCACCATGTGCTGCAGCTATCTTTACTTTGTAAGTGAAAGAATTCTAGACAGACAGGTCAAGTGACTTGCTCAAGCACTTGAGAAATCTAGAGCAAAGTCAGCCAAGAATCTCAGTGCAGTTAAGGGGCACAGCTAGCTACTCCAGGGAGTCAGTCTGCCATCGTATGAAACCTGGACCCTCAGAGACACCAGTCACTCATGGTTACACCACCAGGCAGTTACAAAACACAATCAACTTAGAGTTCATTCTTTACACACCATACAGGCATGCACTAATATATACTATACCAAAGAAATTCAATATCAACTGCATGACCTATTTTTTTTTTTGAGACTTGGATTCACTATGCAGTTCAGACTGGCCTCAAACTCACAGTGATCCTCCTGCCTCAACCTCACAAATGCTAGAAGTACAAGCACGTGCCACCATGACTGGCTTGGATGATGTACTTATATGGATAAACACAGATATTACAAATTTCTCATTATAGACTTTTCCCCAAACTTCAAATATTCATAAGAAATTCTCATTTCTTTGAGGCTAACCATGAACTCCATATGAAGCCACACCAGCCCCAGATGTTGTGGAGATTCCTAGTGGGAATCCTGCCTCACCTCCCTAGTGGGCATTGTAAAACTACATTTTATAGGTATAATAAAAATTCATATTTCAAAACCAGACCTACATGTGTAAATATCGTATAGTCTCCCTAATATAAGAACCCTAAATTTTTTTCTTTCCTTACCAATATCAATTGGAAGGTGTGTCATGCCCACACCCTGTGCTCTGTGTAACTATTGTGAGGACACTATGCAGTGTTTCAACTGTTAAAAAAAAAGTAATGTTTATTGAAAGTGTTAATGTTTAATTGTTTGATCAATCTTATATATCTACTAATCTGAACTGATCCGATGATGAAAATATGTAATACAACCATTGTTAAATTTAAAATAAGTATTTTGAATTTTAAAAATTCATATTTCAGATATTACCTCTGTGGGAAGGAAGATTTGGACTACATTATTTTTCTTTTTTTATACTTTGCCATTAATCATTCATTGTTACTTATTTGAGGCATCAAAAAATCACACCAGGAATCCTCTCCAATAAACCATGAGAATTAAAACCACATGAATGAGAAATATTTTTCTCATCTCAATTTCAATGGGAAACAACACTAAAGAACTCAATGTTTCATGGTTTTCTATCTCATACCAAGATGAGCCGTATATTGAGGCCCATCTTTTCACTGCTGATAAAAATTGTTCTTAATTATGAAATTTTGCTTGTCTCTTTTCCTTTCCCTCCTTACCCCTAATGCTAATCCATATTCTCCCTTTTTCTTGTTGTTTTCCCATTCGTCTTTCTTAACTGACTAGGCCTTAAGGAACTTCTTTTATTCCTGTGCTGGCTGGTGCGTGGTAACCTTCATCCTGGGAGTCTGTGACCGTCACAATGACAACATCATGCTGACGAAATCAGGCCACATGTTTCACATTGACTTTGGAAAATTTTTAGGTCATGCACAGACATTTGGAGGGATAAAAAGGTCAGTGCATAAATATTTATTAAAGTAATTGGTAATATCTTCAGTCATATACAATGTCTAATGGCATAAAAACCTGCAGGTGATTTACTCTGGGTCTCTCAGTTCTTCCAATGCAACATAAACATGATTGCTGTATATATCTAATAAGATTGGAGGAAACATTTGTTTGCTTGTTTGCTTGTTTGTTTTCCTAATAGATTGTTAATGGAGCAAATTGGTTTTCTTTGAATTGTTAGTAGACTAGATTGACCTCTTAGCATGGAATATTAATCCTATTGCCATCTGTCTTGTTGAAAATAATGGTTTTTATAAACTTTAAATGAACAATGAGGCATGAGTTGGTGGTGTCAATATATCTGGTACATTACCCATAACAAACCACCTCCTTGGTTCTAAATATCATAAAACTGGCACCATTTCTGCACTGAATTATCTTGTGTTCCACAAGTGTTCTGTGGCTCCCCACCATTCTATACACTGTGGCTGCAGCAGGAAGCTAGGCAGATGAAAACTTAGCCTCTGTCTTGTAGGAATGACAGACATTAGATAAGTTAATAAGCTCAGAAATAATATGAAACAATGAAGTTTTATTAGAAGCTACAGTAGGACTGGTCAAATAGCTCAGTGGATTGAAGTGCTTGCAAGCAGGTGCAGGAGCCGGGCTTCAATCTCCCCACCTCCTATGCCGGCTCCAACCCCAAGGCGAGCTGAGACAGCAACTGAGACTTGGCATGATGACACGTGCCTGTAATTCCAGTTCTTGGGAGTCTGTGAACAGGTGGATCACTATGTGTCTGATCTAGTAGTGAGACCCTTAACACCTTGCAGACCCTTACCTAAAAATATAGAAGAAAAAAAAGAAAGGAAGGAAGGAAGGAAGAAGAAGGAAGGAAGGAAGGAAGGAAAGAAAGAAAGAAAGAAAGAAAGAAAGAAAGAAAGAAAGAAAGAAAGAAAGAAAGAAAGAAAGAAAGAAAGCTAAAGCAGACAAATGGCATAGAAAGTAACCCAGGCAGAGATGGTATTTTAACAAGGCCCCTAGGAGACAAAGACAGGACCATGTGATGTGTGAGCAGTGACTGTGTAGGAAACCACCAGAAGAACATTCCAGAAAGAAAACAGAAACTTAGAAATCCCATCTTCATGCTTGGACCGGTTGCAAGGCTGCTGCAAACTTTCTGACTTCTCACAGTAGTATTCAGTTATGAATGTGAAGGATTTCACATCCTGCATATAAACAAACAATCCCTTCTTATCGGCTTTGCTTGTGAGATTTAGGAGGATTTACACCAATAGATTAAATCAAAGGGCAGTTCAGCCCTGCATTACTTAACGATTCCTGAGAAAATTTGGCTAAGCCCCACAAAGGAAATAATGAGGAATTTCTTCAGCTTTCTAAAGCCAATTGGTTTTTCTTTTGAAATATTGCTTAATTATTATCTTCATCTCTTTATTTTTGCTCACAGAAATACAAATTAAAGCAGTTAACAAATCACATGGCCACAATTTTTCACTTAGGTCTCTGATAACAATAATTTCTATATAATATTTTGTTATTTACAGAAGTTATTACTGTACTAAACTAAAAAATTTCACTCAATACTTTTTGATGGCATTTTTTTTTCTTACAGAATGGGAGAAATTAAAGAAGGCCATTATTAGTGATATTTATTGCTTTTCTAACTCATTACTTCAACTCATATTTCAGACTATATTTCCATTCTATATGAATTTTTCACTCACGTTATTAGCTTCACAGTAAATAATTCTTGTAGCTTTCTAAACAGTTTGAGGAGCAGCGTATATACTACTTAAGGTCAGCTACTCTGGAGACAGTATGTGTTTTTTGAGTGATCCTACATGGCTCTGTGGCTATAGGGTAACTGTTAGTAGATGGCTTCTCCCTACCTTAGTTTTCTCACCTATAAAACAAATTTTGAGTTGTACATTAAATGAAATGATGTATCTAAAAGAGTGCCTTGCCTGGAGTGTGGGCCTTATCAATGTTGCTGTTATAAGAAATGAGGTGATAAGAAATGATATTACATTTTAAGGAAATTACTGTTTCTTTTGTTGAATGTTGCCTAGATATCATCCTTTAGAAAATCTGTTGAATGAAATTTATAGTTTTATAATTGTATCGATACACCTTAGACATACAATAATGATCACACTCATCATAGGGAATTTGGGTGCACGATGTATCTTGTTTCTTTTCTTCTTATTCTCCTCCCCTTTGCTCAACTCTCCTCCCCTTCTTACTTTGTACTTTGAACCATTAGGTGTTTGAATTCTCTTACTTTGAGCCTTGCTGACTGACCAGCTGGAGAACACTATTTGTCAAGTTTAGATCATCGAGTGATTTGACATGTTGCCACTAGCTCGTGTGGTAATTTTAGACGGAAGCAGAGGCGAGGGGACATGGCCTTAACCGGTTTGCAAGAAAGCATCATGTGTGTCACTTCTCCACATTACATCCAGTGGCTGCACGTTAGTAGCCTGAAATCAGACATAATGAAATATATATGCCGCAAAAACTAACAAATCAGAGATGTTTGCTTTTTTTTTTTAGGGTCTCACTACTGAGTCATAGTGATCGTCCTGTTTGTACCTCCAAGGGCTGGGATTACAGATGTGCACTGCCACGCCCAGTATCGCCGGCTCAGCGCACTCTAGAGCGGGGCCAGCACGGCACGAGGGGCCAGGAACCAAACCCTAGCCCCTGCGCTTCCTCTAAACAAGTGCTAAATCCGCTGAGCTATACCGCCAGCCCTTGCATTTTGTTTTTCCTAAGAAAAAAATAAGGAACAAGTTATTAAATGTTTACTGCCATAAACATATATTCAGCTTAAAATAGGTTTAAAATAAACACTTCAAAGTCCAATATGAAAGTAGCCTCTGTTATTTTCCTACTAAGATATTTACATGGAATGGTCAAGACATTCTGTCAGCCTTCTTACAATGTGTTAAATCTTTCTAATTTTTTAATGAATCTAAAATCATTTCAACATTGCCTCTACTAGTTAGGTAACTGCCACTAAACTAAAAGTTTGAAGGTTTTGTTTCTTTTTTTCTTTCTTTTTTTTTTTTTTTTTAATTTTGTTAGGAAAGTCAAACCGATTTTTATTTTTTTAAATTTATTTATTATTTTTATTCTTGTTTCAGAACCTTTGTTTGTTTATTCACTCATTTTTATGGCCGGCTCAGCCCACCCCGAGGGCAGGGCTGGCGCAGCATGTGGTGCCCACGATCAAACCGTGGTCCCTGAAGCCACCCAAGCTTCCCCAAGCAGGCGCTTCAGACCACTGAGCCATCCCGCTGGCCCCCTGAAGGTTTTGTTTCAAATCTGGAAATTATAACACTTATGTTTCAAATATTTTCACTTTGGAAATCATCTTTAAAATGGAAATCTCCTTGGCGCAGTTAAATATTAATATTATTCTTCTCCAATCATTCGGGTTCAGTAAATAATTCTAAGCCAAAATGCTACACAGGAACTAATGATCCACCAGAGGCTTTGATGGCTTAGTGTTCTTTGGAATGAGACACATCTCATTTATCTGTTATGTTATGATGGTTACCAAGAAACATGGTTGTTCCTTTTGCTCAAAGCATCCTTAGTGCCATCTGATTCTGCCAGAAAGCCCTTATTTGTCATACCTTTCCAGCTGTGAATACTTTTAAACCCACTTTTGTATCCTGACACTTCTCATACAGCAGAAGTTCAACTTGAGGTGAAAGGTAACCCTAAAAAATGCCATGAACTTTGCTTCCTTTGACCTTTCTCTTGATCTCAGAAAGTATAATCTTTGTAATGATAAAATAATTAAGAACATGCCATATGCTCTTACTCTACCTAGAAATTTAACAAAGGAGTTTACATCTGATGTTCAGTCTATACCTCAAAAGAGACTCAGAATGGCACATTATGTATTTGACAAAGCCTTCTGCCAGTCACCAACTGCATTCCAGGTGAGGTGAATGACCCTACACTTAGGATTTCATATTGGCTGCTCACAAAGCCCCATTCAAGAAGCCAACTTCGTTTGGTCCTTCCATCTTCTCCCCCTCATTTCTCCCTCTGGAACTCTACCTCAGCTTTGTGCTGGTGATCACCGGGTTTCTTTTTAATAACTCTCTGGTTTCTACTTCATGAGAAAATTCAACTTATCTATTGACAAATACACACAATGAACAGAAATGGAGATGATGGATGAGGGAAGAAAAATTGGGGTGAAGGAAGAGAGAGGGAATAAAGAACAAAGAAGAAAGAACCTCTATAATACAGGGACTCTGCCATTTTGTGCTCAATAAGATTAAGTCCCAGCGAGCAAAGTGAGTCTAAGATGAAAGTTGTGAATCTCACACTTCAGATAATCTAATGTACAGTGGACCTACCAATATGTGCAGTGCATAAACCTTTCTCTAAATGTAATTTTTAGGGGCAAAAGGCCTAAACAATGCCTGCTGCAAGTCTAACCAAAGAACTTTATCTATGTCCAAGGGAAGACCCAAAACCCTGCCTCTATTGTTTGGAAAACAACTTAGCATTAGTCTGACACATAAACTTGAATCATGCACATCATCACTTTACAGTTTGCTTAAGTATTTTCCCAAGTAACTTGAGCTCTTCTTGTTATTTACCTTCTATCTGATTTTAGAACCTAACCTCTACTTAAAATGTGATACCATAACTATGATTTTCAATCAAGCATTAAAGCATTGACAAACTTTTCCTTGTAACCAAGGTTAACCTCTGTGAATTCCAAGTATACACTAGAATTCTTTGTAAACACAATTGTGTATTTTTCCTTCAACACAAGTTCATGGGCAAATACATGGTAATTCAAAAGATATAACCACATACTTCTTGCTATTATGGAATGCTGACCCACAGTAATTCAGGACCAATATACTTAGAGGATTAAGACTCTCATTTGAGCAGGTAGAGAGAATGCTAGAGTCAGTATCTAAAGTTATTAAGCAGTTAAAGACCAAAAACTTACTAGGGTCTAATTTGGAACTCATAGCATGTGTACAAAAGAGGCCAGACTTACTAGGGAGGATGTTTTACATCTAAGAACTTACCGGTAAGGCTCTCTTTAGTTAATAATTTGGGGATGCTTGACGATCTCAAAGGCCATTAAGTGTTCCTTAACACATGCACCCTTATGTTCTCATTATATTGCACATGTGAGGTTTCCTGTGTTGCCTAATTATACTAGGTTCTATCCTAGCCAGTGGAGATTCCAAATTTGCCTTCTCAATTAACTAATGCTTATTAGACAAGAGACTTGTGCTCTTTTATTGGGCAGCAAAATGTGCTCGCTAATTTGTAGGTCATTTGTGATATCAAGCAAAGGATATGCTGAGATATTCCCCGGTGCATGTTAGCCATTAATTTGAAACTACCACTATGCACTATTATGGAAGTCTGCAACTTTTATAAATTGTTAAAACAATTTACCTTAACGCTGCTGTGAGTACTGCCTGGGAACACGAATATTTGAAATCAATAAAATTTATGCAAATCATTGCAATAATAACAAAGTGTACCTCAACTGAGACCCACATTTCAGTTCAGGGTATGGATACATCATTCTATCACTTAAGTCTTTGCATCCTCAGGCTTCTATTTCCTGATTTGTCACTTGTCACATCAGAGGAAGAAACAGCTGTGATGAGAGTGCAGCAGATATTGCATTCTACTAACATAAATTCTCACTATCATTGTCTTCCCCTTGTGCTCTCTTTTCACCTTCCTCCATCACCATTATTGAAGCAGACAGCTCCTTCCTCAGTGCTGGGGTTTCAGTGCAGCTCATCTCAGGCACTGCACAAAGAATTGCTCTGTAGTGCGGTGTTACATCATCTAGGATGGAAATCAAATTCTAAATAAAGTAGTCAAAAATGCCCTTTAAGACAGCATAAATACTTGATATGCAATATATATTACATAGCTTCCCTCATTAGGCAAAGCAGAAACTCTTTAAGAGATTGTTATTTACCAGTGAAGACATCGTTGCTGTTATTACTTGCCTAAGGTTGTAAGTCACAGAGGGTAGAACAATTAAATGGATAGATACCCAATAACTCTAACTCAGCCTGTTCTCTTCAGTGTTTAGATGGGTGCTTCTTCACTTAGCATCAGATGATATAGCTATCTAACATTTGCTACTCACTGAATAGCAAATTGTATATTCAAATTCTATAGTCCAATCTCTAAGTGTGAAAATAGTAGAGTCACATCACTATGTGTAGATATTTTTCTCTTTGAGTTTAATGCTAAGGAGAATTTTCCATCTTTAACTTTTCTTTAATTTAGTCTTTTATTTAAAAAGATTCATTAAGTACAGTTAACCTAATAGAAGTTAAATACCTGTGGTATGTAATTCTATTCTAGAATAGGCGCATCCTTGCCTATTCTACTGTGGTCTTGGACTCTAAACTAGGAATGCGGCCTAGTAATAATATATAGACTGAATAATTACCATTCAAAGAAGTTTCTTCTGAGAGTATTTGAGTCATTCAAAGGCTTTTTTTTTTTATGTGCACAATATTCTTTAAAAAGAAAGATCATTTTCTAAGTCCATGCGTAATTTCTTAAGAAAAAATTCAATTATCAAAAGTTGCTTATTTTAAGTATACATAGCATTTTAGCTGTTTCAGAATTTGCTCACTGTAGTGAGCAAGCTTTTACATTCCCTCAATATATTCTACCATAGAGCCACTGCATAATAGTTCTAGTGAGAGTAGGAAGATTTTTAAGAGGAAGCATGACATGAACAGAACTTTAAAGAAAGGACCGTTCTTAAATTAATGGGAAAATGCAGCTTATGGCAGAAAACATTGTAAACAACATTGTGGAGGCAGGAGACTGGCCAGTACCATCACCCACCCAACTTTTTCCTCTCCTAAACTAAAGCAGACAGGTGCTGCCATTCAAATGTCCTCCTGCATAGCAAATGCTTCACCACCGTTTTCCAACAGGCCATGCTCCCTGGCCCGCACTTGCAGCTTTTCTGTGGCCACTTCAGTACTGTGCTCTGCAGAGCGATTGTTCTTGATCCTTTCAGGATAAAGCTTCCACTGCAACTCCACCCAATCCTGTACTTCGAAAAAGTAACTTCACCTTTTACTTTATTGAGAAAACGAAACCCATTAGAAAGGAGACTACTTTTATAACCAATATAAAACTCTTAAACTGATGTATGTTTGAACCCAGACTTTTCTTTATGTTATAATAAATGATCTGAGGTTATTTTTCTTTCAAAAGCCAAACTCTACTGGTGCTTTGGGGCCATTTATTTCCCAGATTCTGATGCATACCACACTACCAATAATTTAGTTTTGCCTTGCATGTAAAGCCCCCCATCTCAAATACCCTTTTAAAAGAAGCCTGTCTCCTCATAGTTCAAGTGGCTTTGCCTCAAAACCTCAGTCTCCATGCCATTTTTTCTCACTTCCATAAGCTTCCTGGAAAACTTGTCTATATACTCTGCATGATTTTCTTGCCTCCAATTAATCCATAAGTGATTCAATTTAGATTTATTATTTATGATTGTAGTAAGACCTGCAGTAACTTTCACTGTGCGAAGTACAACTATATTCATCCCTCAGTTTTCCCCACTTATGAGAAGATTTCAACAGCATTAATTCTTCCCCTAAAGTTCCTGTCTGCTCATCTTCTGGAACAGAGTACCATGTTCTAGTTTTTCTCCCTTTCTGAGTATCCCACCCAGGGTCATTTCTTCTTCCCAAACTATCCAATGCTTGATTCCCCAGGACTCCCCTTACGTCTCTTCTCTTGTGACTCTACAGTTTCCACCCAACTGCTGTCAGCTATACTCAAGGCTTTCATCAGTGTCTACATCCAAATAACTCATCAGCATTTTAATCAAATTTTTCATTTAAGGTAATTGTGGATTCACATGCACTTATGGAAAATAATGCAAATAGATTCCATATGCCCTTTGCTGGATACTCCCAATGGTAAAATGTTATCATAATACAAAGGCCAGCCTTCTGGTATTGGTGCTGATGTAGTCAGGATATGGTACAATTTCACCTTCACCAGAATCCTCAATGTTGTCCTTCTATAACCCTCCTAATTCTGGCTCACTGCTCAGGTTTCCTCTGCCTTTTTCCCTTGATCATCAATAATTTATTCTTCATTTCTATAATTTTGCCATTTCAAAAATGTCATGTATATAGAATCATATAGCGATGTAATGTCTTGAAATTTGATTTTTTAAAAATTTATGTATTTGGTACAGTGTCTCACTATGCAGCTTGGATTCATAGTGATCCTCCTGTTTCCATCTCCCCAATGCTAGTATTACAGGGAGGTGCCACCATGCCTGGTCTCATTGACCAGCTCAGTGTGCCTAGGGGAAGGGCTGGTGCCATATGCCATACCCAGGATCAAATCCGGGTCTTTTCACTTAGCAGACGAGTGTTTAGACCACTGAGCTATCTCCACAGTCACAAAATTGGCTTCTTTTAATGCAGCATTATTCTCTTGAATTTTATCCAAGCTGTTATGTTTTCAAAAGTAGGCCTCTGGTCAGGCAAATACCTCAGCAGATTAAAGCACCTGGTTATGTAGATGCAGCAGCCTGGGTTTGATCCCAGCATGCTGAGCCAGCCTTACCCCCATGGCATGCTGAAATGGCAATTGAGACAGAAGGGGGTGGTACATGCCCATAATCCCAGCTCCTGGGAGGCTGAAAGCAGGAGGATCACTATGAGTCTAATCTATGTAGTGAGACCCTATAGACTCTGTAGACCTGTACTAAAATACAAAAAGAAAACCGAAATACAAAAAGAAAACTCTTCATTGATAAATACTATTTCTGTGATGTGGATATACCACAGTTTGTTTAACTACTCATCTGTTAAAGGATCTCTTGTTGTTTCCATTTTCTGGTTATTAGGAAGAAAGATGCTCTGAACAATTCCTGTATACATCTTATGAACATAAGTTTTCTCTCTCCCGGATTAATATTCAAAAGTGTAATTGTTAGTTTGTATGGTAGCTACATGTTGATTTTAAGAAACCACTAAGCGATTTTTCCTGGAATGATTTTCACATTCCCACCAGCATTGTTACGTGATTCTTTCTCTCCATGTATTTACCAACATTTGGTATTTCTCACTACTTTTAACTTTAGCAGTTCTGCTATGTAAGTAGTGACATTTTATTCTGGGTTTAATTCACATTTACCTCATCGCAAATGATGCTAAACATCTTTTCATGTGTCTATTTACCACCTGTGCATCCATTCCACTGAAATATCTTTTCGAGTCTTTTGCCTGCTTTGTAAATGTAATGCTTGACTAAAAAGTCAATAATAAAAACTATTGACAGAGAGCTTCAAAAATAAACTCCAAATACCTTACTAGTACCTGGTTGTCAATGTGGTCTGGAAACATCATCTGTCAGTTGGTAGCCTGTCTTTAAACTCACATAACATTTTTTTTTTTTTTGACAGAGACAAAGGTTTTAGAATTTCTTTCCTAGCCCTAGAGCCTAAATAATTTCCCTAATTATTTTACAAAGGTTCATGGCTTTGTATTTTCCACATATATTTAAATTTTCAAGCTATTTTCGAGTGAAGTTTTATGTTAAGCTATGAGGTTTAGATCAAGGTTCTGTTTTGCCTATACATATCCAGTTGTTCTGCTCTGGTGTCTGCAAAAGGCTATGCTTTTCTCCATCAAATTGCTTTTGCAAGTTCATTAAAACTCAGTTTGGCATTTCAGTGCAGGTCTACTCCTGCGTTTTTCATTATGACCCATGGATCTGTGCATAACTCCCCACCGAGGCCACCCCACGCCTTCACAGGATCTGACAACACCAGGCACGATGCTGAAATGCCTCATTCCTGGCTCAGAAGAGTGGGGTCTGGAGTCCTCCCCTTGCCATTCGCTGGTGTGTGAAGGGCACTGTGACCCCAGCGTCTTCTGTAATGTTTGGCTGGA
Source organism: Myocastor coypus (assembly GCA_004027025.1). NCBI lineage: Eukaryota > Metazoa > Chordata > Mammalia > Rodentia > Myocastoridae > Myocastor > Myocastor coypus. Next base: position 23,382 of record PVJA010000048.1, on the reverse strand, counting down.
ATAGGGCAAATTTGGTCTAAAATGTTTCTTTCTTCTTAGGCTTTGTTTTACAATACTTTGTCTCGAGAGAGCGGGATGACAGCTGGAAGCAGTGCATCTCCCTCCCGCACTATGCCTTTCAGCGTCGTCTTATGTTTATTTCATATAAAATTTCCAGGAATTTTGGGGCAATCAGTGAGAGAAAGAAGAAAAACTTATGCCTAAATCATCTTCCCAGAAGCAAAAATTTAATTCACAACATGTTACCTCCAGGCTAGATCTTTTTTCTCTAATAAGTATTTGCACTGTCCTCTGTTTTTGGTAAGACTCCAAGGTTCCTCTAACACAATTTGAGCTCCAACCAGGGCCACTCTGGACGTTACGAGGCATTGTTCCTGCTACATGAGAATAAAATGAAACTCTTCCTGTCACCTCTTCTCCCCTGTCATTGCAGCCAATTAGGAAGCCTTATTCCTTTCCTTCAGACTGCTTTTCAAGTCCTCCCACTTCTCCATATCTGTGTGCCCTGTGACACACTATGACATCAGGTCAGAATTTTCTGCAGATTTCTCATCTGACCTGCCCACATACACTCTTCCTGTCTGAAACTCTTCTCCATAGCGCAGCAATATTTTCCAAGCACCATTTTATTATTCATCGTATTTATATTGCTTTGAGAACAATACTTTAAAAGCTCTTAACATCACCTACAGTTCTTCCATATGTCTATTACAGATAGACTCAGTTAATATCTGCTGATAACTGATTGTACTGCTCTCATTGTGGGTGAAGCTCTGTCAAGGTTCAACTTACTTCATGGACATAGTCAAAAGTTTAAGACACCATATATCCTACGTGAAGCGCCCATCTAAACACTTACACTTGACCTTGGCTTCCCAAAGA
>PVJA010000048.1:0-20000 GCA_004027025.1 Myocastor coypus | reverse complement strand
TGGCAGGAGGAAACCATGCACTTATATACACAGGATGAATTAGACAATAGTCCTAAGAGGATAGCAATGGGTAACACTAAAATTATGCTTGGAAGTCAGGCGTGGTGGCTCATGCCTGTAATCCCAGCACTAGGGAGGCTGAGGCAGGAGGATTGGTGTGAGTTCGAGACCAGCCTGGGCTACAAAAGTGAGCTCAAGGCCAGCCTCAACTGCATAGTGAGACCCTGTCTTAAAAAGACAAAAAATAAATAAATAAATAAATAAAATAAAATTATGCTTGGAATGCCTGTAATTCTTGTCTTTTAGATTTGTGCTGCTTCTAATGTAATTTCAGTTACAGCTATATTCTCTCTCAAGTAAATGACTGGTTTACAAGAAAACAAAAAGGAGTATTAAATGAGAGTAAGAGACTAGGAAAAATACCATGGGATTGATCAGCTACAAGTTTGTATATACTTAGATTTCTAAATGTCTGTGTAAAAATGTATAACTGATTTTATCACACTTATAGGGAATTATTACAATATCAATGATTGATGGAAAATACTGATTCAAAATTAAGTGTAAGATGTTTGATATTCAGAAAGACAGTGATGTTAAGCTCAAGTACCTATGTTATAGACTGATAGTATCATGAAGCTCTCTTCTGGAGGGTTAAGAATATAAGTTTACAGACCAAAAATTAGAGAAAAAGGAGGACTACAAGGATAGCTAATATTTTTGCCCTAGCCCTTCAAAGTCAGTGAGGACTCAGGACATAAGAGAACCTGTGCTGTAACATCCTATAACTCAGTGGTCTCCCAAATTTTCTGTTCAAGGAAATTGTGGGACCACAGAGGAAATGAATTGACAATGTATAGTGTGCCTAAGGAGAGTCATCTAGAGAGAAAACATTCTCTCAGGTTTTCACAGAGAGCAAATTGGTCAAGCAATGGCTGTAACTCATCCAGATGGCTGACACTGACAACACTTCTACAAAACACGGTACATGGTTTTAAAGCAAATCCTGGGAGGATTTGACTGATCTTGAAAGATACAAAAGTTACATATTTTGTTATACAGGTTTGGCTTTAACTTGCCCTTAACCACCTAGCAGAAAAGTGTGACCACAAGGCATAAAACTTGAAGCTATATTAGTATGCTGAACTGTAAAAGGCTTAAATCAACAGCTTCTGACATTGCCAGATCTGCCAATAATCCATTGCGATTATAGAATACTGGACTATGTATTCAACTACTTTCTCTTATTTCAATGAGAAGAAATGTTTGTACGAACAATGATTAGAAAAATTAGTATATCTACATTCTGTGCTCTGTATAACTACTATGAGGACAATAATATGCATTGTATGAATTATTGGGAATGAATTATTGGGAATGTACTACTAAGGTATTTTGAAAATGTCACATTGTGACTGGGAGATAGTTCCAGTACAAGTGCCTGCCTGGCAAGTGCAAGGTCATGAGTTTGAACCTCAGCCATGAAAAAAAAAAAAAATAGCAATATTGTTATTTCTAATTAAAAGAAAAAATTGAGAGGAAATAAAATTATTTCTGAATTTCTATTCAAAAGAATAAAATAGAACAGAATCAATAAAAGGTTAAAAAAAAAAAAAACCTTTGGAACTCACATGCAGAGCCATGAATTTTTCTACTAGATATTCTCAAAAAGAAACTATTGAAGTGTTAGCAATAGTGATGACTACAAAGGTCAATCGTATATAAAAATGCAACCAAGTTCCAACTTTTGCTTAAGGGCTTGTGCAGCCAGAGAAGTTGTGTGGATGGCATAGAGTAAAGATAGGCTTATAGAGACAGCATTTTTGGATCACGAAATGAAGGGAGATTTAGCTGGGCCAGCGTTCAGTCCTGAGAACGCTGCTAGTTGTTTGGGAAATAATGGTATCTGAAATGTGTGGAACACTTAAGCTGTGCAAGGTGTGTTCTGAGCTCTTACACACCTTCAGTCATTCACTTTTGTTTTATTTTTGGTGGAACTAGGAATCGAACTCAGGACCTTGCACTTGCCAGGCAGGTACTTATGCCCTTAAGCTATCTCCCTGGCCCCCTCGCTTCTTTCCATAATCTCAGGAGTCAGGTCATTTCATCAACATTTTATGGAAGAGGAGATTAAGGCAAGAAGATAAGGAACTTGCCCAGGGCCGGGAGCTCCTCAGTGGTCAAACCCAAATGGGAAACCTAACCCAGGCTTGGTGTCTGTGCTGCTTCACAGAGCTCCACTCTAGCCAGCCGTTCACAGCCTTGGACCTCCAGACCCCTGCAATTGGGCACCTGTGTGAGTATACACACAAATTCTAAGGAAAATTCACGTTTCCATATGTGGTTTCTCATTCAGTGAGTGAGACCTCATCGAAAAGAGTTGTTTCCCTTCCTCCTTCTGCTAGTCTCTGTCACAGGGCTAAAACTTCATTTTGGGTCTCTCCTCAACACAAGAAAGACTACACCAATTTAGGAACATAGGCACCCCCTGCTTTTCCACCTTTGAGACTATAGGGGGCGGTATTACTTACGTAATAACACAGTCTGCTCATGTTCTTCCCACCTGATCAACATTTTTGCTGGCAGTAGTATAAAATGAAATATCGCTGCTTTATTTTCTTCTATTAAACATATGACAGTGAATTGGGAGCATCTTTTTTTAACAGGTTGCCTTCTAGAAAAACTTGTTATTACAGTATGTTAGCGTTTACACAAAAGGTGTGTGTGGGGTTCTTGTTGTTTGATTTTCTTTTTTCTGAAGGAAAACCTATCTTCTAAGGGGAATTTTTTTTAAGTAGTTTAAGATAAAACTTACAATCTATTTTCTCACTTATTTTCCATGAAGACCTCACACAGATATTTCCTAATTAGACCTTATATCTTTTAATAGATGATATTTTCATTTGAATGCAATTTGGAAATAAACATTTGAAACAATACAGGTTCAAATGGTAACATGACATTCTTTTCTCTGGGTGTTCCAGCTCAGTAATTAAAAGCCCTCAATAAAAATTTCTCCAGCTGTTCCTCAATGAGAGAGACTCCTCCACTAGAGAGAAAACAAGAAAATCAAAGAGCACATAAACTGCAATAGTGTAATTTAACCCTACAATTTCCCTTGCTTCTTATGGTTGCTATTGTTTTTGGTCTACAGGGATCGAGCCCCTTTTATTTTTACCTCGGAGATGGAGTACTTTATTACAGAGGGTGGGAAAAACCCACAACATTTTCAAGACTTTGTGGAGCTTTGCTGTAGAGCTTATAATATTGTCAGAAAGCACAGCCGCCTGCTCTTAAACCTTCTAGAAATGGTAAGTCCCTTGGGGAAATAACAGAAATAATAAGCTTCATTTATGTCTCTCTTCCAGTAGTCTATTTTAGGCTAATGGCTTGGAGTTCCCCAAAGAGCTATTCAAAACAGAAAGAAATGAAGAAATTAAGAGGACCTAGGTGCTGTTTGCAAAAACACTTCTCGAAAATTCAGCACGTAGTTTATAGTTACTGTCTAAAGAATTCCTGTTCACAACATTGATGCATTCGAAGGTTATTGCAGTGTATCTTGAATGAGGTCCAAGGACAACAGTTTAAAATAGAACGCCTTTGGTTGTACTGTGCATTAGGAGTTTTTTAAATGTCTTAAATATGCTGTCTCACACATGCATGGTGACCCCAGTGAGGTGCATCCAACAAGAACTTTTCCTATCTTCTTGTCTTGATCCTGTCTTTGACACCACTTGCTTGTTTTGCAGGTCAAGAAACTGGGAGTCAAAAATGTACAGTGTTGATAGCAATTAAATCAGAAAGTATACCACGAGTGGTATACATCACGTCTACTGAGACGTGACCCAATGTATTCAGTGGGCCAGTAAGTGAAGCCTTATGTTGTGTCTCATTGTCTAGCACAAACAGAAGAATAGATCTGCAGGAGGACAGAGGCAGACTCTGACAGAAGTGTCTTCTGAGAGAAATGTGTTGCAATTTCTCTGCGCACATATGCTTGCGCTAGTAATTCCTGCAGTGTATTAAAAAAATGCACCAGTGGCTCATTAATGAAGACTTGAGAGCTTTCAGATGACAACAATTCTGCTAGATTTTTTTTTAGCAAGCACAGGCATAGTGGTTGAACCTCTAATAATTTGAGTCCTAACTTGGCATTGTACTAGTTATATTAGTGGGGAGGGTGAGGGTTACTTAGCCCTAAAAAGCCTTTTCATTTCCACAGTCAACACCTGCTTGTAGAGTTGATGAATAAAAGAACTAACAATTAATGTTTTGCACAGAGTAGGCACTGTGTTAGGTGCTTTATAGATACTGATGGAAGTTCATTCCATCTTAGTCCTGACAATAAATAACGTAATGCACTTGGTACCTTCCTTATAATACTCAAATCCTTAGAACAGTACCTGCCACATAGTAGGTTTCAGTTCCTTGATATTACTACACCAGATGTTTGTCACTGTACGTTTTCACTTTTCCAGAGCTTAATGGGCATATGTAGCTAATGACATCATGGTGGACAGCACAGGTATAAAAGTTTCTGTCACAAAAAGGCTCCACTTGATAATGCTGAACCAGTGTTAATGTTGTTACAGTGTAAATGTGACTTGGATTCTGTTTAAACTTTCAAATAACATATCAACTTCTTTCTGCTTTGAAAAACAAGTATTTTAAAAAGTAGTGCAAACATGGCATTTATGCAGAAAGACAGAGTAGGCTTATCTTATAAAAAGTGAACACATAAGGTTCTAACTAGCTCCAGATTTCTCAGGCTGTCTTGCAATAATAGTGAATGTTTCTGTTGATAGATCTGAATTCTGCCCCTATTCCTACAGGATCACCTTTAATTTATGGGCTGGCTTAAGGTTTGTAACAAGCTGCACCCTAAAGACTAAGTCCATGGACGTGATTCCATTCATATGTTTAACAAACATTCAAGTAAAATCGATCCTAGTGCTGACATATGTTTCTATCTAATGTTGATAATGTTGAATCTCCAACGAGATCTGCTTCATGAATCCATAGTTCATGTGTGCTTACTATGTGCCAGAAAGTATAAAGAGCACAGAGACACATAAGGCCCAGAGCTCTAAAAGTTTCAATTTAATAAGGAAGATAACATTATGCCCACCAGTGAGGTAGGAAGCATTGATAAAGGCCTATAACTGCTATAAATAACTACACGAAAGGAGCAGTTCCAAATTGTAAAATAGCTTTAACCATGACGATATCTCAAAAATAAATCCAAGGCAGGAAAACAAGCACAGTTGAAGCTGTTGCTCAGGTGACACTAAAATTCTGCTGCTTTCAAAGTGAACCTGTCCAGATAATATGAGAGAAGAGGTCCCCCAAAAAGATTCAGAAACTATTAGTGGGCTTTTCCTCTTGTTTAATAAACTTTTCCACATGTCTTTAAGAAAGATACCACACATGAATTGCTAACCCACACAGTCATTAGTTTGTGTAATGTTATTTCACTTACAAGACACAGATGCACTTTATTTTAATCACAAGCATTACAATAATTTCTCATAAACTATATTAAAAACAGAAGCTGAGAGTTTCTGGCCTATAATATATCACAAATGATCTATATTCTAATTAGAACAAGTCCTGATTTCTAGGCAAAAGGAAAAATATGGCAGTGGATGTCAGTAATTCAGCTAAAGCATACAATTTAGATTTAGACTTTCACCAAAGTTGCAAGAGACACCAGAAGCCATGTGAAATAGTTAACTTTGGATGAATGCATGTTAAATAGCACTGTGCTATTACCTCAGCTTCTGTATATCTATACCTCAGCACTCTCCATTTATTCAAGTATATGTCTTGGGAGACTCTGTAGATAAAGCACTTGGTGAAGGTCGCAGGAGCATATATTCTATGGCAAATTATTTTATAAAATAAAAGCAAAGTTTAAATGTGCCAACTTTTTTAACTCATGTGTATATTCTCTCTTTCCTTCAGTTCTCCCTCCAACTGATACTTGCTTCATTATATTCTTTAAAAATAATTCAGCCTACTACAGCATGACCTAGTTATGACTTGAGAAATGCTTGACACAGGTCATAAATTTTATCTTCTAGGGATGCTCAGTACCCAAGATTATGAGCCAAAGGCATTTGATGGCTTTACTATGAGGCTAATGGTGCATCCTCAGCAAAGAACAGTTTGTTTCCAGATATCTGTAGTGTTTTCGTTTTTTGTTTTTTTTTTAATTTCCTCCAGGGAAAAACAGGGAAAAAATAATTATGAAATTAATTCCCATTCTGCTTAAAAGCAACATCTGTGGGAGACCCCAGAGTGTTTCTAGCTGATTCACTCACATAAAAGCCTACATTTGATAAGCTTTTTCTCTCATTAAAATGCAATATCAACTATTACAGAACACTTCCAAAGAACACGAAGACTATTTAGTCAGTTTTAAAAGTTTATCACACCCATTATTGTATTAGCTATTTCCCAGAAGAGGCTTTCTAATTTGTCTATGTCATAAGGAAGAGTGTCTGCTCCCCCAAAACATAACTATTTAAACAGATCTGGACTTAGTGGGAGGAGGACAGCACATTAAGAAACTTTAAAAATGATCCTGTCTTTTAAAGAAAGAATTGACCTATTCATTATCTGTTTCTGTTCATTGCCTATCTGTTCTAGCTGCTATTTCCTTCCCCACTGCCCTGGTTCTAGTTATGACCCATGTGTGTGATCTAAACTAGACTAAGAGGGATTTGACTCGCACGCTTGCTATAAGTCAGAGACCACACAGTTAATTGGGGCAAAGCTACGAGCCCATCCTAACACATTTAAGACAGTATATTCCTCCTGAGAAAAATTTTCCTGAGAAAATATTTGAAAAAATCCTGACAAAAAGTTTTGAATTCAGGGTATCCAGAGAAACCACATGCAATTCAGACACTATAGAAGAAACCTACTTTTAAGAAATGGGTGGTCTTTGTGTGATATAAAGGAAATTGGACTCAATAAAAAACAAAGATATTTCCAGAACTTTTAAATACAGAGATGATAAGATGAAACTTAACCTAGATTCTAATTCAAGGTGGAATGTGTCCCTGTGTGGTTGATTCTGTTACATTCAGGAGTCCGTATTAAATCTGCTAGTGGTAGGTTTCCACAATTCATTGTTAGCTATTTTTTATTTCACTCATATGCTCAAGTCATCCAGGCATTCATAATTCCAGGCATCTACTAAGTTCCAACTATTTGCAAAGCACTGTGCTATGTCACATAGACAGTTCAACACAGAATTAAACAGTTCATTGTCCTCAAAGAACCAGTTAAGGAACCAATTATTTGAGTCCTGTTCTCAAAAATGATAAGTCTCACATAAAAAATTTGAGCAAAACCTAGCAAATGTTGAAAACACTACAGTGAAAGACATGATTGTGGTAAAGGGAAAACAGCAACTAAATCTCATCACAAAGATCAGTAATACTTCAAAGGAGAAGACTCATTAAGATGAGGCTCAAAATGTTTTTTGGTAGAAAAGGAAGGAGAGAAAAGGTACCTCTAGCTGGGAGAAAAGTGTAAGTATGAATGGGGCTTGAAGAACATCTCATGGCTCTTCATGTGCTTGACATGGAGGTAACAAAGGATACCCAGTATGTTGAACATGTCAGAAATCTCTACTGAATGTACAGTTGAAGTAACAAATCATATTTCTGGCCAGAACGAGGATAAAGTGTGTTGCTTACAGTGGAGAGAGTATCATCATAATTTTAGACAAATAATTCATAGGTGATCATATTAAAGAGTTGATGATTAGAGAAAATAATTTATTCAGTAAATTTAGGCAGATGAAGACTAAAGAGCCAAACTAGATCAGAGATAGTTGCGATACAAAAGGTAAATGAATGAAGGTCTGTTGAGTGATTTTGTACAATTAAGTGACTGACAATGGAAATGAGAAAAAAGGAAATCAAAGAAAATAGGAATTTCTTCTTAATTGAGGTAAGGAAAAAGGAGGAAAAGTTTGTCAAAGAGAATGAGTTCAGTTTTAGATACTGTGAATCTGAGACGCCAGTGGATTATCCATGAGAAAGGTTGACCAGCCTCCAGCTGACCCCGGTTCTCAGTTTCACTCATCCTCTGTGTGCTAACAGCTCTCGCATCTATATTTACAGCTGTGTGCATCAGATTCCTTTCATCTTTCTCAGTGTGTACAGTCAATTAATTGCCTCACCTCTATTTCCTGCACATAGCTTAAATCTTATTATACTTGGACTCCCAAGCTAATTTCCAGTCCAGTCTCTTATTTGGACTCTCCTTAATTCACTCTTCCCTAATGGTCTTGAAGTTAAAGGCTTGAAGATCTATTCCTTGCCTCTAGGACAGAGCTCAAAATACTTGATATTTTGAGCCTCCCCATTGCGCCTTTTCCTTCCTGTGTCTCCATTCTTGGTCATGCGTCTCTCCACTCTCCAGAAGCCTTTCTGGATTTCTTTCTATGATCACCACACTGCAGACAGTTTAGTTTCTGATGGTCCTGCAAGCATGTTGATCCTTCAGTCTGGGTGGGGAGTGGGAGAAAGAAAATGCTTCCAAAACTTTTTCTTTCTGATTTGAACTCTACCAAATCAATGACAATTTCACAACCATAATTAACTTATTATAGGAGTGTCTATTCCAGAGCATGAAACATTTATCATCTTACTCCTCAAAGTATTTATCTTCTTTTCCCTCTTCCTCACTTCTTTTCCCCTCCTTTCTGTTCTTCTTGTTGTTTTTCTTCTCCTTTTTGTCAAAGTTCAAATTTATTTTTGAAATATCTATTTTGCTTAAAATATTGAACCTACAACTAAAGAGAATATTCTCCCTTTGGTCTGTAATGCAAGGTAAACACATCATCTTCCTGAAGATTGGCAAGCAATAAAAATAAAAATAAAAAAATTTAAAAAGCAGTATAGTTTTGTCTTAATTGTTTCATAAATCCTTTCATAAAAATAATTTTAATAAATACAGTTACCACTAAATTAGGGACACTTGCATTCACATAGTCTGAGTCGTAGAGTCACAAGCAAAGGTAAGATTAAGAGTCAGTGTGAATTTTATACTTCAGTTTTTACCCATCATTTGACTATGGCATGTCACTTGGTTTTTCTGGACATTAAATTTGGCTTCCTCGGATTGGATGCTGCTATAGAATATTTTATGGCACTCCTGGAGACTGAACTAGTACTGTCTCACTGAGCTACATTCCCAACATTTTCATCATTTGAGACAGGGTCTCTTTAAAGTGGTAAATTGCACAAACTGGGCTTTGAAGTACAGTCTTCCTGCCTCTACCTCCCAGAGTTCTGCGATTACAAGCTCTTCCCACCACATCCAATATTGTGATATTTTTTAATGCACAAACTTTTTCTCATTTGTTAACCACTTGATTCTCCAGGGACATGTTCAATAATTTTGTGTAGGGGTTCTTTCTAAGTCTTCGTTTTGATCCGAGAAGTCAGTATTTGCAATCCCAAAGTCACGTTATTGCAATCTCATCAAGGTGATTACAATCTACCACTTCCCATGCAACTCACAGCGAAAATAAAGACACTAAAACATATTCATAGTTACTGGGGAGTCAAGGGGCTCTACATTCAGCCACAAAGAAGATTCTCTGGAACAAAGAGAGCGATCCAAGGCCTCGCTCAGCTTTATTCAGTGGAGGAGTGGCTTGAGGAGGAATGACTGAGAATTGTGAGGTAGTGAATACTATGAGCAGAGCTAGGTGGGGGTCCCAAATTAACATCCAGCACCTTCAGAGGATATGCAGAGAGAGCAATCTGCATAAGGCCATCTAGATATTATCCGATGACTTGGGTAGTCTGGTGCTTCAGCTTTGAAGTGATCTTTTAAGTCCCAGGAAGTCATAGCCTCTGTCTCAAGGCTCCTTCCCAGCTGGCAGTGTGGAGCATTGGCTCTTCAATCTGTCACCACCCAGACCAGGGAGATACGCATACCACCTTCAAAGACTATCACCAATGCCTCAGCTAGACCAATATACATTGCTTAAGGTCAATTGAGAGGATAAGAAAAAGTCCTAGCCAGCTCTTACATATCAATACAAGGAAATAGGGCCAGACTCAGTCAAAATAGAGACAATTGCTCTTCCTTCAAGGAGAGCCAGTTAGGCAGTTCCCCACAATTTTGTATTCCTTTACACATGGAAAATAGAAGCTTGGAGAGGTTAAGGGACTTTCATAAGATCACTCAGATTTTAAATGGTGGGTCCAGAAATTCTGACAGGAGGATAATACTGTCATCATGCTCACATCACTAGTTTGTCATGAGGATAAAAGGAAACTATTAATCTACAAGTATTTTTGTAATTACAACAGCTTTGTATTATTTCTTTCACTACTAAATAAGGAGATAAAAAACCACAAACATGGGCCACAGAGATAGCTCAGTGGTACACCTGCTTAGCTAAACTTAGGCAAGCACAGGGAGCACAGTTTGACCCCTACCACCACATTCTGCACCAGCCCCACTCCCAGGGTGGGCTGAGCCAGTCACACACAGATATATTTTCATTCACAAATTCAAACTCAAAGACATCCTGAGGCAAACTTACAGCTACCTGTCTATCAATAGAGCGAACCAAGTAAGTTTGATTATACCTGAACTTACTCTATTTTCCTTTTTGGTTTTTGGATTTTGTTGGTATGAAGATGCTACCTGCTGGCCTGCCTGAGCTAGGTGGAATCCAAGACCTGAAATATGTATATGACAACCTCCGTCCACAAGACACAGACCTGGAAGCAACAAGTCATTTTACCAAGTAAGACAAGTGGAAAATGTGTGTGTGTGTGTGTGTGTGTGTGTGTGTGTGTGTGCATAGACACATGCAACACATCTGAGGCAATTTCAGGTTGACAAGTTGTTGGTATGAAACTGCCATTTCTGAGACCAGTTTGTGTCCTTATTTCCAAAGGACAGAAACAGAGCATGGAGCAATGTCTAGCAAAAGCCTTAGTCAGGGTTTCTGTAACATGCTACTGCTTGCTAACCAGCCCCTTCATCCAACAGATTGCTCAATAAAAGGTCATTGAAAAGAGCAAGAGCTGACATAAATAAATTGGTTGTTCTACTTGAACTATGTCCAGAAAAACAATTTGGGAAAAGAGATTTATGATGAGAAACTAACTCACTACTTTCATCTGTAAGACAATACAAATACTGGAATACTTGGTCTAAGATCTGTAACTGTCTTCTATTTCCAATGTATTTTTTATTAAGCAAGTATGGGAAAACACTAGTGTACAACACGATAAAAGTCAAGGTGGAGTATAGTGCCTATCAATTACATCCCAAATCGTTGTCCAAAGGGCAGTACACTTTATAATATAATTTTGAACTTTCCTTTTTGAATGGATAGCATAATCCCCAGTGTACTCAAGCTATTCAACTAAATGTCAGCTGTAATTATCCTAGTAAACAATTTAAGCAGTGAAAAATACCATTCTTTCTTTCCCCTAACTTCTTAATTGTGAATCTGAGTTGAGTTTATTTTTTAATCATTCTAGTGTTTTTAGCCACAAACTTAACCTAGATTTTAATTCAAGTTGGGAATGTGTCCCTGTTATAGTTTATGTCTAGTTGTTCCCCCCAAAGCCCCATGTAGTCATGGGGTGGAGACTTCTATAGATTGAGACTTGATTCATGAGTCACTGGGATTATGTGTTTTAGTACTGATGAGATTATCACTCTGAGTAGGGCTGGGACTGTGAGTGTGGTCTACGGTGGATATCCTAAGGCAGAGAGCCTGATAGGAATATAAAGAGAGACAGAGAGACAGCCCTGTTTGGTTGGCTACTTCTGCCACGATTTTGTTGCTGTTCCACCACCATGAACTGGATGCTTTCTGCCCTGTTTCACTCAGCCTTGGGCTAGCCGAATGTGGACTGAAACCTCCATAAACTGTGAGCTAAATAAACCTTTCCTTCCTTCACCTTGAGTGTCAGGTATTTGTCCCAGCAACAAGTAAAAAGTAACTAAGAAAATCCCTGTGTGGTTGATTCTCTTACATTTAGGAGTCCATATTGAATTTGCTAGTAGTAGGTGTCCACAATTTATATTTACTTTCAGTCATATGCTCAGTCATCCAGGCATTCATAATTCTAGACATCCACTAAGTTCCAACTATTTACAAAGCACTATGCTACGTCACATACACAGTTCAACACAGAACTGAACGATTCATTGTCCTCAGAGAACCAGTTAAGGAACCAGTTATTCAAGTCCCTTTTTCAAAAATGGTAAGTCTCACTTTGAGCAAAACCTAGCAAATGTTAAAAACAGTATAGCAAAAGACATGATTATTGTACAGTGAAAGTAGCAACTAAATCTTATCACAAGGATCAGTAATACTTCTAAAGGGATGACATATTAAGATGGGGCTTAAAATGTTTTTCAGTAGAACAGAAAGGAGAGGAAAGATATCTTTAGCTGGGAGAAAAGTATAAGCATGGATGGGGCTTGAAGAACATTGCAAGGCTCTTCACGTGTTAGCAATAGCAGTAACAAAAGGTACCCAATATGTTGAACCTGACGAAGACCTCTATTGAAGTAACAAATCATATTTCTGACCAGAATGAAGATCGAATGTGTTTGCTTACAGTGGAGAGAATATCATCATTATTTTAGACAAATAAATTCCCAGGTGATCATAGTGGAATGTATGCTTTTTCCTTTTTTTTTTCTTTTTTTTGCACAGGCTCTCACTGCACAGCTCCGACTCATAGGGATCCTCCTGTGTCCTGCCTCCCAAGTGCTGGGATTACAGGCACGTGGCACCACACCCAGACTCCATCACCAGCTCAGTGCACTCAAGAGCAGGGCCGGGGTGGCAGGTAGTGCCAGGAACAGAACCCTGGCCCCTGCACTTCCCTAAGCAAATGCTTAGTCCGCTGAGCTATACCACCAGCCCTAGCGTAAGCTTTTTAAACAAAACAGCAATGATAATCCAACCAGTTTTCCTTTTTATCTCCTTTTGTAGCTGATTCAACACTAGGCACAACTCACGAGGATGTAGGAAGGCTTCACAAGGGTGTGTATGCCCTGGAAGAATTTCTCTGGTCTTAGAATCTTCTGTTTCGGGATTTTCCCTGGATGGAAATCACTTGTGGTTTAATAGAAGGAAAATGACAGAACCACAAACTATTCGAGCTGGAAGAGCTTTTATACTTTCTTGACTCTAAGAATAAAGTGTCAAAAGAGAAAAACTGAGGTCCAGAGAATTACTAGTCACATGCACAATTAATAGATAAACCAAGAGCAAGAACTAGGGCCAAGGTCCAAGTCTTTTATTCTCTCTGGCCCAAGATTTTTGCAGCAGTCAGTATTGAAAATTATATGATAAATAATATGAGGAGGAACTTCCATTTAAAGTCAAGTTCCTGATACCTAGTTAGTCTTTTTAAAATTCTACCCTTTGGAGATCCAATATGGAAGTTTGGCAGAGTTTAAGTTTTCAGCATCCATGTGTCCCTTAATAGCATAGTTATCTGTAGAAGACACGTGCATTTACATCCATTAACAAAGTCACTAGTATTACTCTACAACTGACCAAGATCAAAGACAGGCTTGAATACTGGGGTAAGTATGGTAGGTCCATTGTTTCCAGACTCAAGAAATTTCAAGTTATCTCAACTAACGGGGATGGCTGTCTTATGTGAGAAAATCACAGGAAAGGCTCACAAGTTCACCCTGTAGAGCAGAAGGACATTTGTCACAGAGGCTGGGGGTCACCGGAGGCCAAAGTAGCTTTGGGTAGCACATCACAGGACATTATCCTTCACTGCTGCTGCCCACGCCTGGTCGGATGAATTCTACTCAGTGTAGTGGGTTCACTAGATACCAAAGGAGCTCCACAATGATTGATAAGTCAGAGGGATGGCTGGGGGAGGCAGAGGAGTCGCATGAAAGGAATCAGGGAAGGTAAAGAGAGGAAACGCATGGCTGGGCTGCTGGACCAGTGTTTGAGCCTCATCACTGTTTAACAATTACAGTCCTGCAGTTGACTAATGGTTCCTCCCACCACTTAAAAAACAAGAAAAGCAATATATTGATTAGGATGAAAATAGCTTTTTCAATGCCTGGGGATTAAAAAGCTCTTTCAGATTCTAGCCAAAGGAGGGAAAAATGTAAATTGCTTTGTGTTTGACAGTCTCATCCTGCTGCTCCCCTGCTTCCTGCGGCATGCCAGGTCTGTAAAGGCAGCTTGCCCTGGGTGATTCATCCCTTTCTCCCATTGGCAAGGACATGAAGGAGGTCAGGAAATAGAGCCAAACTGGTCACCTCCTGGCAGAGAACTACCTCTCGTCATTGTACTTGCCCGCCTCTGCCAGGCTGTACTCTGACACCTACAGGTGTTATGCAGGATGCTACAGTCCCTTCTACAACATAGCACAGAGCCTTTTTGGAGAAAGGACATGCTCTCCATTGTAGTATTAAAAGGTAGCTAGTTCTCTGTGTTCCATCGCATCACCCTTCTGCTCAACAATGTTTCTTCACTGACCATTTCCCAGCTAGAGCTGTACAATCTCGCCTTCTCTGTCAAGGTTTACCCACCCCTTTCCTTTATTCTCACATCGATCTTTTTTCTGAGTAGATCACTTTTAATTTGCACTGATTCCTGATTTGCCTATTTGACTTACATATAGAAACATCAAATCTCTAGCAGTGAAGGTGTGGAAGGTCTGATCTAAGGATCATACATCACTGATACTTTGGGCCACTAGTTTCTTATCCACGGAAGTTCTGACCATTCCAATACCCACTAATTACTTTTTCTCCCCAAATTCAACACAACATACCATCTCTCATGCTATACTTATTGTTGAATTATATATTATCTTGTATATCACATTAATTATTGGTCAGTTGCAGGACTACCTCCCAAGTAAAACAGGGGACATTCCAACATCCCTACTTCTGGGGATATACTAATGTGAAACCCCCTTAAATAGCAACAACAATAAAAATATAATCTTTTTTTTTTTTTTTTCTAGTACTAGGGATCCAATTCAAGATCTTGTGATTGTTAGGCAGGCAATTAAGCTGCTAAGCTATCTCAAGGATCCCAGAACATATAATTTAAATATCCAATATTAAGTATATTAAAACCCCATAATAATAGCTAACATCTAATGTAATGCCTCTTATGTGCAGATCTGTGAGGTTTTTTTTGTAGGAATGTAACATTGTCATTTGCCATAACAACCCTACGAAGTGATAATATTGTTATCTACATATTTATAACGGTGAGCTGAGGTCTGAGAGAAGTTAAACAATTCGCCAAAGTCAATTATGAACAGGTACCAGAGCCAGAATTGTAATTTTGGGGTTCCTGCTGCAGCACACAGTATCTCAACTACCATCTATATGTTCAAAGTCTCCCCTGACACCTGTAGGCTTAGATGTGTGCTCTTTCCTAATCCAGACAGCTTGGGCTACCATTTAATTGAGATGTACCCCTTGCTCTTCCTCAGGCACCAAATACTCATAGCCTGCCATCAACAGGCATCCCCTGAGGGTTGGCTTCCAGACCTACTCTAATTCCTGCCTTCGGAGCCCCGCTGGGATGATTTTGCTAATTATTCTAAAAGTCACCTGCCTTCCTTTCTCTAACTTGGCCCACTCTTGGCTGCCTTGAGCCTTTACGTTTTTTTTTTTTTTTCTGCTCAGTGAACTCTCCCATGAGACTCACTCTCCCTTAACATCCAAGGATCGGTCTCACTTATTTTAAGGTCTCAATTATGTACCTCTATTTTTAGACATAATTTAATGCACATATAAGTTCTCTTTTCAATTTTTCACTCAGTTCTTTGGTCTATATAGAAAACTGTGCATATACTATCTATCTAATATTTATATAAAGTCCTGGGAATCTTTTCTCTTGCATATTCCACCTCGCATGGTGAATAATAGGTTAAAAGGTCAGGAAAATTACCTTTCCTATGGTTCTTGCTGTTGTCTATTCTATATTTTACATTTCTACAGGACATTCTGTAACATTCCTCCTGTAAATCCTTACACAATGAACGCAGCTAGGCCAATGATAAACAAAAGAGCAGATTTGAGACAATATCTCCTGATTCAAGTGAATGACTAAAATATGTGCATTTTTATCCAGTGCTCCCTGGGCATCTGTGGGGATCTGTTCCAGGATTCTCCAAGGATACCAAGGGCCAGGGGTGCTCAGCTCCCTTGTGAAAATGGCACAGTGGCTGCCTTTAACCTCTGCACACGCTGGACGGATACCTGAAATCATCTCTCGACTTACAAACGTACAGCATGGCTTGAGCACACCGTTGTTAAACTCTACTATTTAAGAGATAATGGCAAAGAAAAAACTCTGTACATGCCCAACCCAAATTCAATTCATTTTTTAAATATTTTCAGCCTACAGTTAGCTTAATATGTAAATGTACAACCCACAGATACAGAAATTCAAATGGTGCTTTTTTATGTAAATAATATTGTTCTCTTTCACTGTGTTCTTTGACATCATGTGGATCTACAAATTAGGAAAGATGCTCTTGATGTACAGACACATAAATAAGGGAAAAGAAATCAAACTTTGATTCTCTATGTATCAGGTTAACTATCTCTGTATGTCTGTCTGTCTATCTACCTATATGTCTACCTATGTATGTATATATCTATCTATCTGTGTCTACCTATGTATGTATATATCTATCTATCTATCTATCTGTCTGTCTGTCTGTATGTCTGTCTATCTATCTATGAAGGAGTTCCTATATACTTAAACTCTTTGCTTCTCTGTTCTGAGAGTCTGTAAGTATTTTATTGCACCCTCTATCCTGGTATAAACTACTAAATTTGAGACTAAAATCAAATAAGGAAATCCACATTCTCACCACCACCAAACTCCCAATGGACTCTTGGGTGAGGATGAAGGTCTCTGTGACAGCATGCATGGCTCTGCTAAGTGCTCTGTCCTCACCACACTATCATCATTAAAAGACCGCCCCTCCTGAGCCTCTTAGATAGAGGCTAGAAATAGGAAGCTATTTTTCTTGTCTCGCCGAGTTTTGTGAACAGTGGAGAATTCCACCCACGCCTGGGCACACATTCTGGTGCATAAAAGATTCTGCGGATTCTGACACCATGGGTATTAAAAACTATATCATAATCGGAGTGAAACTCAAACTGATTTCTGGCCATGCTGGTTTTCACAGCTTTATCAGCTTCTCTCCCCTGCTTCTCTCTCTCTCTCTCTCTCTCTCTCTCTCTCTCTCTCTCTCTCTCTCTCTCTCTCTCTCTCTGCTCCCCTCCAGCTGAGCACTGTTGACTAAAATCAAGAAAGTACCATGACTCAGTCCCCTGCAAATTGATACTCTCATGGAAAAATCTCTGCAGAACCCACTGCTAGGCAACAAAGGAAACTATCCATTAAAGTGCTGCCCAAACAGGTTATTTCAGAAATTTTCATCACCCTGAAACCTCAGGTTAGCTGTCCTTAGAAACAGATAACCGACTTCACAGACCTGACTGGAATGATTAAGCAGACTTCTCCGCCTACCTTCCCCTCCCACAAACAGACAGTGATTTTCGCTCCAGCCATTTCTTTCTCCAAGAGTGATGGGAAATTTTCTATGAATTCCCACAGATCTGCCATGCAGTTCTCTGGTTCTCTAAGTTCGGAAGCAAGCTTGGAGCAAAGCAAAACTCCAAACTTTAACACAAAAAGAAAAAAAAATCGTTTGCATTTATGAGCTATTTTGGTAGCAAGAGCCTGAAATTCCTTTTTTTTTTTTTTTTAATTTTATGTATTTGGTACAAGGTCTATACTACTTGGCATGTGGTGCCAGGGATCGAACCTGGATTCCTGCACTTGCCAGGTGTTTAGTTGAGCTGTCTCCCTAGCCCAAGAGCCTGAAATTCTATCTGGTATCTATAGATGAAGAATACACAGAACCCATATTGCAATCCAATAAATATCAAAAACCAGTAAGATCTGGCTGGATCTTAATAAAAACATAGATGTTCTACTCTGTCTATATCTGCCAAATGGTTTCTACTTTTCTCTGCCTATTGTGCAGTATTTTCCAGCATGCATTTCAGAAAAAGACAGTCTAACTTACCTAGCTACCTTTGTGTCTTGCGGTCCATGTCCTTTATGCAAAGTCACTGCGGATAATGTTGCCTAGTCTTAATGTAGGCCATCTCTTTCCAAAGAACAGTCCCCAGTATCCCTGAACTGTGCCCTTTGGAGATATAATGTTAGGAAGAGCCGCTGGGCAGAAAACTCCACGACTGTAAGAAGCATAATTGAAGCAACTAGATATGTTGGTAGCACCCAGGAGGATGTACTTGGACTCTATAGCCTAGACATAGGACCCAGAGTCCCTGAACAATCAACACTTCGTAGAGCCAATGCCAGAGATTTCGTGTTCTCTGATTCTTCCATATTTATTTCTTAGGGCAGGATGGTGAGATGTGACTATGTATTAAAACGTAGTTCAATGTTTTATATCTGGTTTCTCTTCAAAATTAATAATTTATTAAGATGGAGATGCAAATACTTGTATTATCTTACTATTGAGTTTTAATTTATTTTTGTTCTTTGCAAGTTGCCACCTCTTAAATTGTAACTCCATGATAAAAGGTCTGTGTTTCCTTAATTGTAGCTTAGCCACCTGTAAGTGACAGCAGCACTCAGAGGAATAAAATAGAAACTAGAGTAATTAACTAAGAAGACAACCAACATTTCCTAAACTTGGAAAACAGATTCTGAGGGAAAAGAAAATTAAAGTGTGTGTTTCTCCCCTCATGAAAGTTCTTCACTATTCTTAAAACTGAATCATAATAACTGATCTGAACAATATTCACTTTATAAACTTTGTTTTACAGATGGCAAGACAGCTCGGTGGTCTAAATCTTCTGCTTAGGCAGGCACAGGGGACCACGGTTCAGTTCCTGTCACCACATGCCACACCAGCCCCACCCTCAGGGTGGGCTGGGGTGGCCAAAGATAAATAAATAAATAAACGTTGCTTTATTCTATAGGTATAGTAGCTTTTAATAATATCTATATCCTTTGTATTGTGCAGAGAGTCAGACTTACTTTGATGCCAGGTTGCTTGGTTGATGTCTTAAATTTCTGCAATAGGAAACTGTCTCATTTTCAGTGATGTGTTACACTGATAGTTTGCCCAATTTGCTTAAATATCAAGTCAGGATACATTTCAGCTATTAAGCACTAAAGAAGGATGTTTTGAAATATTTGGGATACTATTAGTCTAAAGGTCAAAAGCATTTCAAAAGTTTAACGTACTCATCAAGGGAACCCAATGTCATGAGTTAAGAAAGATGAGAGGTCCAGACGGTCCAGCTTCACAACGACTGTGATCTGCACGGCACCCGTGTGCATCCTCGGGTGATGCCGCTGTGGTATCCTCAGTGAGATGCACTGCACACAATTGCGATATGCTGGTGACTCAGAAGCAACTACCCTAAAATAATTCACTGTCTATAAATATATTTTGTCATGTTTTAAAGAATTTTATAACCTCAATTACAGCACCACTTATTGCTATTGATTTTTCTATGTCGTTGCATGCTGAAATTTATCTTGTTTTGCTTAGGATTTCGTTTAATACCATCCATCAGATAAGCTTGGTTTGACAGTGGGGATGGGAACCTTGAGAATCATTTCACTGCCACTTTTTAGATTATAGAAATAAGCTGTCAACCTTTCTGCTGTTCTTTCATTCCATTTTCTCTAATTTGGCCAATTTTTGCAAGATGTCTTCAGAAGAAACATAAGAATGACTATGATCAATGTGGTGGAACCTGGAATAATTGTTCATATACAGTTGAGAGTTTCTTGGTGACATTTAATGAAGACTCACTGACTGTAGCACAAATCCTGAAGATCTGAAGGCAAAGGCCTTTGAGGCTTTGTCTTCAAGCCAAACTAGCCTGTAACAGAAAAAGAGGAAGACAGAGACAGAGAAGAAGGAGGA
>PVJA010000047.1:248774-266837 GCA_004027025.1 Myocastor coypus | reverse complement strand
ATTATTTCAGTTGTTTGTCTCTTCTCTTTCTGTATCTCTCTTTTCATTGGTTGAGACAGAAATTCCTCATTTGTATTACTGTTGCTTTTAATTGCACGCTCTTGAATTTCAGATAAAAAAAATTTGGGAGGATTTAAGACTAAAACTGAGAATGTTTATTTTAAAGTTATTTAAATAACTTTCAATTGATCCTTTTTTTCTGTATTTTAGGGAAGGGTCTACAAGGTATTCAGGGTCTTACCACTAGATATGGCTTGTGGTGATCCAACTGTTTACAGCCTCCCAAGAGCTGGGATTACAGGCACATGCCACCATGCCCAGTCTCAATTGCTCTCTCAGCACACCCCAAGGGGCAGAGCCACATGCCACCATGCCCAGTCTCAATTGCTCTCTCAGCACACCCCAAGGGGCAGAGCCAGCACAGCAGGCCTCAGGATCGAACCCCTGGCCCCTGGGCCTACTTGCAGGTGCTTTAATTGCTGAGCTATTTGGCCAGCCCCAGTTCATCCTTTTATTACACTTTTTAAAAGTGCGATGTGACATTACTTTGGTTAATAAATATTTGTTGGGCCAGGCGTGGTGGCTCACGCCTGTAATCCCAGCACTCAGGAGGCTGAGGCAGGAGGATCGGTGCAAGTGCGAGACCAGCCTAGGCTACAAAAGTGAGCTTAAGGCCAGCCTCAACTGCATAGCGAAACCCTGTCTCAAAAAGACAAAAAAAATAAAAATAAAAATAAATAAATAAATAAATAAATAAAAATAAAATAAAATAATAAATATTTTTTGGTGGCCTAGGTTTTACACAGTGGTTCAAAATACACACAAAGGGATAACAAAAAGAGATCTTAACTTCTAAGTAACTTATTAACTTAATATTTTCGATAATAAAAAAAGTTATAGGATAGTGGCATGTATATTTCTAAGGGAAATTAATGACAAAAGATTCTTCAAAGAAATATTACCTGTCATGATCACTGATGTAGAATCAATAATTGTTTCAAACAAATAATACAGTTAAGTGAAAGATTCAGCCACAAGGATGTCCAGAATTTGTACAAAAAATAATAAACAGATCTGATTGGATAACACAATACCAGTACTGGGCCCTGTTTTCAGTTAGCTTTAAGTGGACATATTGATGCTTTCATGTCTACAGCAGAATGATAGTTACAGCCTATTTCTTACACTCAAAAGAGATACTGTGGACAAAGTCAGCAAATAAAAAAGTAGTAATTCCTCCCCAGAGTGGATTCTCCTCACGTTTTCTATGAAAGAAAAATCTTGAACCATTTAAATTGCTGTTTGGCGATTCATCTTTTTGTTGTCCAACAAAGAGCTAAAGAAAGGGAACACTCATTCCATCTCTTCTACCTTTTCCATTACATCCCGGAAGTCTGTAGGAGTTCCCAAGCAAAACTACTTGTAAAGATAAGTAAGTCACCAAAATGGCTTATGAAAAGCCACTCAGATTCAAAGTAATGAAGGAGATCTTAGTGCTCTATACAGTGAACCTTCCCCCAAAGACGGGGAAATGAGTCTGTTGTGCGCTGAATATCTTAAGATTTACGCAAACTCTTATACTGAAGCCTCAACTCCCAACATGTCAGTGTTTGGAGGCAAATCTTTGCGGGTTAAACAAAGATAGAAGAGAGCATGGGGGTGAAGCACCATAATGGAGGTTACACTGTATAAGAAGAAGACAGGAGAACCCAATGGCTACAGCGTGAGAGCAGGGCTCTCTGTGGGTCGTCTATAGGACAGGAAGAGGAGCACTGACTGGGCTAGTGCGATGGTGAGCCTCAACTGTGAACATGATTGTCCTAGGAGCTGCTACAGAGATAGTAAAGTCCACTTCTGGATGTGTCTAAGTGGATTGGGGGGCTAGATTTGTCTCTCACCCCTTCTTCAAGGAGCACTGTCCCCTGATCTGATTTCCAGCCACTGTGACATAAGCCACCTTCCTCTGCCAGGCTTTCTTCCATAATGTTCTTTCCCTAGATCCAGCTAACCAGGAGCTGAATCCCCTGAAATTACGAGCTGAATAAAGCATTTCCTTGTTTCAGTTGCGGGCATTGAGCATGACGCTCCAGCAACAGGAAATCCAACACATAGAGTTGATAATGTTATTTTGAATTCCACAGCCTTTAGAAGGGACAGGAATAAGTTGTATTGCTTAATACACCTAGAATGGAGTCTTTTGTTTTAGCACTTGAACTCATTAATACAAAGTCCTTTAATCCTAAGGAGAGGTCTTCGTGGCATTTCACAGCATCTGCTGTAGTCATACATTACTTCTTCCACAAACAAATGTTACTCTGTCACTGCTGGTAGATTTACTACTAAATCTGGAGCCTACCTATTAACATAAAGCCACTGCTTCTGATATAAATTACAACAGAGCAGATACAGGTAAAGAAATACTGTGAATTCGTGCCCATTTTTCTGCCTTTCCTTGAAAACTATGGCATATTAAGAGAATGCAATATGGTTCCACTCAGTGGGGCTCAAATTTTGAGTGACATTCAAGATGGTTCATCCCTAAATTGTAGGATGATAAGGAGTGACAGTGACAAGGTCCACAGCACAGACTGGGCTCAGTGGAAGAATCATAGAACTTCTGGCTTTCACAGAACCAAGTGCCAGCTCATTCCAGCAGTGAGCACAGGAAACAGGAGCCCCAGATGCTGCATCCTTTGTCTCAAGTGTCAGATGCGCAGCAAAGTCCAAATCATCACAGGGAACAGAAGTAGGCAAGGAACATTCGGGTTCACCTGATATCCTAAAGATAAAGTTTTGGACTAGAAGTTACCTGGGCTTGTCAAAATTGTATTGTATCATGGTGGAAATCAAGGCAGGGGATACATAAGTTACCTGTACAGAAATAGCAAATACTATATTTTTACAACATGAGTCTATTTCTATTTTTCATATCTCTCACTTTAGATTTTTTAAAAGTTTTAAATGCATAAAAACTAATTAATTACCACATCCTATCACTATTATTTCTGAGATCATTAATATTTTATTGACATCAGATCATCAGAAAATTTAAATTTCCATTCCTTGGCTTCTCTCCCCACTATGGAGGTGGAGAGAAAAGAGAGAGGAGAAGAATGACAGAGAATAGTGTAAGAGAGACAGAGAGACAGAAAGACAGAGACAGAGAGACAGAGAGAGGCAGACAGAGAAAGAGAGAGAGGCAGAGAAAGAGAGAAGAGAGTATACATATGTCGACATTATTGAGATACTCTCATTTTACTCTTCTGCCAATGTTGTAATTTTTCTTCATCAATGATGTCTTAGGAATATTTAAGTTTGATTTTTCTACATACGTGATTATTCTACCAAGTGCCATTGCAGAGCTGAGCAGTCCTCTCCTAGCCTTGCCTTATGTGCAGAAAGCAGATTTGTTTTCATTCTAGGCCAGAGTGGGCATGGGGCCTCCAGGTGGAGCCCGCTGTGTTTCAGCAATTGTTATGAAGTCTGTGCAGAGGCAGCAGACTGCAACACACAGTGCTCGTGGACCTGCATGCCACCCTCGGCTACCATGGTGACTGCACTCCCCTGACAGACCTGGGCCAAGCTCAACTGGGACTGTGGGAGGAGGGCAAGCGTCATGACCTTGCTAACACCAGCAAGGAGGCATGTTGTCATCTTTTCCTTTGTCCCTTTCTCTTCCTCTCTCCACATCCATCCATCTGTCCATGGAGGTAGTTATGTCTGTATCAGTAAGTCTGCAGGTGTGTAGAAAAATTGAGAGTTATCAATAAAAATTTTAAATATCAACAAATTCCAGGAGAAAGTTAAAAGTATTGCTTTATTTCATCCATGGTAAAAACACAAATAATGTAACATTGATTCAAAATCGTTTTCCAAGCCGGGCGTGGAGGCTCACGCCTGTCATCCCAGCACTCAAGAGGCTGAGGCAGGAGGATTGGTGCAAGTTCAAGACCAGCCTGGGCTACAAAAGTGAGCTCAAGGCCAATCTGAACTGCATAGCGAGACCCTGTCTCAAAAAGACAAAAAAAAAAAAAAAAAAAAAAAAATCGTTTTCCACTTACTGAGAGCTTATAAGATAGTCTTTTTAAAGACAGACTCTCCCTCTGTAAATCAAGCTAGCCCCAGAATTCACTATGTAACAGGTCCAGCCTGGCCTCCAACTCACGGTGATCCTCCTGCCTCAGCCTCCTAAGTCCTAAGACTACAGGAATGCACTACCACAACTGGCAACAGCAGAGTATTTTAATGTTTCTCCTTTATATTCTAAGTGACACATAGACAAGGACACAAACTGCCTTCATAACTTTTCAAAGGATTTCTCATATCTCAAGAAAAGTTTGACTAGAAAGGACGTGAATAAATTTTCACTTCTAATGCTGTGATCATATAAAAAGCAACGACCAAGCGTAAAATTGTCATAAAGGATTTTTAGTTATTGACATATTTTAAATGTTACAAAGACATTTTATAATATATACATTGTCTTATCTAAAATTAATCAAGTATATAAGTTAGGAATAAAAATTTTATTGTAAATGAATTTATTAACTATTATAATTATAGGAATATACATAAATATAACAAATTTATATCTTATGTACTCATCTGAATAGAAAAGTTCACTTTTGTCATGCATATATATATATAAGTACATTCATTTATATGCAAGCAAATGTGTGTTCATATACATGTATATACAGACTGTTGTCTGCCACTGTACATATTTGCATCTATATGTCCAAAACTGCACAGATATGTACATGCACAGATGATTTTATATGTTTAAAAGTGTGATGTGTGCACACCTATGCCTATCTATCCATAAATGATTATATATGCGAAGCACACTTGCACATTCTGATGTGAGAATACATATATATGTATACATATATACCTATATATATGTATATATATGAATGCATATGTGTAGCAATACACATACAGAGATGATGTACATCTAGACAAGATGAAAGAATACAAATGCCCTATATTGAGAAAATGTAAAATTCAAAATGAAATTAATTTTGATCTTCATAATTTAATATCTATAAAATTGACATTTGCTCTTTTGAAATAATTACATTAAGCACACAACCTCTTAATGGAAATGCCATTTATTTATATTTCTTTCAGTAGACTTTGTTTATTGTACTGTCTCATTTTAAAAGAAACATGGATACAGTGAGTTTTATGTTCTAGAATTTTGCAGAAAGAAATGCCTCAAAGTGATCAAGAAAGATGTATGTAAAGAACTAGAGAAATTCAGCATACATAAAATAATAATATTACATAAAAAGTATACGTTAAAATAATTGAATTCATGTGAATTTCCTGGGGTAAATTTTTATGTATTCTATAATATAATATGAGAAGTAAAGAAAGAAAAAAGAGCAAACCATGACTGATATATTGCAGGTGACAAATTTATCAATAAAAATAAGTTAGAAAGAGACACTAGTAGATGCTTTTTAAAAGCAAAATCCTTCTGAAGAACACGGAGCAACCAATTGATTTTTTTCTTTAAAAATTTTCACTTGTGTGTATTACTGCTAAGAAACTGGTAAGACAAATATTCTTACACCTTAAATATGCATAAATAGGCAACAATATGTCAGTAGGAATGTAGCATACATATTATCAACTACATTTGTACCTTAGAATAATAAAAATACAAACTCTCTAGATTTCAGCAAATATTCAATTAAAATATAAAACATGCTTCTACACAAAATTGCTGCATAGGAAACACACTTTTTTATGTAGTTAGTAGATGGCCTACAGGATCTCCAGGGTGTTATTGTGTAGACGGGACTCATAGTGAGCCTCCTGTTTTCAGCCTCCCAAGAGCTGGGATTACAGGCCTGCCCCACCACACCCAGTCTCAGTTGCCATCTTAGCATTCCCTAGGGGCAAGGTCCCCTGGGTCCTTGGGTCTGCCTATGCAGGTGCTTTAATCCATTGAGCTATCTGGGGGGCCCTAGAAACATACATATCTAATAAAATGAGAGAAGGTCAAGATTCAATCAGGTACACCATACATTCTCAGTGGGAGCCATACCCTCCCCAGGTATGGAACAACTGGCTCTCTTTAGGGTAGAGTAAAAGATGTTGCCAATTTTATGTATAAATATGCATGCAGTGCATGAAGAAAAATCGTTTGTTGTAGTGGTAACTTCACTGATGGGGAAAAGTGAAAGAAGAAATGCGTAGGTCTCATGGGAAACAGGACAAAAGTAACAGTAGTAAATACTGAGAAACACTCATGCTGCACATGATATAATTTAGACACAAAAGAGAAGCAGAGTAAGAAAGGGATGCAAAAGAGCTGCCTAAAAAATAGAAAGGGGAAAAGAAAAAAAAATTAATGTTGACTGAATGTGTTAATGTTTAATTGTTTGATCAATCTTATATACCTATACCTATTAATCTAAACTGATCTGATGATGAAAATATGTAATTTAACCATTGTTAAATTTAAACAAAAAAAACTAAATTAAATTTAAAGAAAGAGTTGCCTAAGAGCTACTTCAGAAGATAAGTGCCACTAGCTAAGAGTAGTTGCAGCAAAGAGGGGACTGGATGTAAAGGATACAGGCAGCAAAGTCAAGCCACATCACCAGAGGTAAGGAACATGGCAAGTGCAGAGAGTTGAAGGCCAACTGGTGGAGATGAATAGTGAGTTTGACCCTCAGATTATTTATTTATCGTTTAAAATTTATTTATTCATTGTAGGAAAAGGTCTACAGTGTGTTCAGGGTTTCACTACTAGATCAGACTCATAGTGATCTGTCTGTTTATAGCTTCCTAAGAGCTAGGATTACAGGTGCACTCTGCCACACCCACTCTCAGTTGCCCTCTCAGTGCACCCCAGGGGTGCGCCGGCATAGTTGAACCTCAGATTGTAAGACACAGCTTGAGTTACTTTTATAGACAAAAAAAAAAAAAAAAAAAAAAAAAAAAAAAAAAAAAAAAAAAAAGCCACAGTCCTGACAACAGTTGACTTATTTTATCAAATTGGCCTATTAAGCAGATGTCTTATAGGATACAACTGTAAGTGTGATTATTATACAGGTTTACTTTCTATTAAGCACAATTACAAGGCCCAAACTGAATCAAAATCTCTGTTGGTAGCTAACTAAAATATAGCTACTATAAAACTATTCACACTTTCTTTTTTTTTCTCTTTCTGTAAGCAATTATATGTTTTGTTATTAAAATATTGATGTGCTTTGCTATGGCTTTATTGTGCTCACAAATCCCTTGGAAATGTAATTGTATTTATAATATACTGAACTGAATTGCATTTCTAAAATAAGGAAAAGAACCTATGACATTATGTGCATAAGTAATTCATTCTGACTAGATAGAATCGCACGGTAGAATATTTATGAAGGATGTGTTATCTGAAGATAGGCTGCAAAGCTTGGATTCTGTTTCTTCCAATTACAGACACTGAGAAACTCATTTAATACCTACATTTGATTTGGAAAAGTAGAAACAATAATAACACTTACCTTCGTTCTGAAATATAATAAATTAATTCATGTTAAACACTAAAGTGGGCACATAATGATGCTGAATAAATATTACTAAATGTCTCCACGGAGAACAAAAGAATAAAAAGAAAATCCAAGAAGTTATAAGCACTATTCTATGGGCATAGTTTGACCACCAGATTTTATCCACTTTGATATTGTTGATTGTTAAACATAAAAACAATCTCCAAACCTCACATGCCACAGTGGAACCTCAAAAAGTCAAACTCTTATTTTTCATGTTTTTCTGTCATCTAGGATGGGCATGGAACCTAGTTCTGGCCTAAAATATATTATCTTTTTTTCCCTTTATTTCATTTGATATAGGATCTCACTGCATGCCTGGTGCTCCTGGGGTTCTAATGCTGGCATGACACATGGCACTGGGTATGGAACCCAGGTCCTTGCACTCATCAGGCAGACGCTTAGGCCCGCAAGCTATCTCCCCAGCTCCCTGGCCTAAAATAGATCCAGGGCTAAGCAAAATGAAAAGGAAAATCTGATGATGTCTTCATGAAACAAGATTTTATTTAAAGAACAGATGAATGTCCACTTGTTCCTTGTATGTATGTAGGCACATTTCCTGGAGATGCAGTGGCCACCTAGGACCAAGAGTTGATTGTGTTATGGGCAGAAATATACTAAAGCAATAGGACACTGAGTCAGTTCACTATAAGTTCTTGTTAGCAGCGTAAGGGATGGAACCATTCCCAGGGATCACTTAACTCTTGTTATCTTATTATTAAGGAAACTGAACTATTGTGAAGTTCATTGTAATACATCGACCTTTATTTCAGTTATTATGATACCATGTCAAAACCCTGCATTTTTAACCTGTATGTTCTGTTTTCCAGTAAATGGAGGATGTAATGCCAACCATTACACAGTTGAGGGGATGGAAAAATGATAAGAGAGAGACAGCGGTATGGTTAACACTGTTGCTTCAGGGACCCTACACTGTACAACAAACATTACTTTAAGTTTCATGGTCAACAGCACACTTAGCTGTAAATTTGCCTCCATTCTACCATATACTCCTTTTAAAGAAAAGAAATCAGGGCAATTGTTTTTGCTAGAGATTGCGAATGTCACAAGTCCTTTTATTCAGGTAGCAATATTCTCATATTGTACACTACAAATGATGCCAAACATTTTACTGCTTAATCCATTTAGACAATTAATGAATTTAAAACATGAGTTAAATACATTAAGAAAAGTTAATGTATTAATTTAATGGCCAAACTTATCCTCAGCTTCCTTGAGTTCAGACATATATAAACATTTTGATACTTAAACCTTCTTCTCTTTTTCTTTCTGATACCAGAATTGAAATCAGGACCTTGTACTTCCCAGGGAGGCACTTATGACTCTAAAATATCTCCCAAACTATATCTTCTAAGTGATTTTTCTTTATATGGCTTGACAGCCCTGAGTTTTCTCTTGCTTCTGCTCTCTTGCCTGAATGTGAGAGAGATACATCTTTCTGACATCTCTTTGACTAGTTCTTAAATATTGACTAGCGAGCCATCTTTTCTTAAAGCATTATATTCTTCACCAGATTGATATTTTGAAGGGTAATTCCTCAAGGAACTCACAGAAAGTGAAAAAGAAATACTTTAATCTTAGTGATGAATATAAGATATAGAAGAGCATGAACTCCTTGTTCCTGAGATTGAAATAAAACATGGTCAAAGAAGTAGGAGGACTCTGCAACAGTGATGGTTGCAGAGTCCGGTGCATGGCACCCCACGGATTGGGCTGAGGCTCTTCTGTGTGCTCCAGAGTTGTCCTGATAATGATCCTGTTGCCATGGAGCCAGGGTCAATCATAGAGACACTTGACAGCCCCAACTTGATTTTTCCTGAATATTAAGGAAAACTAATAACCAAATAAATGGAAAACATAGAAAGAGAATAATTTGAAATTACCTCTGCATAATTCAGTATTCCACAGGCAAAAGAAAATCAAAATTTTAGAGCTGTTTCTACCCATAATAACATAACCAACAACTCATTCAGTCAAGTTTCTTCTGTATAATTTTTAGCCTGAAATGTGCTGCTCCTTGTTCAGGATGGCTACAGCTGACTGACAAAGCCAGCCTGCTTTTTGGCTTGCTTTGTTGGTGACCTCTCTTATTTGCTGAAGGTAGGAGGTTAGAAATCTACCTTTCAATGCAGAAATTTTGTGAAAATGTTGTTACACCTATTGCTTTTATCAGTCTATATTTCTTTTAATATATTTCATTACAGAATGTAAATCTAGAACATATTAAGCTTTGTTAAACATAAATGGTATACAGTTACAATTAAAATCCAAATAATAATAAATTTACATTAGATTATAAAAATGCCATTTTCCTCTTAATCATCAGGTGGTAATACTTTTATATATTTAGAACTGTAGTAATTAATCTCAATATTTTAAAATTTTATTATTGAATACTTCTATCTATAGATTCATTACTTTACATTATCATTTAATAATTATCTACTCCTATGATAGACTTTATTTTGGTCTTGTCCTCATTTAAAAAAAAAACCTTGACTGATGCTAAGTCACTTGCTCATTGCTGGGCACCTTAACATAAAACCACAAGAGGCATGGTTGGTTTTGGCTCACACTTTGTAGAGATTTCTTTCCATAGTCAAGTGGCCCCAAGGCAGAGCAACAGGGCTGTGGGACAAAGCAGAGGAGATGAAGTCCACAGCATGATGGTGAGAAGGGAGGCGCCTCAAAGGCAGAGGAGGGCGACACAGCCTTCAGGCTGCAGTCCCAGGGGCCCACCTCCTCCAAGCAGGCCCCAGCTCCCAGCATCACCTCCAGCCATAAGCTCACCAGTAGTTTACTGGATACCACAGCCCCATTACCCCCACAACTCCCAACAGCCCTATCTATGAGCATCCAAGGCTCTCAGGAGACACCTAGGCTAAAGTAGACAGCGACTTTTTCTCATAATTTTTCGTTGTGATTAAATTGAGTCAAGTGGCTTACAAACATAATATTTCTTTACTTGTGAAGCTTTTCTTTCCTTGTGAGATTAATTAAGTACCACTTTTGTCATTTAAAAAAAAAATTGTATGGCTTTCTTTAATTCTCCAAAGAAACAGGCATGGAGAGCTAGTGTATAAATTTTCATACATATGTGTGAAATTGACCCTAACAAAGACTAAGCTTAAACTAGAACTAGATTTCCCACCAGAAAAACCTGCACATAATGTTCATTCAATGTTCTCCATTTTCTCTTGTTTCCCTGTGGAAGCCTGCAATTCTAACCTAATCTGATTATTTTCTAAATAGGCTGTAGCATGCTAGATCACCCCCATCATTGTCCTGGATGGTCCCTTGACTTTTCCACTTGTTAGACAAATTGTATCTTGTGGTTACCTCACCATTTTACCTATTTAAAAATGTTAACGTCTTTCTGAGAATTAGTACAAATCAATTTTGAAGTGCGTTCTAAAATTGTATGTACACACTGATTACTATTTACTCTGAACATAAGGCTCCCTATTGAAAAACAAAGCCTAACTCTGAATATCAACAATGCGACAAAACAAGAAGAAATTTGGAAGTCTCACACTTTGTGATCTCTATATTTAACACAAATACATAATTTTTCAGTGTGGTATTGGCTACAGGTGGACATACAACCCAAGAGAATAGAAGATCTAGAAGTATGCCATACCATACATGGTGAAATAATTTAACAAGAATATCAAGAACATTCAACAGGAAAAGGACAATATTTTCAGCAGGTGGCTTAGGAAAAGCTTGAGATCCACTACAGAAAGATAAAACTGGATAGATATCTTATACCCTTTACAAAAATGTATAAAAGGCTTAATTTTTTACTGGTGGCATGCACCTGTAATCCTACCTCTTGGGAGGCTGTGAACAGGCAGATCACTACCAGTCCAATCTAGTAGTGAGGCCCTGAACACTCTGCAGACCCTTCCCTAAAATAAAAAAGAAACAGAGACATGGGCTGTGGAAAGAGCACTGGGCCCAAGACTTGCTTGGAAATCACAAGGTCCTGCGTTTGATTACTGGCAAATATATGCGTACACACACACACACACACACACACACACACACACACACACACACACAAAAGACTATCAAGGGTATTTTTAAAGTTCTATGTTCATTATTTCTTTTATTAGTTCCAGATACTTTATAATTGACACTTTATATTTAAAGTCTTTTCCTGATGAAAATTTTTAAATGGATTTGTTTGCCTATAGAATTATGAACCAATTCCAGTGCATGATTACTACACGCACATGCCCCACACAACTAAAATAAAAGGAGGCATTAACTTGTGCCCCAGCCAATGTGTAGGAGCACACAAGACAGCACAGGCCTTTCTACACCCTGAGAACCTGAAGATTCCACCGAGGATCTGGATCTATCCAGAGCCAAAGCAAGCACCGACTCCTCCCACCATGAGAGAAGTAGGGTCCAAGTTCTTATCAGGATAACCGCCTAACACAAGCCTCTCCAGGACAATCAGCAGCCTGCAGAACCCTTCTGGTTCTCCTCATGCTAGTTCCACAGCAGTCCCCAGCGGGATCTCCACACCCAGAGCCACACTGACTCGGTTCCCACATCGTTGACCGTTAATGCATCCACCACACTGCACATTTGGGTACTGGGGGAAAGAAGTTGAAGTAGAAAGCAGGAGAGAAGACAATATTTATTGTTCATTCGTAGCATACTTGGCAATGCATATATCTGAATATTTACGTATGGACTATATTTTAAGGGGGCTGAGCTTTTGGGAACAGTAGTTAGTTTGCAAATGAATATGTTAAAGAGAAGGAAAAGGTGCAAAATCTGTAGTATCCAATAAGTAGGGATGACTGTGTATTTTAAATGTAACAGAAGAGCTTGTGAAGAGCCTTGAGTTCAAAAGTCCACACAAGCATCTCAGTTTGAAGTGAGTCCTCAACTCAGAAAAGATAAAATTTAAATTCTAGCCTTCTCCTCTAACCATTTGGGCATTCATTATTATGACGTGAAGCAGGGCTTGAAGGTAAAGAAGCAAGTTTATAACTGAGCAGAGAACCAAAGATGGAAAATAAACTTAAATGTAAATGGCGACAAGATCAGAAGACTTATTTTTCAAAAGCCTTGCTTTTCCAGAGCACCCCTAATGTTACTGTGCAAAGGCTTGGTCTGCTCACTGCATGACAGAATCCAATTAATTGCAAGCAAAGTGGTGCCACAGAGAGAACTTTATTATGATACGCCAGTCAATCCGAATATGGGCAGATGATCATCCAAAGAACCCTATAACTAACAACTTCAAGCAGAGAATTTATATGGGGAGCTTGAAGAGAGAATTTTGGCCACAGGTAGGTGGGCAATGGATACTTATTAATCCTGCAATGATTCATTTATGTGGCATGCATTCTGGGGCTGTCTAATGTTTGCCAGCTTCTGGATTTTATCAGTCTAAAGAAAAAATACTGAGTAAGCCCTATGATGAGGCCTCTTGCTCCGTTTTCTTGGAATAGCTGATTGCAGCAGCTAATATCTTAATCATTTAGGTGCAGAATTTGTTTAGAATTCAGTGTTCAGCAAAAAGAAAGAAGTCACAAAGCAAGAGTTTTAGGGAGAGTTTAACCCATTAAGTTACTTCCATAGAGCTCGCCGAATAAAGGTTCTCTCTGTCTCCTAAATCCTAAAATGAGCCTACAACAGAAAGTGGACTGAAAATCCACGTAGCTCCTCTAGAGAGCAAAATCCTGCCCCTCAATCACTCCATTTAAAACCAAGAGAGAAAGACGGAAGACGTAGTGCTAACGAACCTGCGTACAGAGAGTACTGGATAGACGGGTCCATTTTCGAGGACAGCAGAGCTCTCCCCACCCTTAAAATGTTGACCTGTACGTATTTCGGAACCACAATAGCCATATAATCTATGGGTAGCTCCACTTCTTTCTTTTGAAAATATGCAAGTATACTGAATTTTATCTCTTGTGTTATAGAATTGGTATTGGTTAAAACAGAAAATGTTTTAAAATTTAATTTTGAATTCTGGAGTAGTCACATCCAGATCAATGAAGCATCTATAGATGAAGGCTCTGACTAATTATTTGATTTGTTAATATATTTGAATTTTAAAAATTACTTTCACAAGGTTTGTCTGGAATTAAAATATGTATTTTTAACATCACCAGATTGAAATGTTATTGATAAGTAATCTGTTAAAGAAATAATTTATATGAAGCTTATTTTGTTCTTGAGATTTATTCATAAAATGCATTATTTTATCATTTAAATTCATTGTATAAAATTTTAGTCCCTTGAAACACCACTTTTAAGACAAGCAACCTCTTTAACATGTTTTTCTTTACATTTATTGTTTAAACAAAAATTTTGTCATAGATGTTAATAATATTTTATCAAAGAATTTTTCCTTTATAATCTATTCACAAAGCACTTTTTTTTTTTTTTTTTTTTTTTTTTTTTTTTTTTTTTTTTTTTTTTTTGTCTTTTTGAGAAATGGTCTCCCTATGCAGCTCAGGCTGGCCTTGAGCTCATGTTTGTAGCCTAGGCTGGTCTCGAACTCACACTAATCCTCCTGCCTCAGCCTCCCAAGTGCTGGAATTACAGGCATGTGCCACCACACCCGGCTAACACAAAGCACAATTTAAAAACAACATTTTCTATACTCTAAATTGAAAGCAAATTTTAAAAAATATTTAAACAGCCCTTTAATTTCTATCTATTTAGTCATTTAAAAACTGTGAATGCTGAAATAAAATAGATGAATACAATTTCCTCCATGTTTATTTCACTTGTCAGTACACTTCATTTAGTTATGAGAAATGAAACACACACAGATATATATATATATATATATATATATATATATATATTTATATTTATATATATATATATGTATATACAATCTCCCTAGTAAGAAAATAATACAATCTCCATGTAAAGCAAGAAGGTATGGAATTTAAACATCTTCTACAAAACATAAATAACCAAATTTTATAAGGTAAATTTGTTGTTAATTTAAGATATCAATCCTACACTAAGGAATATCTCAATTACAAGAGAGGCCTATGCCAGTTGAAAGAGTCAGTTGTAGAGTGCTTACCTAGTTACACAAAGCTCAGGGCTCTGTCCTCAGCACCACAGAAGGAAGATACCGAACTTGGGAAGTGCTCTCATTGAAATGAGGATCAAGCCGGGCATGGTGGCGCACGCCTGTAATCCCAGCACTCGGGAGGCTGAGGCAGGAGGATTGGTGAGAGTTCGAGACCAGCCTGGGCTACAAAAGTGAGCTCAAGGCCAGCCTCAACTGCACAGTGAGACCCTGTCTCAAAAAAGACAAAAAAAAAAAAAAAAAAAAAAAAAAAAAAAAAAAAAAAAAAAAAAGAAATGAGGATCAAATCATGGTATTATGTTTTCTCACTCAACCTAATTCCAATTTTTTCTTGCCAATTCAGTGAGCCACAATTGAAAATGAGAGAAAGACTTCATATAAGAAGTAAAATTACATTTTTTATTTAATAGTAATGAAAATTAGTAACAGAGCTCAGAGGAGTGGTCAGAAGGTGTGAAAATCTAAATCATTTGACCCTATAGAAGTTAGGAACTAAAATGTGGAAACTAATAACAAAAAAGGGCAAAGTTCTGATTTCAGTATTAGTGGGCTACAGATATCAGGCCTATTCTTCCTGAAAAACATTTCAAAGGCATCATTTCTGGAGGCTTCAGGAAGCTAGAAAGGTAAAGTGTAAAGGAATGACGGGAAGCACAGACCATAGCAGGCAACAGTATGGTGCTTGTACATGTGGTCTGATTTATTTGACTTATGAGTTTGGTCTGAAGTTGCATCCATTAATCTATAAAAGACTGTAGTTCATCTTTCTTTATAGCTGAGTAATACTCCATTGTACAAAAGACCTTTTATTTTACCCATCCCCCAGTGGATGAGCATGTAAGTTTGTTGCATAGAGAGAGACCCCATACCAAAAAAATAACAATTATTATTTTCCTATGTCATGTTATCTGATAATTTTGAAATTTGGCTTACTTGCTGGCTTTTTTACAATCTCTTTTTATCTTTGTCTTAGTTATTTTACTCATTCCTGTGAAAATATAGAACACCTGAAGTTAAATGAGGAAATGTGTATTTCAACTCACATTTTGTAAAGGTTTTAGTCCATAGTTGGCTGTCTCCAAGACAGGGTGGCATGCACAGGGGCACTGTGGAGGAGAAGCCATCCACAGTGGGCAGAAGGCAGGAGTAGCAAGCAGTAAAGTAGCAAGAGCAACGAGGCAATGACACTAGCCCTCTTTCTGTCCCTTATATTCAATCCAGAGCACCCACATAAGCACAGGCAGGGCACCCTTAATCCTACTCAGAACTGTACCAAACCAATCAATGGGATAATCTAGTAATCTCACACACCCTTGATTACAACAGCACACATTTAATCCAAATATCACCAGCTCTAGATTCAAACACCTTTGAAAAGCCCCACCTAGAACCACTGGGCACTTTGACCAAACCGCTGGATACAACTATAACAATCCTACATCAGGACTTCATTTTGAAGACAAGTGTTTTAGAAAGAACTTGGGTAGGAGTTCTGAAACTGATTGACATATTCAAAATATGTTTGGATATTCTTGAATCTTCCAATTGAAAGCAGCTTAGGAGCTCACATCCCTGTAAGTTGGCACAATCCTTGCTAAGATCTATTCTCACAGGCATGTTACAAGCAAGCCAGTCTATGTGTTCCTGGCCTCTGGATCACAAATGAAACATAACTGAGACTACAAATTCAAAATTCCCTAATCTCTACATGTCTGCAAGCTCAGCCTGTGAGTAGTGCATGGTTCAGTAACTCTCCTAGAAAGTAATCCTCTTCTTGGATAACTTTCAGAAACTTAATCTCTTCTACATACTTCTTGGTTATTAGACCAATAATTAGTAGGGTTCTATCTTGTATTACTTGTAGAAATTTGTATTCAGTATCTAAATCATGTAGCAAAACAATGGGTTTCTTTTCTAAGATTTCACTTATTTTGCTAGATATCTTTTTTATTTGTCTCTATAATAAATTTTCCTTATTTTATTTAATTTCTTTTAAAAGAAAATTATTGTATCTATCATTCTACAGCCCTCTCTCATCTCCTTCAGAATATGTTGGCTTTATCCAGAAAGAGTAATTTTAATGAATTCTTCTGTGATTGAGGAAAAGACAATTTTAATTAAAGCACCGAGAGTCACAATTTTTTTCTAAGGATACGTTTTGTTTGTGCTTGGATTCCAATAATGGTGTTGTTCTTAATTTCATTTGGGGAAGAACCACATTCACTTTATATGTGCAGATCATTAGAACAAAAAAATGTAACAGTGCAAACCTTGTGGTGGCTAGCTTTTCTTTTTTAAAAAAAAAGTGCAATTCAGCATGAATTTGCCTTCTAGCTAGTTGTATTACTTTAATTTTTTAATTAGAGTTCCTACAGATTTGACCCAGTGCCTTCACACTGTGATGTTTCTTCAGCCATTCTTCAAGCTCAGTTAAAGATAGTTTATAAATCTATACTCATATACATAAAACCAATTAACAAAATTTTATAATAGTAGTTCTCAAAATTATCTGTTGAAATTCAGGTA
Organism: Myocastor coypus; assembly: GCA_004027025.1. Lineage (NCBI taxonomy): Eukaryota > Metazoa > Chordata > Mammalia > Rodentia > Myocastoridae > Myocastor > Myocastor coypus. The sequence goes on along the minus strand of PVJA010000047.1, from coordinate 249,650 downwards.
TATTAATACCAATTCTTACAAATACAAACATGATCTCCACTACAGTTTTCACAAACATACACTGAAGATTGGGTATCTTGTTTCTAACCGGCAAAGTGTCTTTCAGTATCAGTACCCTTGTCAGCTATGTTCTGGTACTTATATATTAACTGCATTGCACAATGAAAAATAAATCATTTAAGAGAGATCAGATTATCTCATCTTTAAGAAAAGGAACAGCTAATAAAACATGAGGAATTTCAGTAACACAAACCCTCTGATATCTGCAACCAAGTTGGTTCCTTAAACAGAACAAAGCAGACAATGAAAAACAAACATAACAATAGTCCAGTGGCAGGCAGTTCAGAGAATTATGATTTAATAGATTCCCCAAAGAGGAAGATGATATTTGTGAACATACATATTTTATCTATTTTCATTTATAAACCATGCTTTCCATAAAATTAATCTCTAGTTATTACTTCCAGGGAGATTCAGACTAGAAAAATGTCGATAAATGATACATAGAGTAAGGACTAAGCCAGACCAGATTTCCCATGAGAAAGTATACTGGCCTGGAGGGAATTCCTTGTTCCTTTCAAAAATAATTTAGCTAAATTTCTAGATATGAAAACAGTACAGTAAAAATAGATTATAAAGTGTAAAAAAGTTAAAGTAAAAGCAGGAAAGGTGTTTCTTTTTTTGTTTAAAATGTACTTAAGTCTAATATTAATGAGTGTAGTGTTAGTTACTCTTCAATAAATTTAAAGCCTTTCTACATTACAGTGAAAATGCCTTCAAGCTAGGTGCCATGGCATATGCCTGCAGTCCTGCTACTCTAGAATCTGAAGCAGATTATTTTTAAAATATATTTAAGACAGAGCTGGACGTAGGGGC
>PVJA010000047.1:147857-248674 GCA_004027025.1 Myocastor coypus | reverse complement strand
AGCTCAGGGATCTGGGTCTCCCCGCAGCATCATAATAGGATGCTGCATCTGAAAAATAATAACTTGTGATTCTCCCCTGAAAAATCTGATAGAATGGATTCTCTGTGTTTCAGGGACCTAAGCTCTGCATGGTATATTTGTAAGCACTACTGCAAGTCCATGACGTATGGATAGTTGGTAAGATTTTATTCCATCTCTATAGAAATAAAGCATCAGTTACAATTCAGTAAAATAATGATTTCTGTCCCTAATTTATCAAAAATATAGATTCTGTTCTGTCTTAGTTACTCTTCTCTTGTTGTTGGGACAAATACCCAAAATGAAGGAAGGAACAATTTATTTAGCCCACAGTTACTGGAGATTTCAGACCATATTCAGCTGGCTCCAAGGCAGCTGGGAAGAGAGCATCCAGTTCATGACGGCGGGACAGCAACAAATGGTGACAGAGGCAACTGAACAACCAGGACAACAGACAGCAGCGGGGGGGGGGGGCAGAGAGAGAGAGAGAGAGAGAGAGAGAGAGTCTGTTTCTCTGTCTCTCTTATATTGCATTCAGGCTCTCTGCCTCAGGATATCTGCCTCAGACCACACCCATAATCCCAGCAGTACTAAGATACTAAAACACATAGCCCCAGTGGATCATGAATTAGTCTCAAAGTCTAGAAATCCCCTCCCCATGACTGCATGAGGCTTTGGGAGGACAACCAGACATAGACCATAACATGTTCTTAAATTAGCATATTTTAAAAGACCGTCATGAGATTTTTCCTTTTTCTTTCCTTAGCTGCTACCAAAGTGAAATTCATCATAACTGTGCTATTCATCATTTAATTGCCAGCTCCCATGTCAGTTTAGGTGATTAACATTTGCTTTTGAATTAATAAATACAATTCTTTATTTGATGTAGTAATAACATGAATCCTTGGCTTCTTGATCTTCACACACTACTCATAGGATGTGAGCCGGGAGTATCGGCTCTGTGGTGGTTACTCTTCTAGTTCGTTATACTGAACAAAAGTTTTATTGTTTTGTGGAACTTACATCTGAGTAGAAAGAGAAAGATAGCTAATAGACAAAAACATATATTTAGACTAATAACACATGATGAAAATAAATGGAGGAAATAGGGCACAGAGAGTTTTGTGATTACAAAAGATATCTAAGCAAATCATAGTTAAGCAGAAGCCTGTGTGGGTTTTCCTTAGGATTCCCCAGGAATAGTGCTAAAGCATTGATTTCCTAAAGTATTCTTACATATTTATTACTTGTAATAAGTAAGAATTTTAGATTTTCACTAGAATTTTCTTTCCTCATATAATAACCCTGCTTTAATCTGTCATTATTTAATCTTATGAGATTGCGGACTATTCAATTAAAGGTATTATTTTGTAGACAGCGTATCTACATGTTTGCCTCCATATTCTGAATTGTTTCCAAATGCTTATCTTTCTTGGTAATTTTGAGTTTGGAGGAGAGAGAGGAGTGGCTTAGTGAGTGTTTGGTGAATGAGGTGGGAGAGGATTGTCAGCCTTTCACATGGCAGGCACACAATAACGAACAGTCACAGTTAAGGGAGGAAAGGTTTACTTTTAGCTCATCCTTTGAGGACGTTTCATTTCTGGCTATAAGAGAAGCTGCGTGGAAGGAGCCAAGGCACAGGAGAAGTGGTCCACTTCAGGGCTGACCGGAAATGGCAAGGCTTCTGACATTTTATCCCATCCTGGCTACAAACTATTAGATGGTACCATAGCACCATACCCAGAGTGGGCCTTCCCGTGCTCCATGCCCAGACTCTACTACACAGTTGGTGGCCTAATTTAGTTGTCACATACTATTAAGCTATCCTCCCACAGCCTAGATCAAGCTACCTATGAAAATCTCTGCCTGTGAGAGCATGAGGCTTTGGGGGAATATCTAGATACAAACCATGACAACGCACAGCATTCATTTTTATTTAACAGAAATTGCCTGAAATATTTGGTCACTAAGTTATAAACAAAAAATGTGGAGAATGTAATTCTACAAATTTATTACAATAGAATATGTAATGATTACTTTCCTATAATATAGTAAAGATGCCCCCCTCATTTCAAACACTAGTTCCATCCATCTTGGTGAATATGTCATAGGTTAAGAAGATTTCTTAATAGATTGTTTACTCATAGTATTTTTTCATTAGTCCAAGTAGAACTCAAAAAAAAAAAAAGATAACAAAGAAAGGAAGGAAGGAAGGAAGGAAGGAAGGAAGGAAGGAAGGAAAGAAGATTGTATCACAAGGCATTTTTAAAAGGGTAGGGGAGAGCTGGTCAAATAGTTCAGTGGATTGAAGCACCTGCAAGCAGGCACAGGGGCAAGGGGGTTCAATCCCTGGGCCTCCTATACTGGCCCCACCCCCGGGACACACTGAGATGGCGACTGGCACCTGTGGTGTGGTGACTGGCACCTGTTATCCTAGCTCTTGGGAGGCTGTAAACAGGGGGATCACTATGAGTCCAATCTAGTAGTGAGACCCTGATCACTCTGTACCCCTTTCCTAAAATACAATAAATAAGTAAGTAAGTAAATAAATAAATAAAGGCATCCAGAGTTGGAGGCAGGGGGTAAAGGAGGAGGGACAGGAAGTGAGGAAAAGAATTAGATGTGTTATGCACATGTGCTAACTGCTCACAAAAACTATAATATAATCAGGGGTTGGCGAGATAGTTTAGTTCTCTAAAGTGCCTGATTAGGTAAGTTTAGGCGGGCCAGGAGACTGCAGCTGTGCCAACCCTGCCCTCAAGGTGGGCTGAGCTGGCCAAAAACAATGAATACAAACAGACAAAATCCTATAACCATTATGTACTATCAAGTTACACCAAAAAATTAAATAAAAGAAAATTGTATGAAACTCTACTGAGATCCAAGTGGGAATATATGTAGTGAATATGCATTCTATATACAGTGAATGAATTAATAAGTCTAATTCAACATAAAAAAAAGGTAGAAGGACAATTTTATTAAATAGTTCACATACAAAAATAAGCTTGTAAGATTGCTCTGTGAAATACCCTGGTGACAATTGCCTTTTAAAACCCTAAAAACTTGTTAGTGCTATAGGGTTTCCATAAAACAATTGACACAACAGTGGCATGTTCAGGAAACTTATAAGTATGCTTAAGCAAATGAACAAACTTTATATCTGTATCTAAACACAAGAAAAAAAAATACTTAGGAAATTACATTTTTACAACTGCTTAAACACATAAAAAAATAAGGATGGCACTTACCTACACAAAAACAATCTCAAAATTGTTCAAAAGTGTTACTCAGCAAAACAAAAATAAAACTTTCATAAAATTCTAAACTCATGAACCAATATTACATCATGATATGGAGTCGAGTAGAACTTCTTTTTAAGTATTGTATGGAAGGGCTGGGGAAACAGCTCAGTAGAATAAGTGCTTGCCTGGCAAACGCAAGGACCTGAGTTCAATCCCCAGTCCGGCAAAAAAAAAAAAAAATAATAATAATAATAATAATAATAATAATAATAATAAGTATTGTATGGAAATAAATGAGCTTTGTGGTCCATGCCTGTTTATTGCAGCACATTGGGAAACAGAGGCAGAAGGGTGATAAGGTAGAAGGTTGTGTGGAAAATTTAGAAACTTAGCAAGAACTTGTCTAAGAAAAAAGAAAGAAAGAAAGAAAGAAAGCAGGCAAGCAGGCTGGTGCTTATAGCTCAGTGCAATGCCCTTGGGTAATTTCTAGTGTGGAAGAGAGAGAAAGAGAGGGGGAGGTAGGCAGAAAGGAGGGAAGATGCAGGGGAGGAAACAAAAGAGAAAAATATAAAATAATATCCAGCAGGAAAAATTTAGATTCACTTTAAGTGAATAAATTCCAAAAATATTTTCAGTTTATATTACTAGCAAAAATTTAATAGACAAAATATACAAAAGGTTCTACAAATTATTAGTTTAATAACTTATGAGCAATCATTTTCTGCCATCAGAAATATGTATATATATATATATATATATATATATAATTATAATCTAAATAATACATATTTGGGAATATACATGGAAATGTCCAATGTCTCTGACAATGTATAAAATACTATGGTTACTATAAACACATTCCAGTTACAAGAATTTATGATTTTTCTTCCAAAAATATGCAACTGAGAAAATGTGCACAAACATACCCATCTTATCATATTTATAATGAAAAAATTAAGAAAAGCTAGAAATAATATAAAAGCATATTTTGAGTGCGATGGTATATATTAGAATACAACTAATCAGAATCAACTATTGACAATAAAGGATCAGTAAGTGTTTTAGAAAAAAGCAAACAATAATGCAATATATGTGTTAGAATCCAATGCAGCTAACTGCTAAGAAATAGACAGTGAAATCCTTACTGGCTCACTCTAAAAGATAGAGTTGTGCTTTCTACTTCTGTTTTGTTTGCTTTTTTATTACAGGTTAATTTAATTTTCCCACAATAAAACAATTAAACCTAAACAATATCCCATCTTTCTCTTGGTCTCTTTTGTGTCATAAATCAGTGTCCCCTGGTTGAAAATTCGACTTTGTTTTTTCTCCTGTCAGGGAAAGGTGAACATGGGAAACCTTACCCCCTCACAGAAGAGGACAGCGATGACTCAGCTTACAGGGAGAATGGGTTCAACATTTTCGTCAGCAATAACATTGCTCTGGAGAGGTCTCTGCCAGATATCCGCCACGCTAAGTAAGTGCCAGCACATCATGTGTGCAGAGTGGGTTATTGGATGTACTTGTTTCTCTGAATACTTTGTTTTTATTGTTTTGGGAGTATATCATGGTGAAATGTCTAAGCAAAAACTACTATCTACTATGATAATTTTGATAAAAATGTATTTTTCATCTTAAACATTACCGGTTTTCTAAAGCTTAGCACACATTTTCATTAATTATATTGTCTCCAATTGAAGTGAAATACTTGAAGACAATGACCCCACTTTTTACCTTTGACCATGAAAACGAGTCACACATTTTGCTCTGGTTCATAGTGCTTTCAGGGCCAGATACGGATTTGCCTTCTGCACCCTTGTTCCTGTGCCAGCCATGTTTACGTGGAAGCCATGACTCTCCCATAAACCACACTAACAACGAATGAGTTCATAAGCCAGCAGGAATGATAGCTTAGTCAATTTCCTGTCACTTTATGAGCAATTTGTGGTTTGTCAACTGACAGCGATTTCAGTTTTTATTAAATCATATCAAAATATAATACTGTAAGTGGAAGCAATAAAAATACCTCAAATCTATCTTCTTTCTACCCTTCTCTATCTTTAAACTGCTGCATACTTTTTGTTCTAATATTTGTAGTTTCTGATATCTTAAGTCCGTAGAGTTGCCAAGAACACAAATGTGATCAAAATTTGGAAAGGTTTTTCCATGAATAATTTATAAATCTACTCAAATTTACCAATGCTTTTGCTCATCTGCACTTCAGTGCCATTTTGGAAAGATGAATGTGAGAGGAACAAAATCAGAGGAAATCAGATCAGGGAAATGAATGAAAATAAAGTTTAGAATTCTAAATTAAATCAGCAGTAGAATATTAATAAGATTAATCTTTGTGTAAAAATCTTCATCCCTTTAGGGGAAAAGCCTATAAATTTGGGGGTATAATTTTTCTATTGTCATGTTATGTTTCTATAAATTTATTTGAAAATGTAATAAAATTATTAGTTATGTTTCATTTCCTCAGGTTTCATGTGAATTTGCATTACTATTACAGTTCAGAAGAGGATTAATGTGAAGAGCAAATTAATTTTTCTCTAAACTAAATGTTTCGTATATTGGCCTAAGCCTTTTAGCTAGCCAAATTATTCCCAGGTTACCTAAAATTATCTATAGTAATTCCCACTGACCAAGAGCATTTCTGGCTATGAGAAATTTTAATACCTAATTACACACCATCAAAGATGCATTATATTGAATTGTTGGCATAATAAATGTGTTCACAGAATAATTTCCACCCACGTCCTTTCCACCTCCATACTTCCAGCCTTTTAATGTGTATTCAAGGGGAAAATATTGCAGGTGACAATGGATAGGAAACCACTGATTTCAAAAACATTATATTCCCGTTCTTCCCAGGAGTATCCTGGGATATTTTCAGTGTCTCCTACACCTTTTAAGAAATTGTGTTATTGGAAAATAAAAATAGAAAAAACATTTTTAAAAAGCAGAATGTATTTCAGCATTTTTGTTAAAGTCATCTAGCTTACATTAGGGAAAAAAATGTCCTTCAAAACGTTTGAGAAAAAAATGGGGGTGAAATAGTAGCAAACAGTAAAATAAAGTGAGAAACAGGAAACTTACAAAAGGGGAAACCTCAGTAGAAAGTTCGAGCTGGACATGAGAACAGAGCAGCTCACCTCAGTCCAGCCTCCAACTCTTAGCAATTCAGGAAGAGGCAGCACCAATGCTTTCGATATCTTACAGGAAACCAAGATCCAAGAAAGTCTTACAGAGATCCCTGTCCTGAAAATTGTGATAGGTTTTCACACTATCTTTTGACAGCTTGTCTCCCATTTTTCCATAGACAATTTATGTTTTATGATTGACATTTGTACAAATTTGAAGATATATGCTGTGATTCAAATTCTCTCTTCTGTTAGTGTCAAGTCACAGCTATATTATTGGAATCTATCGTGGTGAACATCTCATTTTTATGGGTTGCCTCACACAATGCTGATTAGTAACTTAGTAATAAATAATTTAGTAGGAGCACTTGGCTTGACAGAGTTCATTCAATGCTTATCTTGCTGGCCTGTCAGTCATTTTTCCACATTTTTAATTCTTCCCTTCAAAATACAATTTTAAATTCTGACCGCCAAAGTCTGCACATGAAATCTGCGGCATGAATCTAGAGCTTCCAGGTGGGTCACACTAAGTGAGTGTGGTGTCCAGGACAGCCAAGCACAGGGAACAGCTGACAAGAGAAAAATAGACTCACACAGAGAATTCTGACGCCATCATGCAGCAGAATATCATGTCATTTTTTCTACCCCATGAAAGAGGGTAAAGCAAGGAAGCCTGAGAAGGAAATAAGCAGCAGCAGCAGAGCAATAGAGCCCCCTCCAAAGGAGGCACTAAAGGAGCAGGATGGGGTGGTGCCTGAGAGCGACTATCCAGTGAAGTGGGCAGGGCAGAAGGCAGCCAGGGTCCTGAGCAGTGAAGGCGAAGAGGATGACCAAAAGGTCTCACAGCTCAGAAACAGCTCCCAAGGTGGATCACTCAGGACATCCTGGAAGATCAGAGCAAGGGCAAGGGCAGAGGCCAAGAAGTGGCAGATGGGGAAAGAAGCAGAGACACCCAAAGAAAGCGCCACTGAGACTGCAGAGGCAAAATCAAACGAAGAAGAGAAAGGGGGACCAGCCACTGACGCCCACTGAGCTCCCAGAGCCCCCCAAGCAGAGCACTAAGCAAAGACCTCAACAAAGACAAAATATGTTTCCACACTCAGATACCAGAAGCAGGTGCCACAGGGAAAGAACCAGAGCAGTCCTGCTCCCAGAGGCCCCAGGACCCTCAACAGTTTCTTCACACCCCAGAGGTCACCAGCCAAAACTGAAGTGAAAGAGAAGCCATCAGGTACTCCAAGAAAGAAGGAGGCCAAAGGAGCCCTGGATCCAGTGAGCTACAATCCTGCCAAGAACAGCTACTACCCCATTGAATATGCCTGCCAGTGACAGGACCAGAAGATCCCTAACCTGACCATGGCCTGGATGTTTGAGACGATAAAGGAAATTTCTGCTCAGCTCAGGATGGTGGAGACACTGAGCAACTTGTGGTGGCCCTGTCCCTTCCAGACCTGCTCTCCATCCTCTAACTCACTCTTAATCACTCTGGGCCTCCTCAGCAGGGCCTAGAGCTAGGTGTCAGTGATGGTGTCCTTCTCAAGGCACCAGCTCATGCCACAGGCCAGCAGCTAGAATCTGTCCTGGCAGGGGCTGCTGAGAAGGGTGACGTGGCGCTGGTGGCACAGAGCAGCTGGAGCGCCCAGAGACTGATGCTACCACTGCCCCCTCTTCCCACCACTGGCGTCTTCTCCAAGTTCCAGAATATTGCCCAGCTTGCTTCCATGACCAAGAAAATGGTCAAAGGCCTCCTCATTGCCTGCCATCACTCAGAAGCCAGGTTCATCACCAGGGCCTTAAGAGAACGGCTGCACCTTGGGCTGGGTGAGCTGGCTGCCCTCTCCCAAACTGTAGGACTCACTCCTCCAGGCCAAGAATTCCTTCCCACCGTGGTGGATGCTGGGAAGAAGAAGACCACAGAGGCCAGAAAGCTGTGACTAGAGGAGCAAGCCATGATGTTGAAGCAAGTGCTCTGCGAGGTGCCTGACCTGGACCGAATCATTTCTGTGCTGCAGGCACATCCCTCGGAGCACTGCAGGCTGAGCCCAGGGGTCCTTCTGAAACTTGTGTTGGCTCCTCTCGCTCTGGGAGTCAGTGAGGTCATGAAACGCTTTGACGAGGCAGCCTTCCCCATGTGAGTACAGCTATGATGAGCAGAGGGCACAGATCCATGTTCTAGAAGGTGAGACCTTTAGCAGAAATCTGGAAGACAGCAAGGGAAAGTGCCCTGACGGGATCAGCCGCATCCCCAAGGTTAAGCACCCCTTGGTCACATCCTTTATCGTGAACACTGAAGATGAAGTTTGGGACCCAGAAAACAAGCAGATTCAGCAATTCCAAGTGCTAAACACTCGCAAACGGAAGGAGGTGGACTGGGCGGAGATCCAGGTGCCGGTGTGTGTGTATACCTTCGACCTCATCTCCCTCAGTGGAAATCCCTGGCCCATGAGGCTCTTTCGTGACCCTGGCAGCTGCTCCAGGAGAATTTTGTAGAGACGGAGTGTGAGTATGTCTTCACCACCTCCCTGCACACCAAGTACATGGAATAGATCCTTGAGTTCTTACAACGGTCGGTGATGGATTCCTGCAAGGGGCTGAGGTTGAAGACCTTGGATGTCGATGCCACCGACGAGACCGTCAAAAGGTCGCACAACAGGCTGAAGCTGAAGAAGGACTACCTGGATGGTGTGGGTGACACCCTGAACCTTGTGGTGATTGACACCTACCTGGGCCAGGGGGAAAAGTGGGCCAGCTGCTATGGGCGCTTCCTGTTGGCTATCTATGATGCAGAGAGCGAGGAGCTGCAGGCCATACGCAAGCGCAGCATGGGCTTCAGTGATGAGCAGCTGGAAGAACATTACAGAGGCTCAAGGTCCTGGTGTTCCCTACCGCTGCACTCGTGCGGGACCAGTGCTGCGGCACCTGCCCATTGCCAGTGCGGTGTGGGAGGTGGTGTGCTCTGACCTCTCTCTCCCCCATCTATCCTGCAGCCTGGGGCCTGGTGGACAGTGAGAAGCATATCGCCCTTCGATCCCCTTGGTTTATTCGCATCTGTGACCCAGGAAGTACAGGAGGCCATTACCAGCAGCCCGGTGGCTGGCAGGTCTGTATCACAGACAAAATCAAACTCAGCAGCAAGGCATTGACTCAGCCTCTGACAATGCAGAGCTCTGCTAAGCCCCTGTGCTCCAGGGCCCAGGGCAGAGGTGAAGGGGACCCAGGGACATGCAAGATCTGGTATTGCCGTCTGATGTATGTGCTGGGCCCAGGATTCATAATTACTAGACCAAAAAAAAAAAAAAAAAAAGAAAGAAAAGAAAGAAAGAAAACATTTTATAGGGCTGGAGAGGTAGCCCAGCGGTCTAAGTGTCTGCCTGACAAACACAAGCACTCAGGTTGGATTCCCAGTAGTACATGCAGAGCCAGCCAGGAAACCCAGCATGGTGATGCACCCCTGTAATTCCAGCACAGGTAAGACTGAGACAGGAGGATCCTAATGAGTTCACAGTGCACAGTGTACCCCTATACCAAATAAACGAATAAAAGACTTTTCAAGATATATGAATAAAAAATATGTAAGATTTTATGTGAAATACAAAAGTGTGCCACACGTGCTACAACTAGTTTTGTTCTTGTCTATTTAGTAGCAAAACTCATTTATAGAAGAAATCAAAGTCTAACCATTCAAAATTGGATAGTGCTCCATACCCACTAAGGTGATTACAGCCAAAAAGTAACAAATAACAAATGTCAGTAAGAATTTAAGAAAGTACAAATTACTTTTATTGTACCCTATATTTTTTTATCAAACAAAGCAGTTCCTCTGAGGCTTTGTCATTTAAGTCAGTATAATAAGGATTAACCTAAAAGACCTTTACAATGAAAACTATAGTACTCAGAAAAAAGAGATCCTAGAAGATTTCAGAAAATGGAAAAATATTCCCTGCTCTTGAATAGGAAGATCCAACGTTGTGCAGATGGCCATACTTCCTAAACTATTATGCAGATTTAAGGCAATTCCTATCAAAATGCCATCAACCTACTTTACAGACCTGGGGAAATCACTCTTAAAATTTATTTGGAGCCAAAAAAGACCCAGAATTGCAAAGATAATCCTAGGCAACAAAGGTAAGGCAGGAGGCATTAAAATTCCTGACCTAAAGTTGTACTACAAAGCTACAGTAATAAAATCAGCATGGTACTGGCAAAAAAACATACTTGAGGATCAGTGGAATAGATTACAAAATTCAGAAGCAGATACAAACTCACTCAGCAACTTTATCTTTGACAAAGGGACAAAACATGCTTACTGGAAGAAAGATAGCCTCTTTAACAAATGGTGCTGGAAAAACTAGCTCTCTACATGCCGAAAACTAAAACTTGACCAAATCTATCACTATGCACTGAACTAAAGTCAAAATGGATTAAAGATCTAAATATTAAAAGAGAAAAATTAAATCTCCTGGAAGAAAAAGTCAGAGAAAACCTTGAAGACATTGATATAAGGAAAAAAAAATTCATGAACAAAAATCAAAATTCACATTTAACACTTGAAAGCATCAACAAATGGAACTTCCCCCAGCTAAGAAGTTGTTGCATGTCAAAAGAAATTATCAACAGAGTGAAAATACAACCCACAAATTTTGAAAAAATTTAACTAATAGTATTCAGACAAAGGTCTTCTATATATAAAGAACTTAAAATCATTAGGGTCCCAAAATTCAAAGACCCAATCCACAAATGGGCATCTGAGATGAATACACACTTCGCAGAGAAAGAAATTCAGCAAGCCTATAAATACATAAAGAAATGCTCCACATCTCTAACCATCTGTGAAATGCAAATTAAAACAACACTTAGATACCATCTCAACCCAGAAAGAATGGCTATCATAAATCAGCCAGCAACAAATGCTGGAGAGACTGTGAGGCAAAAGGAACCCTTCTCCACTGCTGGTGGAAATGCAGATTGGTGCAACCATTATGGAAAGCAGTGTGGAGCATCTTTAAAAAACTAGAACTGGAAATCCCATTCAATCCAGCTATCCCACTACTGGGAATTTTCCCAGAAGAACTGGAAACGCCATTCCATAGCGATATCTGTGCACCTATGTTTATAGCAGCCTAATTTATAATAGTCAAATTTTGGAAACAATCAAACTGTCCATAATTTGAAGAATGGTTGAAAAAAGATGTGGTATTTTTATACAATGGACTATTACTCAGCCATAAAGAATGATAAACTGAAAGATTTCATATATAAATGGATGTATATTGAACATATACTCCTAAGTGAAATAAAACAGACCTACATTTGTAAATATCGTATAGTCTCCCTAGTATAAGAAACATAAAGAAGAAATAAGGATTAACCACTAAATGTTTGTAACTTTGAGCCTGTCAGATTTGAAATGGAACAGTCAAGTATGTCAGTATCATGAGAACAATTTTATAAAAGTCCTCATTAAAAATCTTGGACTCTGACATGGCAAGCATTGTTTAGAATTCCCTGCAGAATTAGGAAGAAGTAATATGAAGATATTTTTCATTATTTTCTTTTTATAATTTCTTTATTATTCTGGCTTAAAAACAATCATGTATCCTACTAACACCAGTACTTCCGCAAGTGTAAATTTCCTCAAGTTATCAGCCCTTAAGTCTATCTAGATACTTCTTCAACTGCCAATTACTCTTTCTTAATTTTTGTTTAACTCATTAACAACTTCTATGTTACCAAAAATGCAGTACATTTGTCTACAGACAATGTATTGTCTACAGAAAAATATTGTGAAATTTCCAAACTCCTTAGATAGTGGCCCTTTTCTCCTTTTTAAGTTCTCCTCTCTTGATTTTTCTTTCTGTGCATTTTGTCTTTTGCAAAATAATTCCTCTACATCAAATTCTGTACATTAAAATCCTTTGGTGCTCATTCTGTTACATTTCCTCTTTTCTTGTTGTCCTCTCCTTATTGATCTTACCCAGTGAAGCCTGTTACCATAAACTGTACTTACAAAGTATATCAAAATACACCGCCCTTCTAACCTCAACTTTGTTACCCTTTGTAACTGGAATGTGAAAATAGCCATATAATCGGACTCCATATACTCTTGTTTTTCTAAAATACATTCAGCAGAATATACCATTGTGGACTTTAAAAATTAAGGTAGAATAGCAGAATTCCTCTTTTAAAATACTTAAAGCTTCCTTTGAACAAAACTAGCAACAACTTAGAAAACATCAATACCGCCTTTGCTGTCTGTTCTTGCTTATGGTTTTAACTTTTGCTGTCCTTCCTCTCATGCAGGAACACATAGCTAAATGAAAATAAATCATTTTGTTTCTTGATACAGATTTAAAATATATTATACTAAAATGTTAATCATACTGCTAGGTTTATTATTATATAAATATCCACATAGAATAAGTTATTACATTAATAAATGGATGGATGCATGAATACACAAATATCAAGACACCTCTCACTCAAACATTCTCACATATACTTGCCAATACAGACTTATTTTTTGGTCCTGTCAAATGCAAGATAAATTACTAGTTATCCTAGTATGAAACCCAACCACCATGTCAAGATTTGAACAGAAAAACTATGTGACTAAAACCAGCCATTGAAAATTCAATATGCTGACATTAGAGCAATTACTATGTAAATTGGTGCTAGGAAATGACTTACACAGATATGCTCTGTGATATACTTGTCACTAGCCAGATGCCAAGTTGACATTTCATTTCACTGCCACTTACAATGGGGCACAGAAAACTGTTGCTGAACCAATATGTTCTCTCAAGAATCATGCAAGACAAAGGTTTAAGAACAGAATGAAGTTTCCCCAACTTTCTAGGCATGTCTGATCCTTCATAGGTCTTATAAATGCGATGGAGCTATTGGGATGTGGCAGAATCTTTGGGGAAAGGGCTAATAACAGAAGGGTTTGCTGTTGGGCAGAGGATACTTTTAAAGGTGGTGTTGGGAGCCTGCCCTACCTCACTCTGCTTCTGGGTGGCCACGGTGAACAGCTGCCTTGGCCACATTTCCACTGCAATGAGTTTTTCAACCACAAGCACAAAGCAGAAAAGTTTAGAGACAATCAACCAATCCTCTTCAAGTCTGGAGCCTGAATGAACATTCTCTCCTTTTAGCCTCTTTATCTTAGACACTTGTCACAAATGGCAGGAGCTTAACATACTAACTAAACTACTGGCTGTTCTGCAAACTTGTTTAGAAAATCTGAATTTCCTTGAAGCAAGGGCCTTAACTATCATCTACACATAATGCCTCTTTACATGGCTCTTTGAAAACTAGCAGGCAATAAATGAATTATTGAACTAGTTAGTTAATGAAATTAGAGAGTAAATGGCTGTCATTGAATTTGAGATGTTCTCCTTTTGGTGTAATCATGAAGTCACACTGTAATTTTTAAATTGACTTTCCTCCCATGTACATATGAATGAAACTGGCTGGAAGTGAGTTAACTTTCTCTCTGTTAACATTTCAGGTCATTCCTGTCTACACCAAAATGGTAAAATCATAACTATTTATAATGTGGACATTGAAGGCAGCCCAGAAAATAATTTTCTATCTACTCATCAAGCTAATTACCATGGGATAATAGTACAACATATTAAGTGCTACTGTATGAAAAATATTTCATGTCCTATAGTTCACATAGGTATTTTATATGTAAAGGTGTATGTAGACTTATTTTATTCTAAAATATATTAAAATAATGCAGAACTCTGTAAGTTTAAAAGTTTCACAAGGATTTGTCTCAGGAACTATACTACATGGTTAAGATGCCAATATGAATTATAAACAACTATGAATAATATGTATGACTCAATTCATAAATAACAAATCTAATTTTTTCCTAATATTATTTTAAATACAATATGAAGACATGAATTCAGTTACTTTTGAGGTCTCAAAACTGGTGACTTTAAATGCAAAACTAAAATTCTACTTTTTGAAAGGATGCGCTCTACAACAGCATATTAGGAAGAATTAAATAGCTATATAAAATGAATTTTAAATGGGGATCAGATTTTTGTTATTCAACATTCTGGTTTTACTTTTTACAGTACAAAATATTGTTTTTTACTGTAACAACTACTAAGTTTCTTTTTTTCTGAGAAGTAACTATATTATATGGAAACAGCTTGAGACTACCAAATCTTGCTCTTAAACTGTGTGAAGCTGTAACAGAGCTGTTTTTAGTCCAGGGTTAATTTGGCACCTTACTGAGACGACTGCATCCATACTCTGTTCAGTTCTTTCTGACAATATGTGTTGCAGGTATTTTTGGCCTAATTATCTTTGGTGCCTCATGACCCAGTAAGAAGTATTGCTTCACACATTATCGTTGATCAGAACACAGCTGCCAACTTGGGGAGGACTCTTCACACCAACAATGTCTGCCTGGGAGTTTTCTGTCCTGCAAGCGACAGTCACCTAGGTCTCCCCCAACTCTTGGCTCCATTTGCTTAATTTGCACAGATCATTTAGTTCTGCTTATATTTCTCTTACCTTCATCATGACCTTGAATTTGAGTTAGTGAGCAAGTAGGGACAATGATTTTCTGTTTATTAAAGGACACTGCAGTTTTTCTCTAAACTTTTCATGTCTAGAAAAAAAAAATATTTCACATTTTAAAAACTGGTTTATTTGAGTCCTTTTGGGTAAATATCATTCTTATTGTTCCATTTGGTTATAAGAGGATTTTCCATTGATAACTATACTTAGAAATACTAGTAGATAGAAGTAGGAAAAAGCTGCATTTATATAAACATATGCTAGAGCTGTACTGGTTGGTGAGAAGTTTTCCGTTTCTTGTAGTTAGTGAAACTAGCCAAAATCTAGAGTCTTGTCATAGCATCAGTTTTAAGTGTGACTGGGAACTTGTATTTGGGCACACTAGGGCCCTTTTCCCTTCTTTCTCATTAATTTCTGGTCACCAGGTCAAGATGAAGAGAGCAGTGGAGCAGCTTCCTGTGTCACGTGCACCCCACTTCAATGGCATTCCTCACCTCAGGCTCAAAAGCCACAGAACTAGCTGACCATGCACTGAAATCTGTGAAACCATAGTTCAGAGGGTCTCTTTCCTCATTTAGGTGGATTTTTTTCTCGGTATTTTTCCAGAGCTACTGAAAGCTGACAACACACTGTGTAACGCAGCATTTTCAAAATATGGTGCTTTCGAGTGTGGACCTTTTTGTGAGACCCCTATTCTACTTGTCGTCTCACTGGGGACATGCTCACAGAAGGATATTAGAACTACACGTGCTTGTTTTCTCTCTGCTTCTTTCCTAACCACAATGAAGTGAGCAACACATTCTGCCACGTGCCCCCGCATGCTGTACTGGATGTCACAGACCCACAGCAATAGGCTTAATTGTCAGTGAAGTATCCCTTCTAAAAATAGTGATAGTAATAAATAGTTGACTTACAGAGTTTGTTTTCAAATGTTATTTCAGCAGAGGTTATTAGCTGTATTTGTTGTTAGGCATTTCTTCATGCATGTTATGGAATGGTTTATTTCCAAATATATTCATGGAAGATAGAATGTATATTTTGTTAAAAATATGTGAGGTAATAAAATAATTGCCAATTTCTTCTTAAAATGTTTAGGTTTTATGTAATTTTAATTAGTCTAATAAGTATAAAGATGTCTTCAAAGTTCTATTATAATCCAAGGTGTAGATGCTCCCTTTGCTTGCTTTGCTTATCTTGCTATGGGAGCCATGAGTACATTTCAAAAACTATAAATACTCCTCACAGCAGGTAGTTTGTTCCATTTCTTCACACAGTAAACTACTTTTTCAGTTTACTGTGAAATGATTTATATTAAACTTTCTAAAATACTAAGGTCTTAATTTTAATTAAATCAAGGACTAAATAAAGCCAGATAATTTGTGTAACATGGGTACAAGAATTATGCACCTGTTATTATGCTTATGTAGGTGTTGAACCCAAAATATCACACAATTTTCTTGATGAACAAATAAAGATTTGGATTTCATGTAACTTAATAGTTAACTTAATTTGGTTTTCATTTTGGAGAGAAAACAAAAGACTACAATGGGAGTGTATATTGTCATTTGTCAAATATTTCTGATTATACTGTTATGAAACTGTAAAATTTTATATCCCAAACCTCGTGTTGTTTGACTGGCCCTGACCATGGAACTGTAATCAAGGACACATCATTTAGTCACCACCAGATCAAGGACCATCTGTGTTTTCATTAAGTCTAGCCCAATAATAAGGCCCAAGGTGTTGGCTATTGTTACTAAGCACAATGAACAGAGGCCTTCCTGCTAACCAACACTGAGTAGGTAAAGAAGACCAAAGTAGGAATGTTCATATCCTGGTGTACTCATAGTGAAAGAAAACAAAACATAGTACACCACATAAGATAAGTCCATCTTTGTATAAGCTAACGAAGTGATACAAGGATTGACACGAACAGATGCCCGTATGTGATTATGTTACTCAAAATTTATGATCCCAAATTCTGTATGAATTTTGAAAGGGGTTAGTTTTGACAGAGTAACCAAAATCAATCCATGGTATAGGCAATGAGGGAAAATGTTTTAAGTGGCATTGAGGAGCACCTGAAGGTCTTAAGAACTACAATTACAAGTTTGTTTCAATGCTAATACAATAAATTTGACAATGTTATTTACAAGACACTTTTAGACAAAAAGACAATTATTACTAAGTCTGGTACTTATTTCATGTATTTGCAATTACAATTTCTTTTTGACAATCCCTATCGTTGAAAGGAAATTTATGCTTTTGCAAATGAATAAAATAATAAAGATAAATTAGCATTATCATGAAAGACATTTTAAAGTAAACACTCAGCGCAATTATACTTTTAAAAACCACTAAGCTCAGAAAATTTCAATATAGAATATCATAAAGGTATTATTCTTTTTAAAGGAAATGTAAGAATATAATTAATTGATGACTGAAATTTCTTTGCATTACTGAGGTTAAGCAGAATGTTTATTAATAAAGTAGTGATTTTTTGTGAGTTTTTTAAATATCTTAACAATGTCACTTTTCTTCAGTGGACATTTAAAAGCCTTAAACTTCAGCAAAATGACTCAAAATAGTCCAATAGTCCATAATAGTAGTGGGTTATCAGCAGAACTGGCAATGTCAGAAATTGTTGACATGAGCCCTTTACAGTTCAGCATATTATTATGGCTTTACTTTTTATACCTCATGGTTATACTTTTCTGCTGGATGGTTAACAAGATAAAGCAAGACCTATATAAGAAAAAAAAATAAAGTAACTTTTGTATCTGACAAGGTCACTCAAAACTCCTCAGGATTTACCCTGAAACCATGCACAGCAGTTTGTAGCTCTTTTGTCAGTGTCAGCCACATGGAGGAGTTATGGCCACTGCTTGAACAGTTTGCTCTCTGTGAAAGCCTGAGAGCAAGCTTTCTCTCTAGATGACTCTCCTTAGGCACACTATACATCGTCAGTCATTTTCTTCTGTGGCATCTACAATACTTGAATGGCAATGGAACATCCATCTCTGACAAAACAAAACAAAAAAGCGGGACTCTAAATAAAGAACCATTTTTACTGAAAAATTATATACATATGTATGCATATATACGTATATACAAAATAGTTAGGATAGATATATAGCAATTTTCTGTTCAATGAAAATAAATATTTGTGTTAATAGTTTTTAGACAAGATATCATGTCTGTACCTTGTCTTCTAAATAACTATTATGAAGCTAGCAATATGAAATGTATTAATTATTGTAACTGTCCTACTTAACTGTTTTGAAATTGTCTCATTGATATTTCTTTCACATCAAATTTAAAAAATAAAAAGTAAAAGCTTTAAATGATTTCTCCTTTCTTTCTATTACATTTGAAATATTCTAACCTTTCAAATAAATCATTGCTAAACAGTGGTGTATTCATTTCCAAGCCATTCTCTAAACTCTGAGTTAATTTTGTACACTGAGTTATTTAGTTAAAATAACTCCGAGTTATTTTAAAATACTTCAGTATAATGTAATGCAATAATTATAGGTATTTTACTCACATCCTTGGAAACTTATTACAAAAAAGTTTTATTTTTGTTAATTGTATGTTTGCCATTTTGATACTTATTTGTAAGCATGAACATATAAATTGTGTTAAAACTTAAGTCTGAAAATTTTTTGAAAATCGGTTTTGAATCCCAAGATTTCCACATATTTTATCACTGAGTTACACACATAAGCCCCCTTTATGAAGTGTTTAAACACAGCTTCATGTTGATAGGTCATCTTTCATCTTTTTTCTTATGAGCAGAACATACTTATTAAGAGAAGGAAAGCTCCTGTCTGAGAGAGAGACAGGAGCGGCCTCCCGAGTGAGTGTCCCCCAGAAGCTGTCTCTTGTAGAGACTTTTATAGAGAAGATGTGGGAACTTGCTTAGATGGGTATGAGGTGGGACAAAGACTATGGTCAACCAATGAGGTTACAAGGATTATTGCTCAGATAAAATTGATTAAAATTGGGATCCAATGGGAAGGCAAGTCACAGAGCAAGCAGGGAAGAATACCACCTTCGAGTTTGTGCTCCTAACTCTTTCCGGGGTCTTTTAAGGTTATTGAAGAAGACAAGGTGACTTTGCAACTAGAGACAGACACTCCTCCACC
Source organism: Myocastor coypus (assembly GCA_004027025.1). Classification (NCBI taxonomy): domain Eukaryota; kingdom Metazoa; phylum Chordata; class Mammalia; order Rodentia; family Myocastoridae; genus Myocastor; species Myocastor coypus. The sequence continues at coordinate 229,582 of PVJA010000047.1, read as the reverse complement.
TGGGCCAGATCTCAAGATAAGAGTAAACAAAAGCAACTACATAGTTCCTTAAGAGTAGGCATCAGGGATTGTTAGATATGTTAGATAGGCCATGGTTGTATTTAGTAAACTTCTGTTCCCATCTTGACATCATGTTAAACCTAAAATACACAAGCATATATTCTTAATAATGCCCTACATTCTTATCAGTATTTCTAGTAATGTCCAACGCAGTCAACTTAATCGCAGAGTCCCAAATCCAGTGCCAGAATTTGCTTGTGAATTCAATTTGGAACAGCTGAAGTGCTAACTGGGCAATGAAATTAAATCTTGCTACAAGAGATCATTTATTCCTTTGAGTAGAAAATCAGATTCACATTCTCATTATTATTTTTTTTTTTCCAGGACCATTATAATCTTCTCCGTCTGCTTCTAGCCTCTGTCATCTTCATTGTACTGTGCAACCTTCTGGTACAAGAAAGAGTAAACATGGCTCCATATCACCATGATTAACAATATCTGAAATGCTTTATGTTGACTGCAGGCTAACATCCAAACTCCTTAGAATCACTTTTAAGATCCTACCTGATCTGCTTTCAACTTACAGACACATCCATAAAGACTTCCCTAATTCTTTCAGACAAACTTAGTCACACTTCCTTAGGACTCACATTGCCTGCATGCCATCTATTATGTCACTTGTCTCATTGGAGTCTAATCAGGTTTTATATCTTCCCACTAGTCTGTGAACCCTTAAGGGAAGAGACTGTAATGTATTCGTATTTGTATCCTAAGTGTCTCACACTTTCCCATATGCCATATCTGTCTCTCCTACTTTTCTCTTTTCACAGAAGATTTGACAGGTCAAAGAAAAAAATAATTAAATAACATCAGCAAGAATTATAGTAGTGCCTATCAAACCATTGTTATGACCAGATATAGTGTTACAAAGTTTACAGAGATTGCTAATTTAATTCAACATAAGATATTTCTTTCGCCCACATTACTATATATGAGAAAACTTATCTTGTAGGATTTAAAAAGTTGGCCATTGTCAACAAGTGATCAGGACAACATTTGAACCTAAGTTATATGATGCATAAAATGTGACTTAATGTTTGAAAACTAATCATCAAGCCTGAGAGAGTAATGAGTTTGTAATGTGGCCTATATGAAAAAAAATATTATAGATATTTATATGAAAAAGAAACAAGGGGAGGCTATCGACTTGTGGACTCCACTCCTGTCCCTCTCTTGGACAGGTGTTTAAGAAAAAAAAAAAAAAACTGACTACTTATAGTCTAAGATTTTAGGAAGGCTTTTTATATATAAATACTGTGTAAGGTCCCAATAATTGCTCTTTATACACAGTGAAAAAACTGAGCAGGGCAAGTAATAATTAAAGTATAGAAAAACATGAAATTCATGTATGATTATTTCTTAAAATCTTATTTAAAGTTATCTTCAGGTATAGCAGCATGCAAACTCATAGCAGACTACAAATGAGTGTTGCTTAAAGATACTCGACCATCATGTTGGAATCAAGAGAATGCTCTTGATGAAATGAAATACAGTGCTTTTTCTGTTTTGATTAAGATCAAGTTTCCCCTAGGAATACGTCCTGAAACAAAATTGACTTAGTTTTAGAATTATACCTTTCGGGCCCGGCGGGATGGCTCAGTGGTCTAAAGCGCCTGCTTGGGAAAGCTTGAGCGGCTTCAGGGACTGCAGTTCGATCCCCGGCACCACATGCTGTGCCAGCCCTGCCCTCAGGATGGGCTGAGCCGGCCATAAAAATGAGTGAATAAATAAACAAAGGTTCTGAAACAAGAAAAAATAAATAAATAAAATTTAAAAAGAAAAATAGAATTATACCTTTCCTATGGAGCAACTCCAACAACTAGTAGGGTATAGAGAAGAATGTGAAGAAATAGGATTGGAAGATAAATAGCCAAGAAAAGATGCAGTGTGCAGCTGCTTTTCATTGTGGGTAACTGGGGTTCAGTCCTGCTGGGAAACTGGGGGACCAGAGAGAATATACTTCATTTGTCACACCTTAAGAATATTCTATTTCTATTTTTTATGGGTTATTTCCTGCTCCCTGGATAAGAATTTCTTCCAGAACTTGACAACTTTTCATTTTCCAAAAATGGGTGAATACATTTAGTCAGCTCTGCTGATGCTTATAATAGGACCGACTAAGTCATATAATTTCGCTTCTAAATATAACGTGAACCTGTCTTCTGTAGGCCAGCTTCAGTTCCGATAGTTCTACCACACTTTCCAAGTTGGTTCTCAAGTATTCGTGTAGCTCTCTATTAAAATTCAATGTAACACATTTCATTTGAAAATTAAACTCTTTCTCACTTTGTATTTCTCATTGTGTTGTAAATGTATTGAAGTTAAACTTTGATCACTGTTTCCACTTTGAATTCTGGCTTATTTCAGACCCTCAGTAAGTCATTGTGACTTCAATAGATGAATAAATGAGTAAATTAATCAGCTAATGCATAAATAGAAATAATCCTTTCACATTTCATAAGTGACCATAATTTAACCTCAACAACATAGAAGTTATTGAAAGCATTTTAAAGAGACAAAGCCTTTATTATATATAATTCATCTTGTAACATTTTATATCTGATTTTTTCCTGACCAGATTTTATATAGCTGATAAGTATCTTCACACAGAATAAGCATTATATATATATATATATATATATATATATATATATATATATATAATTTAATTAACAAAAAATGTTATGTCCAATATCTTAGTTTGGTGTTTACAAATAATTCACCTTCTTTGAAATATCACTTTCATTCCCAGTACACTATGAAATGTGATGGTCTGTGCAGTAAGTGCAATTATTCTGAATATTGATATATGTGAGCACTATTGTCTTGGGTCTTTGCTTTGTTTAGAAGAATTAATGTTCATGCATAATTACAATCTCAGTATGCTGAATTGCATGGACAGTGCTTTTCATATGTATTCATTGTATGTCAAGACATTTTTCCTCCTACATTCTTGAAAATCACTGAAAGATCTGGCTCATATTATTTAAGATATGCTAAAATGAATTTCAAAATTTCTATAGCATATGCATGCCCACATCATCATACCATTTTGATCATTTTTCCCAGCTCTTTATTCTTGGTTGAAAATATCAAAATCTACTTGTTTGTTAAACACTGTACTTTTTAAATTAAGTAGGTCATGCAGCAACAGGATAAAAATATTCATATTGCAATCTCAACTCCATAAAGAGAAAATGTCTTGAAATTTTTTTAAGATGTTCATTTAATGTAATTATGTTGAGGTTAAAACTTAATATGATATTTCTATGTGCTTGTATTCTGCAAGTGGTCCTTCAATTTTAATTTTTCATCTATAACCCTGAAAACTGTATCCCCATCACCACCACAGAGCCAGAGAATGACACACTTTACAATCAAACTGACTAATTAAACATTATTATTGCAAAAGTTAAAAATCAAATCCCTTCATGAAACACATAAAAATTTTAACTATGTGCTCAGTGAAAACAATTTTATATTATATCACTTATCCTTAATTGTATCATAAAACAACAGGAAAAAGATTCGTTAACATGTGCACATTTTAACAGCTTGGCTTATTTGAACCTCTGATACAAAGAGAGTAAATTAATTATTTCATTAAGAATAAGTGTGGGGGCCCGGCGGGATGGCTCAGTGGTCTAAAGCGCCTGCTTGGGAAGGCTTGGGCGGCTTCAGGGACCGCGGTTCGATCCCCGGCACCACATGCTGCGCCAGTCCTGCCCTCGGGATGGGCTGAGCCGGCCATAGAAATGAGTGAATAAACAAACAAAGGTTCTGAAACAAGAAAAAAAATAATAAATAAAAAATTAAAAAAAAAAAAAAAAGAATAAGTGTGAAGGAGCCCAGCAGGATGGCTCAGTGGTCTAAAGCGCCTGCTTAGGAAAGCTTAGGCGGCTTCAGGGATCGTGGTTTGATCCCTGGCACCACATGCTGTGCCAGCCCTGCCCACAGGGCAGGCTGACCCGGCCATAAAATAAATAAACAAACAAGAGTTCTGAAACAAGAAAAAAAAAATAATAATAAGATAAGTAAAATTCTTAAAAAAAAAAAAAATAAGTGTGAAAAGGCTGGGCAAATATCTCAGTGGATGAAAGCACCGACGAGCAGGCACAGGAGCCAGGTGCTTCATGCCCAGGCCTACTATGCCAGCCTGACGTCCAGTGCATGCTGAGATGGCAGTTGAGATTGAGCATGGTGTTGTGCCTCTGTAATTTCAGCTCTTGGGGGGCTGTAAACAGGTGGATCACTGCAAGTCTGGTCTAGCAGTGAGACCCAGAACACCCTGTAGATCTTTCCCTAAAATACAAAAACAAACAAACAAATAGTGTGAAAGGAGCTCATTAAAAATATATATGAATGATGAGAGTAAACATTATAGTTTAAATTCTCTGTTTGGAAAAGTACTACACAAAAGCATGTTTTCACCATTGTTTGACAACATAGTCCAATAAATAGCAGGATGAGTTAGCTTACGGTTTTCTTCAACGTAGCTTATACCTTATAGCGTTTTTCCTCTCCCATCATCTACAGCTGTAAGCACAAAATGTACCTGGAAAGGCTGCCAAACACCAGCATCATCATCCCATTTCATAATGAAGGATGGACCTCACTCCTGAGAACCATACACAGCATAATTAACCGAACCCCAGAGAGTCTGATCGCAGAAATCATTCTCGTGGATGACTTCAGTGACAGAGGTAAGATGCAACTGATAAAGCTTTGTCTGAATTTGTGATCAACTACAGAATCATGAAGGGCCTTTAAAAGGGCAGATAGTGAAAGTTTATTTTGGATTCCATCTGAAAGATGATTATGAAATGTTACCGTGACTGGAGAGACCGTTGGACAGTTGTAAAAGATGCTCAGTGAAAAACTATTGCTATAATTTGCAGAACTACGAGAAATTTGTACTGCAATTCTGTTGTAGATTAGATTTGGCAAAATATCTTAAATTGTACTTTCGACTTCATGAGACACATCGTAAAATAAAGTCTTATAAGGACATATACATGGCATATTCAAGTAGAAAATTAAAGTCTGTTCCCATTTATGAAAAGTATGCCCACTCTTTTATTTCTGATATGATGTGTTATCTAGGCTATGCTTATAGAAATTGATGAATGTTAGAAATTATAAGGAATACACATGAATATTTTCCTGACAAATCAAAACGTTATATACTTTACCTGAACAATAATATAGTCTCATAGCAGAGATTATGAGAAGTGTTGACCAAGTTTTTAATATTTTTACCCAAACTGATTTATGAAACAGAAGAGTACGATTATGAAAAACATTCTGAAAGACTTCATAAGTCATATTTGGCCTAAATTGCTCATTAATACTTCAGGGGCAATAATTTCTTAACTCATGCAAGTAGAAAAAGGAAAGCTTTAAAATGATACTGACTTATCTGTCAATATCATTCTCCATCTCATAGTCCATTTTATGAGGAATATTCACTTAATATCTGTAAGAAGGAGTGACAATATAGTGGTGTGTTTGTATATCATTTTTATGCTGCAAAAAATAGGATACACAGAGATCGTATGGGCTAATCAAAAATTAAAATTTGATTCTAATGAAACATCATATTATTCAGTATTTTTGTAAAATCTGGTCACTGTGATAATATTAAGTGGTATTTTATAGAGTTCCAGTATTTACTGCTTTATTTTAAAACTAATTCAGCTGTTGCCTGACAGGCATTAGAGTATGTATGACAAAATTTTGATTGTTTGACATTTTATTTATTAGAACCCAAATTACCAACTCATCATTTTTGTTAGATTTCAAAAACAATTTTGCCGTCTATTACTTAGGCAGAGAGGCATCCAAAGCCACTGAAAGTATATGGTACAATGTGCAGCTGATATTTTCAAACGCTTTCAATTCAAATAGTACAGTTATAATATTTTCTGGCAATTAAGGTTATATTTTTTAAATAAGTCATTGCCCAAATTAAAAATAGTTTTGTGATGTGCTATCAAACCTAAAATTTTGTCTTAAAAATGTATACCATATATAGTGTTTACCCGCATATACCTATATATCTATATCTACATAATCTCTATCTATCTATATATCTATATCTATATATCTATACGTATATCTATATCTATATGACAGAGTGATAATGATGTGGAACAACAGGTCTCCGAGGAAATTGTGGCGAGTATCAGAATAAGTAAGGTCATGTATCTTTCAGTGTGTTCCTCCATAATTAACTTTGTTTTACTAACCTACTTATTACAGCAGAATTTTGATACAGGGATAAAATAGTAAGAATTACTTAGTGGCAGAAAAACTGTTCCGTGGAGAGCATTTTTTAACTGAATACTTCTCATTGGCACTTTTTAACTGAAAGTCTGCAAACTGGGAAGACATTCCACTGCATTAAATTACTATTATCTTTGGTCCAGTGTCACCTTATGTGAGCCATCTTTCCTGTATTTTTGTTACTGTTACTTACCTAGGAAGTAACAGTGTGTGTCAACACACTTACAGTGGAGTAGTAGAATACATAGAGGATTATTTTATTTGACATAGTAACAAGGAATTTTTTGCTTTTTACTGAACCTTTTTAAGGATAGTTACTATTTTTAATGTTTAGGTAAATCATTTATTCAGTCTTGTACTATAAACTATCAAGTTTTAAGTATTATTTTACAATCAAATGCAAAATATATTTTGAAAGGATTTCAAAAGCATTTTATAGGGCTGGCATGATGGCTCAGTAGCCTAAAGCGCCTGCTTAGGCAAGCTCGGACAACCACAGGGTCTGTGGGTTGATCCCCAGCTCCACATTTTGTGCCATACTCACCACCAGGGCAGGCTGAGCTGGCCATAATATTTAAAAAAACATTTTAATTTTATAGATTCAGATTTTGTGGTACATGCCTGTGATACCAACTACTGGGGAGGCTAAGGTAGAAGGGTCATAAGTCCCCATTCAGACCAACCTGAGCAGTGCAGGGAATTCATCTCAAAATTGCAAAAGGGGTGCGGGTTTAGCTTAGCTGTTGATCCCTTATCTAGCATGCACCCATCTCTGGTTTAATCCCCAGCACTGCAGAAAAGACAAATGAAGATGTTTCTATAATCTTTTATAATTGTGCAGCTGTATAAAGTAAGAAAGATCCTCCTTGTATATATTTCTCTTTGGATTATAAGCCCTTTTAAGAAAAATTAGTTGGACTATATGAAGGACTGAGCAAACCTAAGGAGCATCCCCACTGCTTTCTGAATTACGGGAAGTGTGGAGAGGCAGTCCCATGAGCCCAGTCCTGGTGCAGGACTCGAGAGTCATTGCTTTGCATTGTGGACGCCCATCACCAAATGGTTCCCCAATGATGTAGCATAAACAGTCTCCATACTTGGAGGGAATCCTCACAATTTTATCAAATCTACTTCACAGAAACTTAGCTGTTGTCTTTCTGTCTACCTATCATCTAGGTATCTATCTAAATGCTGAGTTATTTAGAGAATATATGAGGTCTAATTATGATCATTTATTATGTATTGGAAAAACTAACACTGCCTTAACATGAACAATTTCAAAACACCAATAGGCCAGCTGGGCGTGGTGGTGTGTGCCTGTAAATCACAGCACTTGGGAGGCTGAGGGAAGAGGATTGATGTAAGTTTGAGACCAGCCTGGGCTACAGAAATGAGCTCAAGGCCAGCCTGAACTACATAGTGAGACCCTGTCTCAAAAATGACAAAAAAAAAAAAAAAAAGTAGGCTATTAGGAATATTGAAATAAATTTTCTAGAAATTTCATACAAAAATACCATGTTATTTATGTAAATTATCTAAGGAATCTTAGTTGAGTGCTTAGTACAATTCTGTTTTATTGATTGATTGATTGATTGATTGAGACTGGGTCTCGCTATGCAATTCAACCTGGCCCTGGGCTTTTGCAGAGATCCTCCTGTCTCACTCCCTAGTGCCAAGATTTTAGGCATGTGCTACCATGTCCAGTTCTGGGGCAGCACAGTGGGTGCCCAGGGATCTGGGGCTGAGATTGGATGGCATGTGGGGCTGCAGATCGAACTCGGGTCCTTGCGCTTGCCAGGTAGGTGCTTATGCCTCTGAGCTATGTCATTGAACCTGTATAGTACAATTCCTTGCAAGAGTATTTTTCATTATCATAAGAGAAAAAGCTAACCACAGAGCATTTATTGCCTATAGGCCCTCATCACAGAGAAATAATTTATACTGTTTTAATTATAACTGTACTGTTAGTGCTTTAATTTATTCTTTCTTTTTGATAATCTCAGAAAAAAATATTTTGTAAATCTAGAAGTTCTTTTAATCAGCTTCTTAAAATTAAACTAAGCAGTTGTGATAAATTCAAATACAACAAGATATAGGAAATTAATTGGCTTTTTAAGGAAGATTATTTCTAAAGCTCTATAATTTAAATTTTCAGAAATACAATTCCAATTCAGTACACTATGAGACTTAATAGCTTTGCACTACACTTCTTCCAAGATATTATTCGTGATCCCTCAGCCAAAAGCAATAAAATGTTAACACTTTATCAAGTATTTTTGCCTTATATATTATGTCTCCATGTCGATAAAGTGAAACAAACACGCCAAAGCCAATGTTGTATCCTTTCTATTAACAAAAGTGTATTATTACTTGGAAACTCTGCTTCCAATAAATGTAAAATTTATGATAATTCGCCTGTACCTTAGTAAAGAAAAGAACACTAAAATAATAATAAAATTCTGGAATCATTTTGAATTATTGCCCAGTAATTCCTTCTAATCCTACCTAAATAGGATTGAAATTGTTCTTCTATGAAATTTTGAAGCCAGTACCGTGCCGACCAGTTTAAGTTTAGATATTTATGAGGCAAGCTTCATAAACAGAAGGTTGTGTCAGTCTTAGAATATAAACCTGCCATCTCCACGCTCTGAGCCTGCAGGTAAGTTTGCGACAGCCACCACCGAGGTTTTGCTATTTGACACTCAACTGAAGTAAGCGAAAATGTGACTGTTCCCTCCAGGAAGCTCTCAGAAATCTATTTAACAACTTAACTTGAGGCCCAGACTATTACAAGGTTTCGTGATGGCTTTAAAGCAGGACTAATCCCGGGCTTATCTCCCAATTCCAGGCACCCTTAACCACATCCACACGGAAACTGCTGAAATGTGTGAAATATCTGAGGCTTAACCTCGGAGACAGGGGACACCGGCACCTCACAGTGCTCTAAACCTTATGTGCTTAGGTGAATCCCAGTCCAGATGGCGCAGCGGGCACTCTGGGTATTGAGCATGCAGGCCGGTTCCACTTTGCCCCCAAGTTCACACACAAGCACAAACGCACAGATACACACCAGCCATGTCTGCTGGTGATTTTAATTAATTAATAGTTAATTAAAGAGCAAAGTCTCTGGGCATTTGAGCTTCACAATGATCAATTATTGTTTATATGCCGGTTAGAGGGGAAAAAGGTTTGCGCTATCCTCTGAAAATCGCAATGCTAGCAATTTTAAATAAATACGACTTATTTTTCTTTCTGAAATGTCACAGAGGATTGTCACAGGAAAGCTGCAGGGACACTTCACTTGGCAGAGAGCACGCTGGCACTTTGCTTCCAAGTACACACACACACACACACAGGCACGCTGAGCCTCTCTTGCTGCACGGCGCGTGGCGTCCCTGGACTGGCGACTTCAGCGACTCCTTCATGCTCCTCAGCCATGTAAGCCCTCAGACCTCATTTAGATAAATCACAATTTCCATTTCAATGTCTAATTTTACACAATTTAAAATATGAAACACTATTATGTACTTCAAAATTGGGCTTGCACGTCCCATAATAATGTGAATACATAAAAATCATAGCGTCAAAGAATCTCCTGCTTCATAAATAAGATCTTAAGAAACCTTTCCATTTTCTTACATTATTTAATCATATTGATTAATTATGTCGCTTAACCTCCATATCATATTGTTTAACATTTATTATTCACTTCTTTGATATACTTTTCTTCTTCCTCTCATGGACAAATTTCATATTTAATTTCTTGTTACTCTACGTCTTCTATTGCCATTTCTTTCCCTGTTAAATTAATATTTTGAACATTTGTTACATTAATTTTCCTTTGGAATCAGTCAATAATTTTGTATATCAGGTTTATATATATTTAGAGCTAAACATTATTTATCAAGCTCGGGAGATAGCTCAGCAGCATAAACACCTGCCTGCCAAGTGCAAGTCCTGAGTTCAATCCCTGGAACACACACACACACACACACACACACACACACACACACACACACACAAGCACGAAGATGGACAATGTCATTAAAAATTCTACACAATTAACTGGATTGAAAGTGTTTATAAATCTTTAAAAGAGTATGGGCCTTTCTAATGATTTCACAAGTGGTAAGGATAAAATCTCAATTTCTAATTTATACAAATAGTCCACAAGTACAGCTTAAGGAAAGTTTGCAGAAGAAGACCAATCAGTTGGCATAAGTTTTACATCTACTCAATGTTGTAAGATATCATCAGCTGGAAAGGTTGCATAAGAGAAGTAGAATGGCAATGGGTTTCTATTTTATATTATGAAATACTAAAACAGAAGTGAAAATAAAGATTCTGATCGAATAGTCAACAAAAATGATTTACTGGTGGCATTCCATCAGCTATTTCACTAAGCCATGCGACAACCGATTTTTCTGCTTCCAATTTATTGAGTGCTAGTCATTCTGGGAATTGTTTATATTTAATAGCCATATTTAAAATAGCAAGACTCGCTGTATTTTGAAATGTGAATATAATATCAAACTCAATACTAATAAGTAACAGAAACTAGGAAAATGTTACAATATTCTACTTGAGACTTTGGTTTTAGAATTTGAACATTATCTACTGAAGATGTTAAAGAAAGATACAGAGTTCTGACATTCAAAGATTATGTTCCACATTAGTGAGTTTTATACATGCCTTTCATAGAACAGATCTTACATTACCAATCTATCTTGGTAGTTGCATGGGAATCTGGGATATTGAATTCGTGGTTCTGGAGTTCAAAATATAAATATGAAACAGAAGCAGGCATTGTAGTCCATAAGAAAATGATCCTAAATTACTCAGAAACAAAAATTTGAGAAGTTACAAAAAGATCTTTGGGGATTATAAAATATGATCATCTCTCAGTTACAGAGTCTGATTTCTGTAGGATCTGAGGTAGAACACAAACATGTTTGGAGTTTCTCTTGCTTTAAAGTGAAAGACTCCAGACTACATGATGCAAATTTCTACATACACAAGTTGTGTTAAAAATAGTCCTGAGTTATATGTCCTTCCTGAGCCTCCATACTGCCTCCATATTTAGAGTAGAATTTTATTGTTTCCTTTTGCTTCTAAAGCACAGATGTAAATAATATTTTCAGGAATGTTTCCAAAATTACATATGTAGTTAAATCCTCACAATAAAATTACACTGTGTTATTTGATCCTGTAGAAACTGATTTCAAAATAGCTGCTCATTTTGCAGATTTGGAAAAGATCTGAGACACTATAAATGTGTACATTTATGACTATCTCATTTAGCTAACTTTTTTTCAGTTTTTGTTATTTTAGCATTCAGATTCAATTTGAATATTCGGAGATACATCTATATAAGTGCATTTTTTATACATTTGCTCTTTCAAAAATGGCTAAAATACTCTAATATTTCAAAGAATGCAATAACCAAAACTCAGTTCATCTCTGCAACTTAAAATACAAGCTCAGTGGGCTGGGGAGATAACTCAGTAGAATAAGTGTTTGCCTGGCAAGGGCAAGGGCCTGAGTTCAGTCCCCAGTTCTGAAAAACAGAAAACAAGTGAACAAAAAAAATACAAGCTCAAGTGTTTGGGAAAGTAGAGGGCTAACGGAAGAATATGATGTCCACGTGCTTTTAATTGCTGTGGTGAAAGACACACTGTCATTAATTCTCGACAGATGTCCCCTCTCTTGGAACACACTAATGCCATCATGTTGACACTTGCTTTTTTTAAAGTTTGATTTTAAGTTTACAATTAACAATAATATATGCTTAGGTGGCACAGAGCAATGCTTCTCTTCTGAAGCTGTTATGCCATCATCCATTTTGTTCTTATAAGGTTTGATTAAAAAAAAAAAATATGGTGAATGCTGCTGTCAGGTGCTATTGACCTCTTATGTGATAGCATGAGACAGCCCAAGATATGAGTGTTCTGTGAGTTCCATTGGCCGGCATATATTGGGTTGTATGTTAAATTTCTTGTTGCTTTCTTTCCTTTGTCACTTAATAAAGCATTTTATACTTAAATTAATGAAAACAGTATACCATTACAATAATGTTTCTAAAATACTTGTATGGAAAATATTTTAGGAGTTAGAATGGTCACAATATTTATATTGACCTTGTCAATGGCTTGTAAATTATTTTCAGTCATTTCATTTTGAAGAGATGATAAGTCTTATGAAATTATCACTTTTCTAAATACCATTTGGGGTTTTTTTAGTACTTTATTTTCTCCTCTTCAGTAGCTTAAAGCATGTTTAATGCTCATTTTTGTAGGCCATCAGCAGCTGGCCTTGAATATTTCATATTTGAAATTGGGTATTTTCATTCTTAGGAACAAAATGACTTAAAAATTTACCTATCTCTAGGTTGGAAATTTGTCCTGGACTCATGTTCTAAAACAATGCTTACACAGATAAAGGCAGCAACTGGTAGAGAAGTTGATCTGATTTTTTTTTTTCTGGAGGAAAAATAGACATGGTTGAATTAATATGTGTTTGGCATAGAAAGAAATGATTTTATAAGAGCAAAACTGTTACAGCTTGCCAATGTCACAAAGACATGACTTACTCAAGAAAAATAAATTGCGCAATTCATTTTATGGCAGATTAAATCCCATTTATTTTCCTTTCAGACAGCTGTTTAGAATCGGATGTCACTTGTGGGAAACCATTTTATGTTGAGCTTCAGATTTTGGGCAGGCATAACTTTGTCCGATGAAATAAAAGGTTATGTTTTATGATTATTTTTCCTGTCAGCCCAACTCAGCCAGTGAGCTTTGATAATGTAGTGTTCAGTATTTCAAGCAGCTTTTCTGATGTCTAAATGTCCATCAGCCCTTAATTTATATTTTCTCAAAAAGCTTTGCATTGACACAAGGCAAAAGAAAAAAAAAAAAGCCCTGAGAAATTCTCCTAAACATTTTCTCCTTTATGTGGAATTTTGACACTAATTTGGAAAATTAGCAGTCTCCCAGCATTAAGATTTCTGGCAAAGTGGAAATGTTTGAACATCAAATTAATGTCTTTATGTAGTGTGTTTAACAAAACCTTCCGGATGAGATGCTTTCATTATATCTAAGGAACAACTGCATGAAATGACAGCATCTTCTTCCATGATGAATGTGTAAGTGGGGTAGCACAATTGTAACCTTTTATTAGTAGGTAAGGAACCACACTGAAGGGCAACATCCTGGATTACGTGCTAGGTCAATTGTACATGCTACGATAAATGCTAGATTTTTTAAAATGTATATTTTTCATGCCTATCCATGCATAATTCCTTCCCACAGTAAGCTTTTTCAGACATCTAGTCTGACAAACTGAAGAAATCCTGATAGCTATCTTTAACTTATTAAAGCTACACTGCAATCATATAGACATTCTAGATAATTGGGTCTAATTTATTACCAATTCTTGCCTTCACATCAAAACAATAATGGAAGCTATAATTTACTGTGTTTCTGCATACGTATTAGAATAGAGGACTCCTGAGAGTAATACTGATTTGAATATTTAATTCTTAGTATCCACAATATCCTTCGCAGACTTCAGGGGTCCAATCACAATAATTTTCCTGGAGAAAACAATGTTCCTAACAGCCTGAAAAGGCTCTCAGAGTAATAAAATGGGTTATCAGAGTTAAGTGTGTTTCTTCTGGGTTCCAGGGTGATGTATATTAGAATTGACAGAGACCCAGAAATGGAATGTGCACTGGGCCTTTGTAGGTCATCTGGTTCTGTCTTTATTCATGATAAAACCCTAAAAATTCTGCTTTGCTTCTCCCAAACAAACATAGAATCTCGATTTCCCAGGGACATACTGGTTCCTTTGTGTCCTACAGATCTACAGATGAAAGGCATTATAGGCTTGGGACTGGGTTTCAAGAAAAAGTAGAGCTGGGAATCGGGTAAATGGCTAGCATTGGATTAGATACAAACTGGACATATATCCTTTAATTTTTCATCAATTTTGCTTGGCCACTTAAAGCCTAGAAAAAGAATTCAGTATTAAATTTATTCAGTATTACGTTTATCTGTCTGTCTGTCTATCTATTTGTTTATTTATTTATTTATTCATTTATTTATTTTGGTTTCAGGGATCAAACTCAAGACCTTACACTTCCCAAGAAGGTGCTTATGCTGCATACCTATAACCCCAGTGCTTAATTTACTTTATATTTAAACTTGCATTTATTCATAAGCTACTCGTGGCCATTTGACAATGCCAGAGCTCCATGAAAAGACTGCTATGTACTAGAGCTTGGGCAGCTAGGACAGCAAGAGCAAAAGAGAGCGTCATTTTATAGGATGAGATAGTGTCTAGCTCTAATCTTATAATTTTAGCTTGTATATATTATATTTCTATTTCCAACTTATTGGAAATACATTTCTGAAATAAAATTCAAGATAGTAGTTCTTTCCATGCTGGGCTTTTTTTCCCCTCTTTTTTTTTTGCCAGGTTAAAATGATTCTTAAACAAATAAATGATAGAATTTATGGAGAAAAAGAGTTGCATTTTCTTTTCATTTATTTAATTTCTGGTATGTTTATTTTTAAAAAAATGAACTCTTACATAATTATACACTAATGGAATAGACAGTAATAGCTGTAGCTTAGAGCCTAGTCCTTAGGGATAGAGATTCCTCAATTTAAGTTCCAGATCTGCTATTTACAGACTTTAGGGGCTTAAAAAACAATGTATGAATCTGGATTACAGAAGCAATGAGGTAAGACTTCACTGATTTTTTTTTTTTTTTTTTGCTGTCATGAGAAATTATTACCAAATTAGAAAAGGTAGGGAAAAAAAAAAAAGTTCCCCAGTACAGAGGGAATCCAGAAAGGCAGTCCTTGATTATTGCACTTAACATCAATGCCCTCAGGTTTAAACGCTGCTACCTGTTGAAATAATCCAGATTCAGCTTTGCCCCTCTGAAGCCTTCATGTAATGTATGCATAAAGTGATAACTGCTCAAGTCTGAAGTCACAAAAATAAAACAAAGGTAAATTTTAAGTTCGAAAAGTTTGTTTTCAAGCTTTGACAGATTACACAGCAGCGGCACCAGTATGTGTTTGAGGTGGTGTCGGTAGTACTGGTGATAGCGGTATGTGGGGGTGTACTTGGTTGTTTGGTCTGCTTTGTAAGTAATCAGAAGAATAAGTAATTTGGATGAACATCGGTTTGTTAAATTTTAGTCACACTTTGTCTCAGTTGGAGGTGCAACATCAAAACTCAGATTTTCTTATAACCAAGACCTCTCCCCCAGAAAAAGTAATATTACTATAACATTTTATTATCAAGTTGGCACCTTGTGAATAGATACATACCAGTCTTCCATTCTCTATTTTTCCCCATCGCAGTTATTTTTCAATTTTTTTTCCTTTTGAGAAGTTTCTTTCCCATTCACAGTATTTATTGTAGTTTTTGTATCTTACTTACACTTACACTTACACTAGGGAGAAAATCTGAAGTTCACACATTAGTCTGATTCATTTGACTCATCAGTGTGGTCTTTAATTGCTTCCATTTAGTGATAAAAGTCTTAAATTTATCTTTCTTCATAGCTAAGTAGTACTCCATTGTGTACAAATAGCACATCTTTGTTATCCATTCCTTGGTTGCTGGGCATTTGAGTTGTTTCTAAGACTTAGCTATTACACATTTTGCTGCTGTAAACATGGGTGCACATGTACGACTGTGGTATGATGTTTTCAGTTCTTCTGAAAAAATACACAGGAGGGAACTTGGGAGAAAGCTCCACAGCACAAGTGCCTGCCTGGCAAGTGTAAGGTCATGAGTTCGAACCTCGGTCTGAAAAAAAAAAATGCAGGAGAGGAATAGCTGGCTGTAATCCTAGTTTTTTGAGAAATCTTGCTTCTGATTTCCCTGGTGGTTGCAGCAGTCTGCACCCCACCATCCACCGTCAGGTTCCTTTTCTCCCATAACCCCTCCAGTATTTGCTACTGGTTAACTCACTGATGATAGCCATTCATTCTGAGGCGAGATGAAATCTAAGTGTTGTTTTCATTTGCATTTCCTCCTGCAGTTCTAAAGTTCATGAACATTCCAAATGCAGACACCTCTTATTTTTTATGAAGAGGAAAAGCATAATTTTCAGAAAGCTCTGGTCTTTCTACGATTTCATAAAACTAATTCTGAAGAACAACTAGTATTTTAAAATATTGGCTTAATTATGAAACTTGATAAGCTTTTTATGTAATTTAATAATTGTTTTAATAATTGAATACTGTGCAATTTGTATTTATTATCTTTAACTACAGTTGTTAAATAAATTAAGTGAATGTTTTCACATTAATAATTTAGCAACGGAGTGCTCTGTTTCCTTCGGCATTCCTGGCATCCTTCCCTCTCCCCGAGCCCCCATTTCCTATCGGGCCCCTTCAGATTCTTCCTAGGGCCTCTGTTTATCTGCATTTTTCTTGTGCACTGCTGATCTTCGGGCTTTTTTCCTTGCCACAACTGACTTTTTTTTTTTTTTTTTTTACAATTAAACTCACTCTTCTGCTCCCCATCAGAGTGTCCAACAAACCCCTCGCCAGTTTACTCCTTCCTCTCAGGTCGTCGTTCGCTGCCCATTCCAAGCCGTTGCCTCATCAGCCTGGGCCTCAGCTTTCTTTCCCACACACAACATCCAGCTGATGAATGTTATCATGACAATTTTACTTCTGAGTCTCTTTAAGTCTTTCTTCTCTTTCTGTTGCACTACAGTTTTCATTCACTTGCTTAAACTGTTATGAAATTTCTCTAATTCATTGTTTCATTTGATTTTTCCAATCAAATTCATTATCAAAATTATCTTTCTAACCAAAAGCGCCCAGTTCCTACCTCTCTGCTTAAACCATTCATCTGCTTCCAGCCGCTCAAGCACATCCCTGCGCATAACAAGCTGAAGTCTGCCTTCCTGCAGAGACCTTTGACTAGATCTCTGTATCATCTTTTTCTAGAGTCTATGCTGTAGCTGTTTTGTTATAACAAAACTAAGCTGGCACATTTCTCTTCACAATACATGTTTTTCTTAAATGTTGTTTACTTTACCTAGAATACACCTCTACAAAACTTGCCTTCTTTCTGTGCCCTTTTTTTACAATAGTGATGATATGCTTTATTGTTTAAAAATTCAAGAGTTGTGTGCTATCATAAAAATAGAAATAACTATGTAGAGCAGCCATTCTCAACCTGTAGGTTGCAACCCCATAGGGGAACAAACGACCAAAACACAAGGGTCACCTAAAGCCATTCCGAATCATAACTGTAGCAAAATCACAGTTTTGAAGTAGCCACCAAAATTGTTTTTTTTTTGGTTTGGGGTCACTGCAACATGAGGAACTGTATTGCAGGGTCACGGCATTAGAAAGGTTGCGAACCACTGATGTAGGGTAACACATGTACTATGCCACTAGACAGGCAGACACAGACTTTAAAACATTGTGTTATATGAGATAAATCACATTACACTTTCACTTTAAAAGTAAGAAGAAAATTTTCAAAAAATGAATCCTGATACTTTATGAGCCTCTTAAGATATTTATCCAGCCTTCTATGAAGCATCTGTATAACAAAATATACCACTTATTATTTAACTTGTAATAAGTTAACTTAAAAACATTGTGACTTGGTTTCCACAAGTAAAATAAAAGTCATGCGAACATAAGTTTTCTATGTGGTTGTATAAAAATGAACACATGTAGGGCTGGGGAGATGGCTCAGTGGTCTATGCCCCTACCTACCATGTGCAAGGACCCAGGTTCAATCACTGGTACCACATGTCACTTAGTGCCTGCCCAGGAACTGGGCATTGTGGCACAGACCTGTAATCCCAGCACTGGTGAAGCTGAGACACAAGGAGCACAATGAGTCAGAGCTGTATAGCACAACCTTGTACTAAATTGATTGATTGATTGATTGATTGATTGATTGATTAAAATGAACACTGGAAAGCTTCACACACAGAAGCTCAAATTGTTGGTTGCTACCTTTCAAATTATTGTTCTTCCCATGAGCTCTTCCTGGATCAGTGTCTTCCTTCTTAATTTGGCTAATGTGGACTTCCACTGCTTTTTGCACTGGTGTCTGTGTCGAGTCATTAAATTATTTAGGATGAATTGGTGTGAATTTTCACATATGTGTTCATTGCTGAATTGAGAATTCATGTATTTATTCAAAATCAAATGGATGAAAATAGGTTCTAATAACTAGGAGCTTAGCTCTTCATTCTGTTAGTTAAATAGTTATCAATACATTTTACCTTGCACAGCAAGAGAAATTGTGGAATATTTAGAAATCATCTACATTTCTCAGAATTATTTATTTCCAAATGTTACAAGCTCATGTGAGAGAGTTTGTAAATTATGGAGTGATATTAAATATTTTAAACATGTTATTTGATTACTTCAAGAGAATAGCATTATAGAAAAGAAAAATGTGATAGTTGCAACAAAGTTAAATCAGAACATGTCCACGATTAATATTAATGTATTATCATATATCAATATTAATAAAGCAATATTGCATGAGATATACATTCCACTTATTTTTATTGAAAAATTAGTTGACATGTAAGAATTTTGAATGAGAAGAGCTTGAATCCATTAATACTTTAAAAATCAGATAATTCTTCCTTTAGAACTGAGCATGCCAGTGAGATGGGAATCAGAAGGGAAACGTCGTTTGATCTTCTGTTGTAGAGAAAAAAGATTCACAATTTTACGCATGATAGAGAGCAATACATTTTCTCCCTTGCTGTCCCTAATTAAAGTGAGTCCAAAAAACAAAAGAAGAATATCTAACTAATGAACAGAATAAGATATATTTAGATAGTGGAGAAATACCAAGGGAGGAAAGAGAGGGAGAGCCAGAAGAGAGGGGGAGAGATGATAGATGGATAGACAGATGGACAGATGGATGGATGGACAAACAGAGAGACAGACAAATAGACAGATAGATAGACAAGATAACTAGCACATTGGTAGATAACAAAGAAACTTTTATTTCAGAACAATTTTTATCCAAGTTTAAATCACATTAGATTATAAAGTCCAGGAGGGCAGATATAATCTATTTTGGTGTCACTGTTATATCTTCAAAGTTTAGGATATAAAATAGTAGGTGATTGATTAATATTCCTTAATAAATGAAAAGTTCCTGAATGGTAATAAAGTTTTTGCATGTCTGAGAAGAGTAAGCATCACTCCATAGCCTTCACAGGTGTGGTGGGCCTCAGCTTCAATCCTTATCTCCTTCTTCAAAGGAGTCTTCATACAGGAACTGGGAAGTCGAACTGTAGTATGGGAAGTCTTAAAAAAAAAAAAAAAAACCTAATGTATGTACTTTGTTTCTCTAAGTTTTAACTTTTAAGTAAGGACAAAAGTTCATGGAGTCATATTAATTTGGTAACCTTGACAAAAATCAGAGATATTTTAAGAGCTTAAAAAGCTAGGCTGACCCACCTTTAGACACTGCGTATAATTGGAGACAATTTCAGCTTCCATTAAGAGCTTTGTTATGTACAGGCTCTGTCAAAAAACTGAGATAAGCCGTATAGCACTGTGTGAAAGCAGCGATTCATATGCATTCATTTCAACTTGAAACCTGAGGTGGAGGATATGAACTAGATAATTTGACAGCATGTGTTTTAGTGATTGCCATGCCTTACAGGAGGCTTCATCTTCTTTTCCCTACTTTTTTTATTACTGAAGGTCATTTCCTATATTCAGTGTTCATCATAATAACAGTCATACAGGGGATAAACTATATATTTTTCTGAAAAGTTTTTCTTATAGCTCTGGTCAGTTTAAAAGGCACATAAATTTTAATTTAATGTAAAAATTTCTAATCTGACTGGCTTCTTATATTTATGTGCTAAATCTGGCAAATGAAATACAGATATGATCTGAAAAGCACTTATAACGATTTAAGCATTAGTTTAAGAATGTAAATAAGCTGTTTTATTTGTCATTGTCATATGTGACATTTCTGTACAATGTCGTTTTTACAATATGCTTATTTTTTCTGAGTTCTTAGGATTTCTTAAAATTACTAACATTATGGTGACTCAGATGTTAACTGCTTATCAAATATTGATGCAGCAAATAGAGATTTCCTCTGCACAGAGTGTTAAGGCTTCTTTTAAGTTTCTATTAAGATGTTGTGACTAATTTCTGAGATTTGAGCTTTTCAGTTAATATTTCATCAATTCTGGCAGGGATGTCAAGAGCTGCCTGCCAAGAGCTGTGATGCTCTTCAAACCTGGGAGACCCAAGTGTGACCAGCCAAGTGTGTCTTTCCCCCAGATAAACTTAGTCTACCTTATTTAAAGGTGTGTGTGTAGACTGACACTCACTTAGACGTCTAGTGTTTGCATTCCTCCCATACGTATTTCTGCTAACTTACAAATAGGCTGATTGTACCAAAATGAAAGCTCTGTTTGCCCTTTCACTTCTCTGTGGCTACACTCCTTAGTGGTTAACTGGAGCTTATTGCTGAGATCCGAGGACAGAACTTCAAACTCAGGCCTACTTTCTACCTTGGGAAATTTAGGAAGGTCATGTGTAACCTGATAGAGAATGGGCCACAGAGATAGCTCAGTGTCCTGTCCAGGCAAATGCAAGGACTAGAACTCTATAATAGAGCTCTATCCCTGGTACCACAGGACCAGGTGTTGTGGTGCACACCTGTAATCCCAGTGCTGGGGAGGCTGAAACAGGAGGATCACTACAAATGTAAGCTGTATAGTGACACCCTGTAGCAAATACCAAAAATAAATAAATTAGTAAATAAACAAACAAATAAATAAATAAATAAAATTGGGAGCAGGGGAGAGAGCTCAGTGGAATAAGTGCTTCCTGGCAAGCTCAAGGTCCTGAGTTTAAACCCTAGTACCATGAAGAAAAAAAGAATAAAATAGTGATGCCATAGAGCCACAGATAAGATCTCATAAGCTGAAACTGGTAACTCTATATGGACAAGGACATAAGCTTGTTCTTGTTTATATTGCTGTAGGTTACCTACTTTTTAAATCATGTAAACTGTTTTATTTTAAGCTTTCTTTATTTATTTTTACATTATTCCTGGTTCAGCCTACCTTTGGGGGTTGGGTTGGTGCAGCATGTGGTGCTGGGGATCGAACCTCAGTTCCTACAGTTGCCTAAACTTGCCTAAGTAGGTGCTTCAGATCACTGAGCTATCTCACCAGCCCTGTAAACTGTTTTTTTTTTTTTTTTTTTTTTTTTTTTTTTTTTTTTTTTTGTCTTTTTGAGACAGGGTCTCGCTATGCAGTTGAGGCTGGTCCTGCACTCACTTTTGTAGCCCAGGCTGGTCTCGAACTCACACCAATCCTCCTGCCTCAGCCTCCCGAGTGCTGGGATTACAGGCGTGAGCCACCACGCCCGGCTTGTAAACTGTTTTAAACCAGGTAAAAAATGATGACCTTTTGTTCCATATACAGTTTAATTAATTTCTTTTGACTTGAGTTTTCAATAGTATTTCACTGTTCTAACTTCCAAGGCAGAAGTTAAGTAGTGGCTGTAGTAGATAAGTTTATAATGGACATAATAATTATACCACATATAGATTTTTAAATGTATTATTATACAAGAACACAAAACAAAACCTTCTTTATCTAAGCATTAATTGATACCAGCAGGGCACTGTGGAGTGCTCCTCTAATCTCCTCCCTCAGGTGGATGGTTGAGGCAAGAGAAGCATCCAGAGTTCGAAGTCAGCCTGGGCTACATAGTGAGTTGAAGAACAACTTCAACTACATAACAAAATCCTGACCTTAAAAAAAAAAAAAAAAAAAAAAAAAGCCCTAATAGTTAACTGATATGATATAAGTCTGAATAAATACATATATTTCCTGTGTTCAAAAATGGGGAACTTATAAATTAACAGGGTCTTTTGTGGGCCTCCACTCTTAGTGGATTTACCTGCAATGAGTGTAGAGGTAAATGTGCCGGTAGGAGGCAGGGCTGGCTGCAGGTGGACTGCTGGCCTTTGACCTGGAAGGGCAAATCCCCGCTACAGATTACCCCACCACCACCACACACACACTCCCTACCCAGATATGAGAAGCTTTGTCATAGGAAGTTCTCCACCACCCAACTCCTGCCCAGAGCCGACTGACCCAGCGCTGAGACCTTACCACGCACTAAATGCAGCCTCTCTCCTTTTTATCTATGATGTGTAGAGTTGCAGCTCCGTGGCAGGAAAATGACTAAAGTGACTCAGAAAGTTAATTCTCAGTAGGCGTAGGCAAAAGTGCTGTGCTGAAGGCTTTTGAACCCTGATCGCTCACACCCTTAATGTTCCTCAAGAAGATGAATAGTTTAGGATTTTTTTCCCTATCAACCAGCTGAAAATATAAGGTGATATTTAAAATGTGTTAGAGAAATCCTTTATCTGACCTGAATGATTGTATCTGCATTTCGTTGGCCACACCCCCATTGTTTTGGTAGTCCTGGAATTAAACACAGTGCCTTTGCACTGAGTTAAATCTCCGGCACATTTTAAAAATTTATTGATTTTGAAGCAGAATCTCTGCAAGAAACTTAAGTTACAGAGGCTGGGCTGGAAAGTGCATTTGTACTGTCTCAGCCGCCAAAAGAGCTGCAGGTCGGTAATCCCACCTGGCTTGTCTGTCTTCTTGACATCTTTTTGTAAACACTTCCCATACTTAGTCCTAGAAGGCGTAATTCTGGAGATATCGTTTGGCTTTTAGTTTGTATATTCTTCCTTCTCCCCTCAATGTATAAAAATGTATATTTAAATTTAGTAGGAAAGAAAGAACGTGTTCACTTTCTAGTATGTGTAAGTTAACATAAGTAATCTATTGTAATAGAACTTCACAAAGAAGAGAAGCTCTTCTCTCAAAGCTTTAAAATGTGCTTAGAATCTGTAAAATATATTTCATATAATTTACCATAAAAGACAAGTGACTATGCAATATGCTCACTGCTTTTGTTTTCTTTTGCTTATTATAAGGACATTTAGACCATCTCATCCTAAAATAATTTTATCTTTTACCTTCTTTTGGTTTTCAACTTGTCAATTTGCTTATGTCTTTTTTTTATTTGCTGTAGGATGTTAGGGAGAATAAATTCTGTCTTGAATGAAAACAAATTTACTTTTATGACAGTTAAAATATAATTTCATAAACCCAAATACTATTTTAATGCTTTATTATCTTGTCATATTTCCAAATACAGGTTTTCTTCAAATGCCCTCTATTTGCTAAGCTTTAGGAATTCATCCAGTGTGCTGAAGGCTCCCTGATGTACACAGTAATAGAAAAGGTGGAGCTGAATGAAGCTTTAAAGAGATCAGGGCTGGGGAGATAGCTCAGCAGCATAAGCGCCTGCCTGGCAAGTGCAAGGTCCTGCTTTCAATCCCCAGTACTGCAAAAATAAATAAATAAACAGACAGACAGACAGACAGACAGACAGACAAATAAACCCTGTGAAGACTATTATTTCTCTAAGACATTAGATAAAGAATCAAGGGTTTCAATAAAGTACAATAGATATTAGATTGTTTCATTCATAGCAATTTCCCTTCTAAATAAAATATTTTTGACATAAACTTCACATATAATATTGCCCATACTAAACTACTTAATCAGTTTTCATAACGTGCCAAATAGTGCACCCATCACCCCTATTTAATCTTAGAATATTTTAGTCCCGTGTCCATCAGGAATCACTCTCCTTCCCTCCTTTCCTTTGTTCTGGTCACAGCAGTGCACCTTCAGTGCCTTTGGGTTTGCCTTTTCTGCACATTTAAGAGGAATGTAGTGGGGCAGGAGGTGATGACTTCTGCTGGGCTCCTTTCCTTTGTCAACATATTTTGTGGTGCATCAATGTTGTAGCCTGCATCAATATGTATACATATTACTAATATCCCATTGTAAGTATACTCCATATTTATCCTCATCAATTTGTCAGGGGTGGGAATTTTGACTATTTTCACTTTTTTTCCATATGAGGCATTGAACTCATGACCTTGTGCTTGGCAGGCAGGCACTGTGCTACTGAGCCACGTCCCCTCTCCTACAGTCCTATTTTCACTCTTAAAACACTGAGAAAATTTATGTCCAAATAAACATAGCATGTTGCATTATTTTTGGTTATACACTTAAAATACAAGTTCTGGTGCATGATAACTTTAATATACAACACTTTAAGCAACTCTGATATTAACTTGCAAAGTAGTCTCTTCATTTTTAACTAGCACTTGCCATTGTGATACATTAATTTCAACCATCCTGGGATTGACCTTGGATCTCATGAAGGTTTTGATTTACATTTACCTAAGGAATAATGAAACCAAACACCTTTTTTTATAAGAGAATTAAATGACACTGGGTGCAATCCCCTGTACCATATTCTGTGCTGGCCCTGGAATGCTCACACCAGTAATTCCAGATCTGGGGAGGCTGAGACAGAAGGATCACTACTAGTCTGAGCTATGTAGTGATACCCTGTATGTACCATGTAAATAAAAATGAAAGATTTGAAAAACTAAGATAATAAAAATAATTTTAGAAATAAGACGTAATGCAGAAGTTAACTAAACAGGATCTTTATGTGTTTTTTGAGTTTACTTTTTCTCCTTCAAAAAAATATCCGTTGAAACCCTTGGTCCATTTTTAACTTTATCTCTTCACTGTTGAGTTTTAAGAGTCTTACTTTTTCTGAATATAATTTCCTTATGAAATATAATTCTCAGTTACAGTTTCCTTTCACTTCTTGATGTGTTCTATGAAACACACAAAAATCATGTCTATTGTGCTGTATCTAAGAAAGCGTTGCCTTGCTGACAGTTATTAAAAGTGACCTTTCTTTGAGGTGGGAGGTCTTACAGTGTTTCAGCACACAGTTCTGTAGTTCAAGCTGACCTTGAACTTACTATGTAGCACAGGCTGTCCTTGAACTTGTACCAACCCCCCTACCTCAGCCTCCCCAGTGCTGGGATTATAGGCATGCACCATCATGCCTACCACTGAAAAGCTACTTTTATGTTTTCTCTTCTTAAAGACTTTATAATTTTTGCTTCTTACTTCAATTTTGATTCTTTCTGTGATCATGTTTACCAGTGATGAGAGGAAAGGGTCCACATTTATTCCTGGCAGATGGAAATCCACCTGAGCCAACACAATTATGAAAGAACAGTTTTCCCCATTAAGTTTTTTTGGAATTCAGAGCTAAGAGCAAATGACGATAAAAGTCAAGCCAAATTTTGGGACACTCAGACTGTCCTGTTGAGCTTTTTTTCTATCTGTATGTAGGATGCCATATATTGAATATTGTATTTATGCAGTCAATTTTGAAATCATAAAATATGAGGCTTCCATTCTATTCTACTTTTTAAATATTAATTTTGCTAGTTGGCAGCAGTTTGGGTCATACATCTTAGGACCAGCTTGTTGAGTTCTTAAGGCCAAGACTTGCTTGACTCTTGGTAGGAACTGCCTTGAATCTGCATCGAATTAGAATATATCACTATCTAACTAGTATTGAATTCCACAATTTAAGAAGGTGGGTCTCTTTCCAATTATTTAGTATGTTAGACAGTACATAGATTTCTATGTGCAAAGCATAATCTTTTATGAAGAGTTTTGAACTATTCTGTCTTCATTTTTTTTTCTCCTGGAAAGCTATTTATTTTTATTCAAACTAGACCATACTCTTGGCCACCAATAAAGACCTTAAC
Organism: Myocastor coypus; assembly: GCA_004027025.1. Taxonomy (NCBI): domain Eukaryota; kingdom Metazoa; phylum Chordata; class Mammalia; order Rodentia; family Myocastoridae; genus Myocastor; species Myocastor coypus. The sequence continues at coordinate 203,494 of PVJA010000047.1, read as the reverse complement.
TTATCCAAAGAGATAGAAATATTAAAAGTTAGTTATTAAACAATATAAGAGTGAAACTAGAAACCAAGAACAGAGACATGTGTAAGAGTACAACAGCCTTTTTTGATAGAAGCTTCCCTCTTTGAACAGTCACCATTTCTAAGATGAAATATCATTTTGCACTATTTAAATAAAATCACAATTAGTACCATTTTAATGTGCTTTCTATGTTATTTCTCCCTGCAAGTCTGAGAATTATTCTGTTACTGCTGCTTAACTGGTGAAGAAATTCTAGTTTCACATCATGATAGGGTACGAAGCACCAAATTTAATTGTGCCAGAATTCACCAGGGTTGGGTTTTTGATCCTGTGACTCTTAAGAGTGAAATGTTTGAACGGAGATGGAGTGTCAGTCTGCTGTGGTTGCTATTTGCTCACTTGTTTCAGAAAGATCACATAATAGCCAGTTTGACATACAGGGACACAGTGTGCTAGGGTTTGCCTATTTAAATAAATGCTAATTTTCCCTTCAAAGATGCTAGACCTTCACTTTGGTTGTTCTTTATGGTGCAGCATAGAGGTACTAATTGGTATAGATGACCCATAGAAAGTCTTCTTGTAAAAGAAAAATAAGACATTTGTGAGGAAGTTTGTATGGAAAATTAAATCCATGGTGTATTTATTTCATTGGGCAGGAGACATTACATATGCAAAAGGTAATGCTTTCAAACGGAAGCTCCTTTCTTTTACTGAGGTTTGACATTAGCTTTTTATCTGTTTCAGCTGAATTCTAATTTGCTGTATTAGTTGGCACAGCCCTTACTTGAGTACTATCTGGAATTTACACTTAGCCTATAAAAAGAGATACCATTGCCCTAGAAATACAATAAAGTTGTTGCTTTACAAATATAAAACAAACTCACTGTGTCTCATGTTTTATACCTAAATAACAAACATTTGATTGACTATTAGCAACCTGCTTTAGAAGAAAAAAATCACAACTATCATACTAACTTGTAACATTCCCACACGTACAAAAGAAACCGTTGTTTCTACTAAAAATTATTCTAAAATAAGCAATCAGAAAGTACTGGCCATATATATGTGATTTTTCCTTTGTGAACATTATTTTCTTAGTTATTAAAATTATCAGTAATTTTAAAAAATTTAAAAGGCATTTTACTCCATGTTTAAAACACAGAAATCTATGCTTATTTTAAAAACAATTTTAAGATTCATTCATTCATTTTAAGACCTATATTCTAATCTGTGTTCACAAAAATTCTTTGAATTCCTGTAGTATAGAATAGTATATCTATATCTATTTATTAATATCTTAAAAATTATATAAACTCCTGATAATATTGTAAGAATTAACATGAAAAACGGTATCACTTTTCTAACCAGCAGAAAACAAATTACCTGTATCTAGCCCCAAAATTTGAAAACAATGGAAAAAGGAATAAAAGAAAAATAATGAAAAATAATAATAGAAATTATTAAAACAATAAAAGGAAAGTTTATAATATATTATTAGAACTAATAATCGCTTTTGAAAATGTCTCATTAATAGGCAGAAATCCCCAAGATGCATTGAAGGAGTAACAAATATTGTTATTCATTTTAAAGTCAGAAATTCAATGGCAAATATAAGTAAATACGCATTTGGAAATTTGTTAGCTGTATTTATATAGCAACCAAAAATAATGAACAAAACCTATGCAATGGTAAAGTCCATACTGAGTGTATGGCTACTGTTGCAGGTGGGAAAAGGCAAGGGAGACCTCCTGTGAGCTGCCCGGCCCTGACCTTCACAGGTCTTTCAAGTTTCCATTCTTAAAAGACAAAAGGAAGTTTGTAGAACCAACACATCTTATATAACTAATAGAAGATAAGGCCAACACAAACTGCGATTTTCTTTAAAAAGAAAATCCTATTAATTCCCAAACTTCCAAAAGTACCATCCACCAGCTTTTCTTAAAAAAATTGCAGCCTTCTCTGTTCTCATTTGATGATTTGAATTTAATTTAGTGGCAGATGCATGTTGTATGACAGATTGCTTGGGAGTGACTAATGACACCCTTTCTGTTATATGGTACTTGAACATTGGAAACTGCTGAGGGAAGCACTTCCTGCTGCTATGTTTACCAGTTAAATTCATTTTAGCAAAATAAAGGTCACTGTCTTTTCAGCCAAAGCAAATGACATTAAGCATTTTTCAACCTTTAATATTCTAAATTTTATTTTTCCAGTGTTATAATCTAATATCTCTGTTCCAAGTGGTGTCTATAATATACTCATGGGTGTGCATGGAAGATTTATTAAATAGACCAAGAAGGACTGTTTGAATTTAGTTAACAGAACAAAACAGTATTATCTACCACAGAAATTAGATACAAGTAATTATGACTTTGTTCAAATAAGTGTCATAATACAAAGAGGTTGGTAAGTAGTTTTAAGAGTAAAATAAAATAAAATATAAAGGACTTTACGCTGAGGTTTTTAGAGGCTTTAAATACAAACCTGGCTGATAAGCCTGGAATTCTTCTAGAGAAGCCATGCTTAAGTCATAAAATCCACACACTGAGAAAAATGATTTCAATAGGGAAAAAGTAAAGAAAATGAGTGGTTAATTATATCAAAATAAGTCAACACTCTCATATTTGAAACCATTAAATTACTAAATGAATACAAATTTACCCACTTAAAGACGACTTGAGTAAGAGCGAGCCATCATATTCCTCAAATTTTAATGAATACATTGACAGTGTTGCCTTGGAGTATTTATATTGTAACAAAATATCACAGGCTTAGTAATTTGTCAACAACAGAAATTTATTGGTCACAGCTCTAAAGGTAGTCCAATGTCGAGAGTTCACTGATCACTCATCTGCTGAGGGTCCCAACTCTGCTTCCAGCATAGAACCTTCAACTCTGAAAGACAAGAATACCATGTCCTCAAAGATAGAAAAGGGCAAATGCACCAGGCGCCACATGCAGTCTATTTATGAGACTTCTCATGCCCTCCCCAAGAGAGAGAAAGCACAAGGCCTGCCACTACTTACAGCCACCCTTCCATTTGCCATTGTACTGGAAAAACTTTCATTCCTGGACTTCTTTTTTAGATTTTTAAAAATTTATTATTATTTTTTTTTACAATATTTAATGCATTGATTGATGTCTTCATTGTAGTTGTTCAGAGCGCAAGATGCAGGAATGATTTCTCTTTTTTAAATTTTATTTTATTACTTTTAACAAGAAATTACAATGTGACAGCTTCAAAACACACTAGTAGTACATTTCCAATAATTGATACAATGCATATTGTAGCTCTTGTTGTAGTTACACAGAGCACAGAATATAGACATGACAAATTTTCTAATGGTTATTAGTACAATAGATTTCTTTTCTTTTGTCTAAGAGAAGGTAGCTGTATACATAGTCAAATGTTCCATAATTATAGTGGGTTACTGGTGAAACAGGCAATGTTGGAAGCTGTTGATTTGAGCCTTTTACAGCTCAGCATACTCAATTACCTTTACATTTTATGTGTCATGCTTAAACTTTTCTGCTGGGTGGTTAAGGGCAAGTTTGACTGCAGGCACAATTTCTTGTCTAAACTTCATTAGTACAAACCTTTCTTTTCATTGCACAAAGAGAAAGTAGCTGTATATTTAGTCCAAGAATCCATAACATTAGCTCATTTGCCATTATCAGAAGCTGTTGACTTGAGCCTTTTGCAACTCAGCATATTAATATGGCTTTCCTTATCCTTATAGCTAGACTTTACTGCTGTATGGTTAAGACCAAGATAAAGCAAGACCTATGTTACAAAGGATTTGTAACTTTTGCATCTGACAGGGTCAGTCAGGTCCCCTCAGGGTTCACCCTGGAACCACGTAATGAAATTTGCAACACTTTTGTCAGTGTCAGCCATCTGGATGAAGCATGGTCAATGCTGAACTTTTAAAGGGGTCATGTTTCACCATGGCAGGCAGGCGATGTTAAGCAGCTGCTCTCCTGCTGCCTTCCTTGCCCCACCCCAACAACTACCAAAAGGGTGGAAGAGGTGGAGGAACTCTCCGGACTCATCGGATAGCACTCACTACCTGTTGCTCGGTGGTGTATGATGACCACAAGAGTGCCACATTGCAAGGTCTCACAAGAAGTGAGATGACTCTCCTTCACAACTGAGATCTGACTGAAGAGCCACACCAATGGGAAAAGCTAAGATAATATTTATCAATAAATACTTTTGTACAATTTTAGAAAAAAATATTTTTAAAATTCTTTCAGTGGAAAATTCTAGTACACATTTGTTACACTTCAGGCACCAGTGAAGTATTAAAACTATGTAAACTTTTTAAATTATTGATTTAGTTTGGTGAAGAGCTCAAACTACCTTAATGTGCACAGCATTTAAAGTAATGAAAAAAAAGAAAGATTGCTCTGGTTCAAAGTCTTCTGAATGCAGAAATGTACCTGTATTACAATGGGATTTATGTAGAATATTTGAATTTTCAGATCTTGCAGGTATAAAATATTGTACTGAGTCTGGTCTTGGCTCAGTGGTCAGCTTATGTGGAATTCTTTCTGCTCAGCTTACTAACTTTTTAGCCTTTGATAAGGGAGCAAGTTTTCCCCACCTCTATTGTCTATATGTTCAAGGAAAGTGATTGAAAGTAATTTCTGCTGAGGTAGGATGATAGCTTCATGATAAAATGTGAAAAACATGTAGTTATGGGAGAAGAGAAGTTGAGAGACCAAGAACCAGGTGAACACTGGAACCTGGAAAACACCATCTCCCTGTTTGTCAGCCCAAGGCAGTAAGAGAGCAGAGAGAGAAAAGATAATGGATAGCACAACTAGGAAAAGCAGGTTATTAACCTGAGTGTCATTTTCACAAAATAGAACCCTTGTCATTAAAAACAGGCTGAATGATGAAATTTAGGGCCCCTTTTAGCAATCTCATCGCTACCATAACCTGTAATTCTGTATACAATGCAAAAATATTCTAGGGATAGAAATGGTAGACATTTTCTCCAAAGGGTGACCCATGAGGATAAATCACTAGTGACTGTGTTACACTAAGTGACTTATGATAGTGAGCCCTTGACTGACTGGTTTAACTGACTACTTCTGTAAGATGCTTGTTTTTTCTCTCTAGTAATGTTCTCAAATATGTGTGTTATCATTTAATGATTTTATTCAGGCTCCTTCTAAGAACTCAAAAAAAATTGGGGATTTTTATTTCATATTATATTCTGTTCAAATTCTCCTATAGTTTTAATTCAATTAGTCAGACTGTAGATAGAAAAAAATGGTAAGTGGCACATATGCCATATTCTCTCTATATTACTAAAGAAATCACATGCAAAAGTTCAGTGAAATATTGTGTTAAAAAGATCAAAATGATTGACTTTTCCTGGTTAATGATATTTAAATATCACAACGGAAATTTGATTTTTATTTCTAAAAATCCTTTTAAATTTTATGAATGTCTCTTTTCCAGAGTTTATAATAATCTTGCAGTAGCTTGTATTTATTTTATTTTTGTTTCTATTAATTAGTAATTTGAAGTGTGCTAACAAAACTAACATAACTACAAAAATTATTTTATTCACATAGGGCAATATACAAGACATGGAATAGGTTTGTCACAGTACTTGTTTCTGATCTTTAAAAAATGTATAGTGTATTAAATCATCAGGGATACTTCCATTTATTTCTCATTTTATGACTTTCAAAGAAAAAAGCTTCGCCTCTTAATCTCTTCTAAGTATACTAACACCCTCCTGACACACACCTGATGATACTGACTTGTACAGGGTCCTTGCACTGAATTGAGATGACGTCACCATGAAGTAATTGGTCTGTATAGGTTCCTTGACTGCCCCAAAGAAAGTTATCTGATAATACATTCACATTCACACAGTCTTATTTATATTTGAAATTTATTGATGTCATAGAGGTGAGCAATACTTTCTCCTGTCAAGTGGTTTCAATCTGTGTTATTAGAGTTACTGGTACTGCAAAGCACCTGAAAATATTTGAATTGACCACAAAGAATATCATGTAAACAAAATTTGATTATCTTTCGAAAAAGTATGTTTTTATGAATGCATTAACAGTCAGCATATGTTTGAAGAGGCCATCACCCGTATGCCCCATGTAAGTGTTAACACTCATCATTCCTTCAGTTTCTATATTGCTAGGTTTTGCACAATAGACGTATCATAGACAAACACTTCGTAGCTTTTTGAAACACTTGCAGAATTTAGTGTTCACAGAGATTCATAGTTAATATAATCCAAGATTTAAAAGAAAAATATTTAAGGTTAAATAGAAGAGTTATAAATTTTTAATCTTATGTATTTTTGTTTGTGATTTTAATTAATTCATTAACATACATTACTATTGTGTTAAATGTCATGTCACATTGTATGACTCTCAATGAAACCCTAACTTACTAATGTTAATACGAAATGAATTGCTGTTGAACATATTATTTGTTGAGATAAAGGCATCATGGACATTTAACAATTTTAAATTTTTCTCCCAAGTAAAGTACATCTTGAGTTTTCATACTTTTGAGAGAAGAGATGATCATACAAGATGTCCTACAGAATGATAAACTAGCCGTATTGTCTACATGTACCAACTTCCCTAGATGGCCATAAAATGCATGCACTGAAATAGGTTTTAATAAATGAAAAAATTAACAAATTAAAAATAAATGAAAAAAAAAAAAAAAGCCGGGCGTGGTGGCTCACGCCTGTAATCCCAGCACTTGGGAGGCTGAGGCAGGAGGATCGTTGCGAGTTTGAGACCAGCCTGGGCTACAAAAGTGAGCTCAAAGCCAGCCTGAACTGCACAGTGAGACCCTGTCTCAAAAAGCCAAAAAAAAAAAAAAATAAAATAAAATAAATGATATGAGGGCTGGCCAGATAGCTCAGCCAACTAAAGTGTCTGCTTAGGCAGAGCACAGCCCCAGGGGTTCAGTCCCTGGTGTGGTGCCGGCCCTGCCCCCTCAGCATGCTGAGAGGGTGGTTACGACTGTGCGTGGTGGTGCACACTATAATTCTGGAGTTTGGGAGGCTGAAAACAAGAGAATCATTATGAGTCCAATCTACATAGTGAGACCCTATACCCTATGCAAAATACAAGCGAACAAAAAAGAGGGATGATGTAATGTAGCTCAATAATAATGATCTGGTGCCTATGTCTCTAATTCTCCAGTGTAATTCATAATGCAATACATGTAGTAAGCAAATTTAAAAAGTAAATAAGGGTCAGGGAGTTACCTTAGCTGACTAAGAACTTGCTTAGGTAAGTGTAGGGGGCCAGCATTCGACACTGCACAAAAAAAGAATGAAAGAAAGAAAGAAAGAAAGAAAGAAAGAAAGAAAGAAAGAAAGAAAGAAAGAAAGAAGAGAAAGCAAACCAAGGTTCCTATGAAATAAATAAAAGTTTTAGAAATTTAGTCCTGAATGTAATGAAGTACAAATTCACTTATATCATTAAGTGTTACTTACCCAACCTGTCTTTCTCCCTGATGTGAAAGATGGCTCCATAAACATTTTGAATTAAGTCTTTGTTTCTCTGACTTCATGCCCAGGAAAACCGGGTGAAGAGGCGGAATCAAAGCAAAGGAAAAGCCCTTCTAGTTCTCTCTCACTGTTGTGTCACAAGAAACTTTGAAGAATGGAAAACTTGTATCAACTTGCAAGGATTCCTACCCTAATACCCGAACACTGTGGACCCTGACTATGTATATTTTGCCTTGTGCTAACTATAAAACACTCAAAGTAGATTCCTTTTATTCTGTCACTGGATTCCCCCTTATTCATGCTGACATGACAGAGTTCACTTCTCCAAATTGCTAAAACATACACCATCCTTCAGGCCAAGCAGGGTAATCACATTCATTTCTTAGTAATCCAGTATCAAGTCTATCTGCATTCTTTTGTTTTCAGCTAAGGAATAGTTCATTGTGGCAAGAATGATTAAAAGCATCTACTACTTTTTAGTTGCTAATAATTTCATGACAAGAAATAATATCTGACTATACCCAGAATAGCTATTACTTCAAAATGATTTTTATAAAAATGCCAACAATATGAATACCTTTGCAAAACAAAATATGATTTTATTACTGCTCAAACACAGTGACATTCTCCTCCTTTCATTTTTTCCTTTGGTGCAGGAAATTGAACTCAAGACCCTGAGCTCGTCAAACAGGCAATGCATCACTGAGCTATACCCCACCCCTTCTTTTCTTCAGAATAGTGTTCAATGCAGCACTTAGATGAACAATTATGACAATTTTCACTTCATAGTTTTTTCAACAAAATTATAGTTTCAATAAAAATATATTACTAAGGTTTGCGGAAACAGGATTGTGCTACCTTGTTTTTAAACAAGGTATGCTAGAATTAAAATAAAAATTTATCAATAAGCATTTAATGTATTCAATAAATGTCACTAATTACTTTAATCAGCTTACTTTCAGATCTAGTAAACAAAGAATCATCATTTTAAATATAAAAATACTATTTATCATGTTTAAGGTGGTCTTTCAAATTCATACTCTCTATGGGTATTTCTGCCAAGAGAGCTACTAAACAGTTACTAACCAAGCAATAAATTTTTGTTAGTGTAAAGATGTAAATGAGAAGGAAGGAATGTATGACTGGAGCATACCTAGGTACATCTACATGTCTACAGTTCTGTGTGTGAATAGTAGAAATTGCACTGTATTTTTCCACAGTTATAACACTTTTTGGGTCTTTATATTTGCATATGAATTAATTTAAGTGCATTAATATTAATTATTAACTCAAAGTCACATTGAATGTTAATAGAAATTTGTTGATCCTGTCACCATTACAGAGTTAAAATAGAAGCACTTCTGTAATCTGAGGGTGTCATTTAAAGAGTAACCTATTGTCCTATAAATGCAATGCCAGGGCACGTAGTTACTGGAATGCCAGGAGTTAGCTGCACGCTAATTTCCTGCAGGTTCAATACTCTTTCAGCAATCACATACAAGGAGCAATTTACATAACTCACCTCATTTTGGCAGAGGTGTGCTTTCAGTAAATAAAAATAGATTTAATGACCCTCCAAAGAGATACCTTATTTTTTTCTATTTTCTTTACCAAGTATGGTAGTATTCCCTATGGTACAGGTTAAGTGCCCCTTCCCTTGCTTTGCGATCATTCTATCCTAAATGACTTCTTTAGTGTTCTTTCCTCTTTCTTCTAACATCCCTAGCAAGATGCCAAGGAGGTTTTATTTTTTGGTTTATTTCTAAGGCAGTATGCATTTTGAAAAAAAAAGACTTTACCACATATTTTCATATACTGACAGAACAATTCCACATTACAAATAATTTGTACCTGTAATATATTTTACAGAAAAAAATACAATTAAACTCTCTTACATTATAGTGGAAAAGAAACAAAGGGAGTTAGTGCTTATTAAAATTAATTAGTACAGACTTAAGTGATTGCAACTGGCTAGGGTGAATATGAGCATCAAAACAATAAGATATCTGGGCTACTGAGATTTTATTAGTAAAATGAATAAATAATTGATAGGTTTGAAAGTGATGGTTGCTATTGAACGGAACAGCGTCAGTTTTCCTTGCCCACTAAGAGCATCCTGGTTGGTGCGGGGATGTGGAAGAAATGCTTGAGCAAGAAGCTGGCTCTGTCTTCTCCCAGCCAAGGTTAGCCTTTCTCCACAGGCCCATTACTTGGGTCACGCGCTGCAGTGAAAGAAACTGATGTAAGGCAGGGTCTGCATTAATTATCATATATAATATGACACACCATGCTGTATTTTCTTATTTTTATTTTCTCCAATGTTTATTTAATAGTGACTGCTTGTGGCACCTAAGGACTGTATCCTCCCCGGCACGGGTGCATGGGCCTGAGAGGTTTTAATTCTTTTTGACCTCGTTCTTTTTCCCTTTCTCTTTCACTTGGACCCATTCCCATCTGCAAAATTTGTTCTTCTTTCTACCCTACTATTGACCTTTTATTTTGCCCTTTCTTCATACTTTTAGTTTCCTATTTAAGAGAAATTATTCCTTCCTAGACCTTTTGTGTCTGATTTTTGTCAATTAACAAGGTGCATCTCTTTTCTCACAAATAACTTCACTGTCTTTGATAGATTAGTATTTTATTATGCATAAGTATCACATACTCTATACCCACTCATCTATTGAGGCTTCTATGGGTTCCTTCCAAGATTTACCTACTATGAGTTGTGCTGCTATAAATGCAGGTACATATATATTATTATAATATTGATATTAAAAGTAAACAACATCCAAAAGAGAATTTTTCAATAAAATGTAATATATCAAATTAATAAATATATTCAATTTGGAAAAATTACAAATGGAGCTATATTCAGTCACCTTGAATAGCATAGTATTAAACAGTTTTGATGGGGTTAGTATGATAAGCATTTTCTTTCATTTCTTTTTCTCCTACCAACATTGGCATTTTTTAAGGGATAGGTTGATTTTAGACATTGATAGAGCCAAAGTTCAGAAAACTTTATTGTATCACACCTCTGCCTACACTCAAATAGAAAAACACCCAAAGTAAGCATATAAAGAACAGCATTCTCTGTTTTTAAAAAAATTGATATAAAGGGATTTACTACATTTTATTAAACTTTCAAAGTACACTCTCTTAGAAATAGATGCTCAAAAGAGAACTACCTAGTAGTCCACAGTTGAGAATATTTATGTATATTGAGCCAAGGATATCTGTGGAATTTTTGAATTTATAGAAATTTTGCTCTGGTTTATAAAATAAAAATAAAATGATGACTAAACAAAAGAAGAAATATAGTGGCTCATCTGGGAGGTGGGAAGATGTTCAGCTTACAGGAGAAAGGTGAGGACCCGTGTTTCCTGTTTCTTAAGGTCAGGTTTCTGCCTTTTACCTCACTGACTCAGCAGATTTATGACTCAAGGGGTTCCGTGTGGCCTGGGCCAGAAGGAAAAGAACTATGAACAATCTTAGAGAGCACAGGTCTGAGTTTCCTTGGGGAGCTTGCAGTCCTGTGCTGTTGCCTTCGCGAAAAGACATTTTCAAACTTATGTTTTTCTTTGAGAGTGACATCCATGCTCTTTTTAGAAAAAATAAATTTAAATCATTTTTAAACACAATTTATTAGTCCTGCTTGGCAATTTTGAGTATATGGTTAATCTGCCTACCAAGTCATAAAGCAAGCGAAGCAAATATTGTTTTACCTGTGAAGACAATGTGGAATAACTATGCCATCATGAGTAAAGGAATTCATTTAGCAGTAAAATTGCTATAAGTATACACATTTTATATAGATATATAATTCCAAGTATACATTGCGCAAAATTAAGGATACTTAGTTCTAATCCATCTTTACTTTCACTTACATCGTGTTTTTCTAACATGTTCTATGTTAACCTGTACACTTTATTGAGAAAAAAAATTGTAAGTACGTACATATTAAATAGGAAACACTTGATGTGCTTTATTCAATCTTTTGTGGCTATCTTCCATAATTGTCAAGTATTTCATTTTTTTCATCTAATTCAAAAAAGTAGAAATTGGGATGAGTTGTAGACATTTTCTAACTCTCCAAAAGAAATATACCCTTTATGTACCACAAACATGAACTATTTAAAAATCACTTTCCAAAAGCCTCTTAGTAACACTCATTCATAACAACAGCACAGAAATTTATAAAATCATTTTCAGATTCCCACATTATGTGTTAACAATGCTGGTTAAAATTATTGCGTCTTCTGAGGTTATTGTTACATAGATATTTTTGGTCTGCTTTTGTTTTTCATAGCAGAACTGCAGCTATGTACCCACATGGTTTTGCTGTAAGATTTCACTTACTTTCTAGAGGGTAAATCTTTTGATGTACATAAATGAATTACTCTCCATATTCAAAATAAAATTTACTCAAAACAGCCTGATGTTTATATGAAAACTTACTTTATTCCTTTTTGTAGAATTTCTTGCCTTAAAGGTCGCATTTTCACTAATAATTTTACTCAACCATGACCCAGATTTTCTTTTTATCTTATACCTATTTAAAGATCTAGGGGCTGGGGAGATAGCTCCGTGGCACAACTGCCTGGCTGGCAAGTGCAAGGTCGTGAGTTTGAACCCCAGTCCCACCAATAAATAGATAGATAGATAGATAGATAGATAGATAGATAGATAGATAGATAGATAAATAAATAAATAAATAAATATCTTGTTTTGCTCACCTATGCCTGTGCCATTGGTTCACAGACTTTTAAAATGAACTACCCATTTTCCACTGATTTGTTTGTTCATATTTTTTGAAAATTATTGTAATCCACACAGTATCACAATAGAACACTAGACATCCTGGTTATGTGGGCTTTTAATCTCCATTCAGCTCATTAGACCACCTATTCCTCAAAAATCATCTATTTGGCTGGGTGTGGTGGTGCACGCCTGTAATCCCAGCACTCAGGAGGCTGAGGCAGGAGGATCAGTGCGAGTTCGAGACCAGCCTTGGCTACAAAAGTGAGCTCAAGGCCAGCCTAAACTGCATAGTGAGACCCTGTCTCAAAAAGCCAAAAAAAAAAAAAATCATCTATCTGCATTCTTTGTGTGTCTAAAGACTACCACGTATGGATATGATGGTGCTTTTGAGAATCTTAATAGCATTAGAAACTGCTAGATGCAGCTCTAAGTTTCTCTCACATTTACATAGTACTATAATCATATTACTGTTATTCACTGCTCAAGTGAATAAATCCAAATAAAATTTAATTCTTCAAAACTGATCTGTAACAATTTTATTGATGTCAAAAAAGAGCTGGGTAATCATCAAAACCTATCTTGATAAGGTGTTGAGCCTGAAAAATTATACAAGAAGAGAAGCACAAAATGTTGTCATTTTTCAGATGAGCAAAACAAATAATTATGACATATTATAACAAATAATGCCAGCTTATAAAATGAAGAGGAGAACGTAAACTTAGAGGCTAGAGAAGGTGAAAGATTTTGTGGGAGATGCAGAACGTGTGGGCCTTCTCGAAGATGGTGTCATAATCAGGAGGAGGAATGTGAGTTAGACCTAACTGGAAGAGTGCAAATAAGGTACAGACAGGAGAAGAGAGCAGTGTGTAAAGCAGACTTCACAGATGTGAGTATAAGGCTGGTGGCAATTAGTTGACAAAGGAAAGAAGACACCATGGCAACCCAGCAGTGTCCCCTTCTCAATAAGCTTCCATTAATTCATGTCTTTAGGGACCTTCTCTGCCTGATGTGAGTGCACGGTCCACAGACTTGACTGTGGGTTGCTATTCAGCAAGAGTGGGTGGCCTACGTTTCTCAGGAGGACTACTATTTTTTGTGAAATGAAATTTAGGTGTCAGAACTTTGACAAATAAATGGTGCAATCAGGAACAAAGGCATCTAGTACAAAGAAAGAAGACAGAGTAAATCCAATCTATTTTCTTGCTTTGCTAGTAACATAGAGAAAGGTGACTGTTTCCATGTAATTGGCATCTGTTTGGAAAGTTTCATGCTATTATATGAACTTTCTTATTCTTTAATTTATCTTATTTCCAGTAAATGAACAACAGATCATATAAGAAATCCACTCACAAACTCACTCATATAGACACATAAGTGATGTGTGTGAAAATACTGAAGAGCTTTCTTTGTCCTTCTATAGAGTATGTTTTCTTTTTCTTAAATATGGTCTTTGTCCTTTTCTTAAATATGGTCTTTGTCCTTTTCTTAAATATGGTCTTTGTTTCCACATGTCACAGGCACCACAATCCACCTGTTCCAATGACTCCTACCTGCTTACAACACTTTGAACTATCAACTTATCAGTCAACAAATTCACTCATGAGTTCAGGACCTCCATGACCCAGTAACTTCCCATAAGTTCCATTTTTGAGCATGGATATTTTTGATCCAAAGCCTAACAACACATTGTGCTGTCTGTTGATATTATTTTTATTTTTATGTATTTATTTACTTATTTTTGTGGCTAGGTAAGCCAATCCTGAGGGCAGGGCTGGCACAGCATGTGGTGCTGGGCACCAAACCACACTCCCTACACTTGCCCAAGCAATCACTTTAGACCATTGAGCTATTTCACTGGCCCTAGTATGATTTTACAACTAATTTTTATTTCAAAATAGGAGAAAATAAAGATATGCTTTAATATTCCAGATTCAAGGTTTTAGTTTTGCTATAACCATCTATATGACAGCTAAGGCACATATTGTTTTGAACTTCCAAAGGCTACAATACTTCTCACATTATAGAATTTCCAATCATTGTGTTTTTTTAATTATGAAAAAGTCTATTTTTACTTATTTTTTAGGAATGAAAACTATAATTTTGACATTTTACCTTTACTTTTTTCTACAAAGTTATGGTTTTATTTCATTTTTTTCTATAAAATTTATGAATTTATTTTACACATACTGTTTTAATACACTCTAGGTAAGAAACGACAGTTCTTCATAAGAAGCATACACAGTATTTTGGAGACAAGACACCTTTCAAAAAATGGAAAAGATAATATACACTCAAATTTTGCATTCATTTTTAAAGCTGAAGCACAGTAACAACTCCTTCTAAGCTACTAAGAGTAAGCGGGATCTCTTCATGCCTTCTGGAGAAGAAGAAGGAGAAGGAGGGCCATAGTAGGAGAGCCTTATTAACAAGCATAGAAGAGGGAACTTTCAGAGACTGAAATCTCTGCTCATCCTACTTCTTATCTAGTTGAATAAAAATAATACAAATACTGTCAAATGACACTCTTTTTTCATTAAATATTAAAATCTTTTTCTTAACATTGCCCATTTTGTTGCAGCTGGTTGGTGTCCAGAAAGAGTAATGTTAACTCCCTTCACTTGAGAGCTTTAGGCTTTGTTCCAGGCTGTTTGCCTGGCTTAGTAGAAAGTACTCAGTGCTGTGATGTTGTCCCTGTGATTACTGAAATGATTTTTCTCTCTGTTCTTGAAATTGCATCCATGCTCAACCGGTGGCTCAGTGTGCTCTACAGAGTGATTTATAAACCTGTCATTTGAAAAGATAACATAGAAAATCTCCCAATGAAGTCAATGGCACTGCTACTTTTCAGTAACATAATTTCCACTATCAAAATGCACTTAAGGCACAATTTAAAATCAAAGCAGTCAACTGCCTTTGTTAGAAAGGCATACAATGTATTTTTTTAAAGATAAATATTTGAGATCTTAAATATTACCCAGTTTCTTCAGTAAAGCAGTATATTGCATTTCTAATATGACACTGGGGATTGAAACTAAGACAGCTTATTTTTAGTTTGCATAGAAAAATTTCTTAAACCTTTCTGTGTGATGTGTGAAAATACAAGTGAATACACCTTTCAGTGAGTATATATCATTGTTACAGAATTGTTGGTCATTTAACTTTATATGAGAATGTTCAAAATGAGAGGAATATAGAATTAAGGGGAAATGAGAAGAATTGTAGAATAAATATTAAATTATAAAATTTTTACTCTGTATGTCAGCATATTTTAGAAAACACTTTGACTTGATATACTTCATGTAGCAACCTCATTCTTCAACATCTTTATTTGGACAGTTGGCTTTTGCAAGGAACTTTCTAAAGCAGAGATGATAGCTAGTTTTCTTTTTAAGACAAAAGATGTGCAGGTACAGTTGTTTGTGCTAAACTAATGCCTTAGTGTTCAGTGTTAATTGCAGTGTTGACATATGTGATAAAAAGGTAAGTTTTGGGTTACATGTTGGCACTGGGTCTCTAAAAGGCTTGCCATCATTTGTTTCAAGGTCTAATGTTGCAAAGCTCTTAATTAGTCAACATTTTAATATAAGTCATTGAAACAAATGAGGCAATGAATCGCTCGTGAAAATGGAAATCACAAAACAGAAGCCTAATACGTTTTTCACAGAAATGGCATTTTTTTAAGTATCTGCCGGAGAACAAGAGTGGAGACTGAGCACCACCAGAAGTAGAGTAAGGATTCACAGAGGTGCTCCCAAATCCTTGTCAGCTCACACAAAGGCCTCAGAAAGCAGCAGATACACTCTGGTTCTTCAACTCTAGCTGAGAGCAATGTGACATTCATTTTATTTGAAGTTACTCCCTTTACAAATGAACAGTAATTTGAGCAACAGACAAACTAGAGCATAGGATTATTTGAAATTATAAACCATGAAAAGAACTCAGTAAACACATTTAAGGAATTTTAAATTTTCCAGAACTTCAGGGCATGACAAGGAGATAGAAACATTTTTCTTTGTCCAAAAAGTAATGTGGTCCTAAATATATATGTATTGGTGCTGGGAGTTGAACTCAGGACCTCTCAGTTGCCAGGCAGACACTCTATCACTGAGCAATATTCCCAACCCCAAATTATATTTTTGAAAACTGTAATAGAACTTAAAATTAAGTATTTTAACGTCATGTCTGAGGACAATGTACATCATCCTTCTGTAGGTCTAAATCTCCTGGAGAAGGACAGGAGAGAGAATGGGAGATAGCGATTTTTTTATGTGTGTGAACAGGATGATTTGGACAACTGCAGTGTACATTTCAGCTGGTGTATGGAGACGATAATAATTTGTTTTTTTTCCTTTTCTTATTGTATATTTTCCCTTCTTCATTTCTTACACATCTTTCTTTTTTTTCTTCTTCCAATTTTACATGCATATATCTAGTAATATGAGTAACTGGTGTGAATACTATGTAATACAACAAACACTTTAAAATTCTTATGACTTCTTATGTGAAATTCTGTATCACTTGTAATTTTTTCCAGTTTTAATTCTAATTTGTACTCTCCTTTAAAAAAGAAGTCTGACAGTTATCTAGTCTCATAAACACACATGTTCGTATGCCCTGATCTTCAAACACCACACATTTGTAGAAGGGAACATTGACAGTGGCTTTATAAATCAATGGATCTTTGGGCCAGGGATATAGCTCTGAGACATAAACACCTGTCAGGCAAGTGCCAGGTCCTCATTTCAGTCCTCAGTGCCACAAAAATTCAAGAAGATCTTTGCATGGAATTATTTAGTATGATATAGAGAACTCTAGAGAGGTGGGACAACGAAGATGAGGCAGGAAAATAATGGGATCTCAATGACATATGTGGTGGTGCCTTGGTTCTTGAACTTAACTCTCTCCACCATTCTGGTCCCAAACCAAACTGAATGAGAACCAGATAAATTTTCTCAGGAGGACAGCATTGGACATAACCCTTGAATTTGATTCAGTTCTCATCCAATGTGGATGACAATGAGAATCCTGGAAAGAATTAACTTTATGAACTGAAGTGCCACAGTGGGTAGGTATATCAATTCCCCATTGTTAATGTGTACGTATAGCAATAAAATAATTAAATCATTATGATACAATAAATATTGTTTCTAAATCTTAATAATTTAGGGAAATATTTTAGTTAACAATCTTAGGTACTATATATTTAGAATATATAAATGAATTGAAATAATTCCTTAATGAACTGTATATAGTGAAGAGTTTTACTAACTCAATCCTTATTTGCTTAAGCTTTTGGAGAACTATTCATTTTATAAATACATTACATTTCATATGTACCCTCAGTTAAACACAGGGAAATACACCACATAGAAACCGGAAATACGGTTGCCAGATAAAATACAGGATGTCCAAATTTAACTGATTTTTGTTCATCATACTTGCTAAATACAGCAGACGTCTATAAAATTCCTACCAAATACTTATTCCAATAATTATCACAACTAGTCAATGAACGTGTGAAAAACACAATAAAAAGGAAGAATGAACATCACCCTTATAACAGTCAAAAGATACTAAATATCTAGTGCTGAGAATCACACAAATGCAAAGATAGCTCACTACTGTTCTTTAACCTAATTTGAATCTTATTCAATTCTTACATGTCCTGGCGAGAAAATAATTTGGTTCAAAAAGAAATTTTTCATTTTCTCCTGTTATGGTTTTAGCTTCTGACTTTTAGCATAATGATCTTAATGGCCAAGCTTGAGTTTAATATAAAATGTTATGAACATAAATCTTGGTTTCCCTCTTTAATTATGAAAATTGTGACCATTATGTAGCTGTTCTCACATATACAGAAATATTCAATGTTTTAATTAGACTTACTCTACTTAAGTGTTAAAGGAAGCAACAAGCCTGTGATTGCCTGGGCACTAATAGTACATAATATAGCCAATTGCAAACAGTAGTCCTAATTTGTTGATTTCAAGTGAAGTGTAATTATATTGCTTCATTTGCTGAGCAAATCATATGAGAGTTTCTCTAAATCAACCTGATTGTGTAATGAAGAGCTAATTACAAACAGCAGTGTTCTTCCAGTAAATTTATTGTAAGTGCTAATGCCAGGTTGGCTCCACTGTGACAATGGCTCATTAGTGCATTAACAAAAGCAACTGTGGGAACATGCCCAGCACTGGGCGACTAGGCTCTTGATTTCTAAGCTGCAGTGATTACACCCTTCAACATATAATTACCAAGAAAATGGTGTTTGATTTAGGTTTGGGCAGATTTTTAAAAAGAACCGAAAGACATTTTTAGAGCAAAGTAAAATGATTTGGAAAGCCTTCTTGTCAGGCTTAATGTGTGCTTCATTACGCCAGGTGTGCCCCGGAAACCTAGTTTAACATGGAGTTCTTTTAGCTGCTGGTGCATTCTTGACATGAATTCGGATATTTCGTCGTCCTCCATGTAGAATTTATGATACATGTGTTTGTATAGGAACAAAGGTCACATTTATAGGAAGGAACGATGCAATTACATTCATGAGTATACATGATGACAGTATAATGACATGAATCTCTACACACACGCACATATCCTTTGCATTCCAGTGATGCTTATGAAGGAGGCTCCTGCTGAGCAAACAAAAAAACAGAATTATAGGAAGTTCTACCCTACCTAGCCTCCTTTTGTTTTGATTTAATGAAATGGCAACCCTTAGCTCACTACCCGATGTGGCTGCCTTTAATAATTAGTTTGCTAATCTGAGTCAGTTGGTCGTTTAATGACCATCAAGCTATTTCCATAGCCTTGAATGCCTCAATATCAGAGCACGCCAACTTTTGTTCGTTGATCTCTTTCTCTTAGTGCTTTATTTGGTGATCTCAAAGCCTTCTTTGTACATGTTCTAATATGGAGATTTAAGATACAACATACAGATTTTTCCATAACTTTTAAGTTTAGTACATGAATTAACGGCTCCAGAGAGACAATCTTGGGAGAGTTTCCATCCAGAGATATTGTGATTAACTTTGTCCACAACTGATAGGAAATGTCTATTATCAAAGGATTTTTACTTTAATTTTCTAGACTAATCTCTTTTTAAAGAGGATTAAAGATAGTAAACAAAAAGCCATTAGAAATGATATAAAATTTCACTAAAAATGATAGGAATTCAACAATGGTTGTATAAAGCATATTGTTATCTTCAAATTAGTTGTTCAGAGCACCAGACATAAGCATGCGAGATTGGTCAAAAATAAAAGAAAGAGACAAAAGAATGAAGCATTAACTGCTCCTTTTGATAGATCAGCAGAAATCAGCAGTGCAATTATGCAACCTTATATATATATATATATATATATATATATATATATATATATATATATATTTCTCATATATGTTTTATATATTTTTTCTTTTCCTTCACTTCACTTTTTTCCTCCTTTTTCTCATCTCTGTTGTTCTTTTCCTTTGAACAGTTTCTATCTCTTTCATTGTATCTGCTGCATTTTATTTACTCTTTTCAGGTTCTCATACTATAGAGACAATACGATGTGTGGGTCTGATTCATTTCATTTTACATGTTTGCTCTATAGTTGCATCCATTTACCTATAAAAGCCCCAAGTCTATCTTTTTTTTTAGCTGAGTACTACTGCATTCTGTAAAAATACCTTATCTTTTTTTTTCAGTTGATCAGCATTCAGCTTGCTTCCAAGATTTAACTATGACAAGCTGAGCTGCTATCAACATGAGTGCACACTTGTTGCTGTGGGGTGGTGCTTTCTGTTCTCCTGTAAAAGTAAACAGAAGAGGGATGGGTTAGGATGAATAGTCCTAGTTTTCTGAGGACATTCCACACTGATTTCCACAGTGGATCTATCAGTCTACAGTCCCAGCAACAGTGGAGAAGTCTTTTTCCCCCATCACAGCTCTACCATTAGTTATTATCTGACTTCTTAATGATAGCTGTACTGTCTGGGCTGAGGTTTAATATCCATCAGTGTTGTTTTAATTTGCACTAAACTAATTATCAATGATGTTGAACATTTTTTATATATTTAATTGACATTTATATTTCTTCATCTGAGAATTGTGTATGCATCTCAGATCTCATTTTCTTAAATTGGAAAGTATACTAGAATCATGGCAAATTTGTCAACACAAGCCAACAAAGCAAGAAGAGCTCTGGACTGAATTATTTCTGGTCCCGAAAGAAAACAACTTCCATCCTACATTGATACATGCTGCAAAACTATTTGTCAAAATTACAGATTAAGATACTTCCATGACAAGAACACCTGAAAAAATTCATGACCACTAAACCAGTCCTACAAAAAGTGCTGACAGATATTCTAGAAAGAGACAAAAATGACCACAATCTCAAGAACAACAATGATTTCATTTGATTTAGTAAAACGGAGTTGAAGTGAGGACTGTATTTCCTAAATGTCCTGTATTAAAGAAATAGCCAGATTTTGCCTCCTTGTGATGTTTAGCAGAAAGTCAGCTTCTGGATATCACTTTTATTTGTATTGTTGCTTTTCTTATTGCCAAACGAAAGCAAACACAGGGCCAGGGGGACAGTGCAGGGCCATAAGCACCTACATGGCAAATACAAAGTCCTGAGTTCAATCCCTGGTACCAATAAATGGATGAATGAATGTATAAATGCGCAAATGCAAAAAAGAACAATAATGAAAAAAATCATAAATCAAAGCAAAGCATTAACCAAAGGGCGAAAATAGAGCACCTACAGCAAGTAAATTACATGATGAAACAAGCTAATAAATATCAGTCATAAGCAGCAATGTAAATGCTCTCAAAGGAGTAGCAAGATAGCTCCATGGAATATTCACCGGCTTAGACAAGCACAAGGACTGGGGTTCGAATCCCAGTACCACAGGCCACACCAGCTTACCCTCCAGAGCACTAAGGTGGCGTGTCTGGGTATGATGACACATGCCTGAAATCCCAGGGCTTCAGAGGCTGAAAACAGGAAAATCACTACAAGTCTGATCTGCACAGTGAGACCCTGTACCAAATACATAAAAAAAGAAAAAAGAAATAAAATCAAATAATATGTTCTATATAAGAAGCATATTTAATTCAAAGGGAATTCATAGACTGAAGGTGAAAGGATGATAAACAATATTCCAGGTGACAGGAATCCAGTAAAGAACAGAGGAAGTTATTCTAGTTGCTGAGAATATGAACTTCAAACCAAGAATGATGAAGAAGATATAGAGATCCCTCAGAAAACTAGGGTTAGAGGTCGCACTAAACTCAGCTCTTCTAAAGAGCTGCAAATACCATGCCACAGCAATATCTGTGGACATATGTTTATAGGATCTCAATTTGTCATCAGAAAATCTTAGAAATAACTTGAATTCTCATCAAGTAAGTAATAAATAAAATCTGAAAAACACAAAAAGTACTGGGAGGGCTGGGGAGATGGCTCCATGTCATGAGTGCCTGCCTGGCAAGTGCAAGGTCATGAGTTCGAGCTCCAATCCCACCAAAAAAAAACAAAAGAAAACGAAAAAAAAAAAAAAAAGTACCAGGAAAGTAAAAGAATTTACTCAAGGGAAGGAACAACTAGGATGAGAAAATAAGAAAAGAAAGAAGGGAAAAATATAAAATTATATATATATATATATATATATATATATATATATATATATATGTGTGTGTGTGTGTGTGTGTGTATATATATATATATATATATATATATATATATATATATATATGACAACTTGGATAATTGTACTGCTGATATCTGTTGGTCTTTGAAAGAAGCAGTTAATCTTCAATATTTTTGCTCCTTTTAAAACTTTTATAACCATTTAAACTATTTTTGAATGCTTTATGTATTTGATACAAGGTCTCATTATGCAGCTTAGATTCCCAGTTATCCTCCTGTCCTCAACCTCTGGAACACTAGGATTTCAGGCATGAGTCAACATTCCCTATCTCAGTGGTAGGCTCAGGGTGCCTGGGGGTGGGGCCAGTGTGACCTGTGGTACCAGGCATCAGACCCGTCCCTGTGCTTGCCTAAGGAAGCTCTTACTTTGCTGAGCTGTCTCATCAACTGCTACATGCTTTATATCTTGTAGTCTAAACAATTATTTTGAAGACAACAATATGCAATATAACAACAGTTTTTAATTCTTATTCTGTTTCAAGACATTTTGTATTGTTTCTATTTGTTTAAAACGTTTTGATTCTTTTTTAAACAAAACAAAGGAGATAAATTGTGTCTGAGCAAAATTACAAAAGGAAGTTATAATGTTCATTAACATACATGCACTGACTTTTAAATTAATCTTAATAAATTTTGAGTTGCAGCCGGGCGTGGTGGCTCATGCCTGTAATCCCAGAACTTGGGAGGCTGAGGCAGAAGGGTCGTTGTGAGTTCAAGACCAGCCTGGGCTACAAAAGTGAGCTCAAAGCCAGCCTGAACTGCACAGTGAGACCCTGTCTCAAAAAATAAATAAATTAATTAATTAATTAATTTTGAGTTGCTATATATTTAGTGAATTTAATGTAATCCTACTAGTCACTAAACATACTGACACTCTTTCCTAATAAAGAAAAGTCATAAAGATGAAGGAAAGCATAGTCTAAAATAGGCTAGTGTATAGGAGTTTAATTTTTATCTATATATTAAGAAGTACACTTGCAGGGTGCTTGCGATGAATTGCATATTTTTAAAGAAGTAAAACAGTTATTATATATGTTGATATAGAAATCACAAAAAGAAAAAGTATATGCGTATAACAACTAGAAAACTTAGATCAAACGTGAAAAACTGGGGACTGTATGTGTAAACTTGCATTAATTTTCCATTTTATCCTGGACACTAAAGGCTTTAGTCACTTACTACCAAAAATATGTAAGAGAAAAGTTAAGAAAATTTAATAAAATATCTAGTAGCTATGCCACTGTTCTGAAAGTCCTAATTTTAAATTTTTCTTTTCCTTTTAAATTTATAGCAAAAATCTAAGAACTTTTATGAAAAAAACCTAGATTCAAGCAGGTAATGGTAGTTGTATGGGCTTTTTTTCTTTTCATTTTATTTTATTTCTTTTTTGATATAGGTATATTTATTTTTAATTACTTTTGGTAAGAAATAACAATGAGACAGTTTGAAAACAAATTAGTAGTGCAGCCACAATAATTAATATAATACATATTGTTGTTCTTGTAATAGTTCTTCAGAGTACAGAATGCAGACATGAAAATTTTTCTAATCACTATTGGTATAAATCTCTCTTCTCCTTCTGCCTCTTGGTTAAACTTTTCTGCTGGGTTGTTAAGGGCATGTTAAAGCAAGACCTGTATAACAGAACATGTAACTTTCATATTTCCCACGGTCAGCCAAATCCCCTCGGGATTAACCTTGAAACCATATGCAGCACTTTGTAGAACTTTTGTCACTATCAGTTGTCTGGATGAGTTACAGCCATTGCATGACCGGTTTGCTCTCTGTGAGAGCCTTAGAGAATGTTTCCTCTCTAGGTAATTCTCCTTAAGCATACTACACATCGTCAATCCCTTTCCTCTGTGGCCCCTTATTCCCCTGGTCGGAAAAGTTGAGAAAATTCAAGGGTCTTTATAATTAATTAACGACAAAGCAGAACTGGTAGTTTTTATTGTCTGGTTGTCAAACCTGTCCTAACATCAGTTTATCATCTATGGGGATCTTTATACAATTTTTCCTACTAAATTATTGCTACATAACTAACTATACCTTAAAATATTTGTATCAAAGAAAGACTGTACCTTTATTGCATAAAATCATCAGCATTTATGTGGGTTAACAGACATTCAGTTCATCATGTCTTCTATCTCATCAATATCCCAGAAATAATTATAGATATAGTTATATTTCACCATATCTTTGTATGAAGCATTTTACATTGGTTAATTTTGCTTTGATTTATATTTAAATTTTTATTATATTATTTAATACAGCAATACTTAAGTTATCAAAAGTATAAATAAGAATCAAAATGTATAATAGATGTAAAATAGGAAGCAATTGTTCAAAGAAGAATGTGGGAGATGTATGAGAGAAAAAATGAGCAAAATAAAAGGATAAGTAGGAAACAAAGCTAGAAAAATAGGGTTAAAAATGAAGAGGAAGAAAAGTTGAAAAGAAGGGAAAGAAAAAAGGAGTAAGAGAGATTATGTACAGGTACAAATACCCTGTGATGTATGTGATCATTATGCATGTCTAAATTCAAGCAAAAAGCATAATTATAGTTTAAAGGAATAAAACGTGCACAATTTAATTCTACAGTCATATGTTTTACTTTTTCATAATCATACCGTAACATCCTTCCATGATACACTGTTCTGCTAACTTATATGTGTGCTTCTAATCATCCATTTAATTGTCATGCTTACAATTATTTATCACATTATCCAATATAAAAATTATAGATCAATAACCTGGCAGGAAAATTAAGTGAATAACAACAGAGTAGTGATCAATGATTTGGGGATACATAAAAAAAATGCTTATTCAAAAATTATAGTAAAGAAGTAGGCTGAGCTAAGTGATAAAAAAATTCATAAAGATGCAAAATTATTCAAGCATGTGACAGATTCTGTGGTAACAATGCCACAGAGTTATATTAATGTCTACTATGTGCAAAGGCAGCATTTCTTTCATAGTCATTACTGTCAATTCATATATCAATGCTTCACTGTTCTGATTTATTTAGAACCTAGTCAAATATCTTTGTAAGATATTGAACTGCATATTGAGGAAAATGATTAATCATAGTATAATGAATTCACTTTTGGATTATGCCTATACAATGAAACATAAAATGAATATTTGCCTTATTTGATGACTCAAACACAAGCTCCATTGATTTTATGGTTTGAATGATTGTATTGCCTTTGGAGGAGTCTAATGTAACCGTATCCATCATAAACACATACCACACATTGTTCATTGCATAATTAGCCTCATTAAAAATAAAATAGAACTGAATCTTTGGTTGTTTGTATACAACAGTTACAGCATCCTATGGTTTACAAGCAGAAGTAGCTTTAGTATGTGATCTTTTTCTTTAAAGTTATTGTGTAATGGGCCGGCAAGATAGCTCAGTATTCTAAAGTGCGTACTTAGGCAAGTAAAGGAACCAGATTTAGTCACCAGCTCCACATGCACACCAGCCCCACCTCCAGGGCAGGCTGATCCAGCCCCCGCAAAAAATTGTAGTTGTCATAAAATATATACTCAAGTCTTTATTCTAAGAGCAACAGCTAGCCATTATATTATTTTGACAAATGATTTTTTCAAGAAATACTGTCACTGTGGAAAATGTAGTTGAGTTAGGAAAATGTAATTTTTGCTTTTAATTCCTAACTTTTTACTGCATTTTTTATTCCTTTTTTTTTTACAATAGTTGAGAATTCAGGGTGAATACTCAATATAAAATTTCTTCAAAACTTTATTTTTATTGAAATTTAAACGTAGAAGTCTATAGTACTGTACAATTCATGTGAATATTGGAATGTGTCCCACTAAGAAAAACTTATGGATTAAGGATCAACATGAGTGTTCTCTATAGCCACTATTTGATAAGATTTTTTTATTTAAAATAGGAATGCTTAAGCTATTATTTGTATAGTCACATCTATACCCCTACAGATATAATATACAATGTAGTATTAGTTTCAACAACACTAGAAAGACCTATGTTCAGTTTTTTGAGTGAGTCCCAATGAAAATTAGCTCATAACAAAGCAATTTTAAAATATATACAGGTGTGTACAAGTAGATGTGCTTTATTCTTTACATGTATCATATATTTACATGAAAATAAATTATGTAGTAAAATAAATATTCCCCTACATGGCTTTCCCTCTACATCTCCTTTTTTCCAAGACTGTACTAGGTTACTTAATCAGATATCATAAACTATTTCATGTAACTACTTCCAAATTAAATTATTCAAACTATCATTTGAGTTAAATTTCTATATAATGCAGCTCTAGCCCCTAGTTGCACAATATAGACACATTTCACCCTTAGGAACTAGGCCTATACAAATTACGATGATAATAAATTTTACACTATGCATATTCTAACACAAAAGGTAAACTTAAGTGTCATAGAAAAATGATACGTATATTCTTTTAAAAAGCAGATATCTTTTAAAAAGCTGAATATCAATAAATTTAGGAAGTGAAAAAGTTAAGTAATCTTGGTTATTGGTCCCAAAACTATGACTTAAAACATTGGTCTCTGTCTGGAGTAAGTAACAGAGAGTGTATTGTAATGATAATTAGTTTATGAAACTGATATTATATAGGAGATGACCTCCTAATTAGCCAACTGCAAGAAAGTTTGAGTCTTATCATCTCATTGTCTGCAAATATCTTCAGTAAAATAACTTCTTAATGAGATATCATTTGAAGTATATTTTCACTTATTTAGAGTACAAAAAAAGATCTTAAAAATGAAACAAACAAACACATATTTTTAAATTTACTCTGGTGTATGTAGAAGTCCAAATTCCAACAGTTAACTGTATTGTTTTTTTATTGGTTGTTTTATTTCTTACCATCCATTCTGGATTGTGTTATGGTGCTGTGACACATTAATTTTTCCCTCCTACTCCTCATGCGAGCAAAGTCTATAGGAAATAAAAAACCTTTATTTATACATAATACCATAATGGGCATAAAACTTATGAAATGAAATGAAAAAGCAGCTTTGATGTTAAGAAAATAAGGCATATTTGAATAAATCAAGAGAAATAAAAGGTCATACACTTATGTCAGTTCACAAAATTATTTCTGGCTCAATTAACTATGCCACCCTAAAAGAAAACTGTTTTAAGGTTTTTTTCTGAGTTTTAATTGTTTATCTTTATTGCATAACTATGATGATGCCTCATCAGCAAACATGACTGTGTGTTTACTGATGAAGTAGTTATGTTAGGACCAAAAGACTTTTAATGTAGTAAGCAATTGGTGAAGATTTATATGAGCATTATCGAGCAAGCTCTTATGCATAGAAAATGATACATGGCTACTAAAGTGGAAAAACAAAATTAAATCAACTGATATTGGTGATGTCATAAACCACTAATGCAGTTTGAGTACTTTATAAATATCAGAGGAAGCTGGTAATGCAATTACTACATTAGTATGCAGTTTTGAATCTAATTTGGGCCTTTAAAATAAACTCCAAATGAGTCATTTATTTGCCCGTGGGTAATGATAATTGTGACTAAATCTCCCACCTGGAAAAGGTTTGCTATCAAATTGTCTTTTGTTATATGGAAGAAAATAAGTTTGTAGCTCCATGAAGATGATTTGAGTTGAAAACGTTGACTGTATTTTTTAACCTTTTCCTCTTTATCACACATATTGAAAAAAAGAGTAAATAACTGTAAAACAAGTGGGAGCCTAGAAAAGAGACATTCAGAGTTGTTCTCAGAGGGCCAGAATGGTAGCTCATTGGACTACACACCTGCTTAGGCAAACACAGGGACTAGTTCATCCCTGGCACATCATGCCACATTGGGCTCGCCCCTGAGGCACACTGAGCCAGCCATGCATGTGGTGATACACACCTGCAGTCCCAGTGCTGGGGAGGCTGAAAACAGGAGGATCACTAGGAATCTAAGCTACACAGTGATACCCTGTAACAAATGCACTAAAAGTAAAACAAAACAAATGGAAAACAAAGGTACACTAAGGACAGAAGGAACAAAATTTTGTTTCAACGAGGCCACATCAGTGTTTTACAAGAAGTGAACTGGAAAAATATTTAACTGTTTACAACATTCTTTTATGCTTTCCCCATTCATTTGTTGAATACCTACAACATCTCAGCTTCTTTCTGTACTCTATTGATACAGCAGAGGAAAAAATTAGGTAAAAATCCCTCTATGAAGTTTATTTTCTGAGGAGAATATAGAAAATTATTCAGATAAAAATGGTGTATCCTATGTGCTATACAGTCTTAGCCCAAGAAAAATAAAAAGGATTCAAGAGAAACTTGAAGGATATTTTAATTAATAAGGTCAAAGAAGATCTGATTCTTAATAAAAGAAGGAAGAAATATAGGAGTTTAGCATCTGTTGGCTGGTTTTATGAAAGAATACAGTGTGTACAAATGCTACACACTTTAAGGGGATCTTAAAATACACAAAATACTCTTAATAAAAAAGTCATGAAATTTTTTAAAATTTACATTTATTTATTTATTTATTTATGTCTTTGATACAGGGCCTCCCTAATAAGCTCCAACTCATAATGATCCTCTTGTCCTAGCCTCCCCAATGCTGAGGTTGCAGGCATGCACCACCACTCCCTGCTTCTGGAAAGCACGGTATGGAGTACTAGGAATCAAACTTAGGACTTTGCATTTGCCAGACAGGCACTTAGACTTCTGAGCTATTTCCCCAGACCATGAAAATTTAAATACAAAACTTAATTATTTCCTCATAGCTGTAAGGGGCAAAGGAAGATGCATAAAAAGACGACTTTTCTTTTTCCCTCTACTTGATTGTGAAATGATTTTCGAAATCCTTTATGAGAGAAGACATACAAAGCTGAGCACAGAAGTCGTGAACCTCAGTGGGAGTTGCTACTCAGAGGTTCTTCTCTCTCCCACAATGGTCAACGTATTTATTGCACTAGGTAACTCCAAGTAAAATCCAGGGAAATGATATAGCAACAAATTTCCCGAATAATTCTTGTGCCACACAGTGAGAGCTGAGAAGTAGGTTGATTTCTGCCCTGAGCCTGATGCAAAGGGTGGGGGTGGGGGGCTCTGAGCACTTGTGCGTCTGTTGACCTGACCTTTAACTCTGGCCCACCAGGATGAACTTTTGTGTCTCAAAATATAAAATACGGAGTGACAGTGTCTACTTTTGTATGACATTCTTCTGGTTAATCGTGACAACTTTAAGCATTATTTATTTATCTTAAATTGCCACTTATGACAAGAGCAAGATTTTATACCAAATGAGTGTTAGTAGTAACACAGTATATGACAGGTGTTTCTTATTAAATTCCTCTGCTACATTGCTACAATAGGAGTCAATCCACTGAGATTGTGTGTTTGCAAGCCAGGTCAATGCTGCCTTTGAGCTCAACTGATATAGTACTGAGAGAAACTTGTACAACAGCCTTCCCTGGAAGAAACCTGCAATATAGAAATTAGTAGTGAGTGCAGTGTTTTTGAGTGGTACATGTGATGGGTGTGTTTCCAAATCAATATTGTTTTTTTGTTTTGTTTTGTTTTGTTTTGTTTTGTTTTGTCTTTTTGAGACAGGGTCTCGCTGTACAGTTCAGGCTGGCCTTGAGCTCACTTTTGTAGCCCAGGCTGGTCTCGAACTCTCACCAATCCTCCTGCCTCAGCCTCCCGAGTGCTGGGATTACAGGTGTGCGCCACCACGCCCGGCTTTTCTTTTTTCTTTCTTTCTTTTTTTCTCTTTTTTTTTTCCAAATCAATATTGTTTTGACCAATGGTGAGAGAGGATTTTCCTATATGCCTTCCATAGCATAAGGCAAAAATAAGAATGGGCCTCTGCACGTTCCAGGGAGCCCTAGGGATAACAACTGAACACAGCAAGAGAAGAGTAGATACAAACGCAAATCTCACATGTATACTAACCTGCTATTTTGAACAAATGGTCGTGTAGGCATCGTAGTCTGAGACTTGCTGAGTTCTGAAGATATTATTTACATGCCAAAGTGTTTACACGTACACTCAGGAAGCAGACAATGAGTGCCAGTGGATCTGCAATAGCTTTTAGTTCTGATCAATTTCGCAGGTTGTATTAAAATCATTCCTTTAAGATTTCTAAACATTAAATGTATTGACAATAAAGTGAGGAAAGTGACAAAACAGTACAAATTTTCTAATGGGCTTATTTTAGTAGAAAGATATAAAAACTTCTTTGTTGACAGACTTCTATACTTTCTATAGCAGGTCTCCAGCCTCCTAAATGATCATTAAGGTTTCTGCCACCTGGAATTCAGATTCTTGGGGAATATTCTACTTCAATATACCAGGACTTGTCTAAATGACTAACAGTAAATAGCAGAAATTACAATGTGCTGCTTTAGATACGAAGTTAAAGATATTCTGGCTTACAACTCAGATACCTCGATACTCTCTTTCTGTCTCTTGCCCTTCAGTAGATTATAAGCAACCACATATTCAGACATTCTTAATGAGAAATGAGGCCTGCATCTGACAGCTAGGTATGGTCCATGAAGTAGAGGCTTCTACCCATCAGCGAAGGCCACTCATGGATGCATTCCCCAATGGCAGTTCCAAATGAGAGACTCTAGACCAGAACCACCTTGCTAAACTACTCCCAAAATATGGGAGTGCCAGTATTTCCTGGAGCCACTAGGCTATAGGACAATTCTGTATATAGTACTAGATCAGTAATACAATTAGTACAGAATATTGAACCTGAGTATAGGTTCACACATACAAGATTATTCCTAACCCACATAGAGTGCACTGCCTATCTGTACATTTATTGGTAGGACAGTGCTGCTCGATACCTAGACTGAGATAGTGAATTGAGCAGTCAAGCAATTCCTGTCTAACAGCTTGATTTTTTGTAATTTTAAATATACTTTCTGTCATCAATAGGAAACCACTAGAAGAAAAGCAAGGGAGAAAAAGAATAGGGAAATGCATTTTGGTGGGCCAGGATTATAAATGGCATCTATCTTTTGTGTTACAATCCATTGAGCTCTGTGACAGGATCTAAACAAATTACAGATTAGCAACAAGCTTGGCACGCATACACTATTATCTTTGTTGTCCATGCTGCTAATGAATTGTGACAAAGTTAGCAGCTATAAAGATAGCATTTGAATAATCTGAGAACTAGCCAACACAGGCTTTTGGCAGTTGTACAGGGTGGTAGCACATGGGCTGTGTCATTCACTTTGTGAAATTGTCTTTTAATTAAGAAATATTTGCAGATGAGAGCTTTTTCTTTATAAGAAGCTAAAATAAATGAAATAGGACCTAAGTAGAAAGATGTATTTTAATATGGAGACACAGTACTCAGAAGATAGCCAGCTAAATGATATTACTTTAATCTTTTAAATATCACTGAATATTATTTTTTTTGTGGGACCAGAGTTCGAACTCACGACCTTGCACTTACCCAGCAGGCACTTGTGCCTCGGAGCTATCTCCCCAGCCCCTTGAATATCTTTTAATTATACACAGAAACACAAATGTAGGCTCTGAAATGCAATCCATTATAAATAAGTTATTTGAATGATTCTAAATATGATGGAATTTAAATTACATAACATTGGGAAATGGAGATATAAAATTTAGGACTTTAGATTTTGCTTATAGATTTAAAGGTAGTCACAAACTATTTGTTAAGGAGATTCAGGTATTTTCTTAACACATTGTTTAAAAACAACTTAATAGCTATGTAGATCTTTTTTTCCAGCTGAAATATTTTATGTGGCAAAACAACATGACTATGGTATCCTCACACTTTAAATCTTGAGCTTTAGGCAAAAAAAAAAAAAAAAATCATTGCTTGAGAAGCCTCTAAATCAATTATTATGTAATTTTTTGGTTCTTAGAGGCATAATTTACAAAACATACCAGTCAAGATTGTTTTTGGCAGCATATATTGGAAAACTTACCCTCATAGTCCTGTTTGTATTTTTCTACATAAATTGTACAAATAGAAATGATTTTTTTCATTTTTATATTGAAAAGTAAAAAAAAAGCCAAAATAATGACAGAAATAGGACAATATATAGCATTACATATGTTACAGATTAAAAAAATGGTGGTTCTATTATATATTTTTATCATCAGATACAGAGCTCCAATTAACAAAAATAGTCACACAAGATTGGACAATTAATTAACTGCTAATGCTTGTTTTCAAGAAACCTTATCTTTTCTTGCCTTTTTTGCTTTTTTATGTTGATTTTATATAGTCATAATTGATAAGACATTAGAAATGGTACATATTTAGAAGTCCAAGATAAGATGTATTCAATCATCATTTTTATATTACACATTTTTGTTCTCAATGTAGTTGCTTAGATCACACGTATCAGCATACATAGTCAAGGTGAAAATTCTACACATTAACTGTTATTAAAAAAAAAAAAAAAAACCTGGTGGACACACCTGTTATCCCAGCACTTGGGAGGCTGTAAATAGGCTGATCACTATGAGTCTGATCTAGTAGTGAGAGCTGAACACTCAGTAGACCCTTCCTTAAAATACAAAAAAAAAAAAAAAAAAAAAAAAAAAAAAAAAAAAAAAAAGACACAAAACAAAAAAACCTGATGGAAATTATTAGTACAATTGTCTCAGCCATCCTGTATATATACTCACATATTCATCCCCCTTCCTTTTCTCCTATATTTACTCCTTTCTCTCATCATTGTTGCTTAATTCTTAAGTTCAAATTCTTTCAGTTTTACTGTATCTATTATATGTTTCAGGTTTTAGTTATTTTTTTCAAATTCTGACACTAAGGAGACAATATGATATTTACACATGTGGGTCTGATTTATTTCACTTATGATTATAGCCTCTAGTTGCATCCACTTACCAATAAAGGCTTTGATTTTGTCTTTCTTTAAACCTGGATAATACTCCATTGTACAAAAATATATATTTTTTATCCATTCCTTAGGTGACGGGCATCTTGGTTATTTCCAAGGTTTGACTATGACAAATTTTGCTGATGCAAATGTGTGTGCACATATATCACCATGTTACGATGTTTTCAGTTGTTTAGGGAAAATATTCAGAAAGGGAATGCTGGATTGTGTGGGATTTCCAGTCTGCTATAATGAATCTCCACAGTGATTTACATAGTGGTTGTACCAATCTATGTTTCCACCAACAACGGACAAGCATTTCTTTTTCTCTATAGCCTCTCTAGCATTTGTTATTAGTTGATTTTGTTACTCTAGCCATTCTTTCTGGGGTGAGATGACATCTCAGGTTTGTTTTAATTTGCTTTTCTTGAATGGCCAGTGCTATATGCCTTTTGCATTTCTTCCTCTGAAAAGTGTGTATTCATCTCAGATGTTAAAAATCTGAGCACCTACTTTTTGTAGTTATTTATATATTCTAGATAGAAGACTTTTGTCTGAGTGATTGTTGGTTAAGATTTTTTTTTTCAATTTGTGAGTTGTCTTTTCACTTGGTGATTTCTTTTAACATAGAGAAACTTCTCAAAAAAAATGAGATTGCAGTTGTTGATTCTTTGAGGAATTTCTTGTGTAGTTTGTTTTTTCTTGAACTCTCTGCCTACTCTTATATCATCAAGATTTCCACCTACTTTCTCTTCCAGTAGATAATAATGATTCTGTGGTTAGGTTTAGATCTTTAATCCATTTGTACTTTTGTTTAGTGCATCATGATAGGTCTGGGCCTAGTTTTAGTTTTTGGCATGTGGATAACCAGTTTTTCCAGCATTGTTTATTAAAAGGTTTTCTTCCAGTAAGAAAGTAACATGTTTGGCCCCCTTGTCAAGTATAAGATCGCTGAATGTATTCATAGTTGTGTCTGCATCTTATGCAGATCTATTCTATTGAACCTCAGGTCTTTTTTTTTTTTTTTCCAGTACCACAAATTGACTTTGCTATTCTAGGTCTTTCCTGGTCATAAATAAATTTTAGGAATGATTTCTCTGGATTTGTGTGGTATGTCGATGGTATTTTGATAGGGATTGCATTAAATTTGTGTAACAATTTTGGGAGCATAGTCATTTTTATAATGTTGGATCTTGCTATCCATGAATACGGAATATCTTTCAATTTTCTGAAATTCTCTTCAATCACTTATTTCAGAGTATTGTAATTTTCATTGTATAGGTCTTTTACTTCCTTTGCTAGATTAATTCCTAAGTATTTCATGTTTCGTAATCTATCGTGAAGAGTATTGTTTCTCTAACTTTTCTCTGAGTGAGTTTGTTGTCTGTGTGGTAATGCTGTTGATTTTTAGCTATATTTCTTGTTTATACAACAAGTCCTAAGGTAAGTAAGCCAATCATGGGAAGCTGATACCGCTAAGATTCTCTTGCCTGATGGCAGCTGTCTCAAGCGACAAACTGACTTTTGAAATTCCAAAACCTAAGCCAAATTCAGCAGAAGAATGGAAAAGAAAACAGGAGTGTTTTTCACTGAAAATATTCAGTATAGTAACTGTTGTGGTTTGTGTATAGGTGTTCCCCCCAAAGCCTCATGCAGTCATGGGGCTGCTTCCGGAATTTATAATTGATTATTGTGAAAATGGGTTCTGCATCTGTCCTGGCGCAGGTGATCTGCATTTCAGTGTAAGGGAGGAAGAGAAGTTAGCTGCTTGAGCTCCTGCTAGCTCTCTCCCTGCTCTCTTGCTCTTACCTACCACCAAGAAAGGTTGCCTTCTGCCATGTGTCACTCTGCCTTGGAGCCAGCTGAACACGGACTGAAACCTCCAGTAACTGTGAGCTAAATAAACCTCTCCTTCCTTCATTTTGAGTGTCGGGTATTTGTCCCAGTAATAAGAGAAGAGTCACTAAGACAGTAACAAAATGTTTTCATAAGTTCTTCCATTTCCCATCTCAACAAACTTCCTCTTCACTCTCAGGAGTCAAAACTAAGTCACATCACCATTCCTTAGTTAAGCAATATGCACAAAATAAAGAACAGCGAAGTCCTGATTAGTTGGACCCAAGTTTGTTACTTGGGATTTGGGCATCTAGACAAATAAGAGTGGATATCTGATGGACTTCAAACAAAAATAGGTACAAGGCCCGGGAATAGTGGCACACACCTGTAATCCCAGCACTGGGAGGCTGAGGCAGGAGGATCAGTTCGAGTTCAAGACCAGCCTAGGCTAAAAAAGTGAGCTAAAGGCCAGCCTGAACTGCATAGTGAGACCCTGTCTCAAAGAGACAAAAAAAAAAAAGAAAAAAAAGAAACACAGTGTAGGCAATTAAGAATCTATAACAGAAGTAGTTTACTCTAATATATGTAGCTGTAATTTTAATTATAGCACCTCTATTGTGAAGTTGCATTTATATCTGACTAATAATATTATGACATTGCTCTGAAGGCTTTGTAGCTTAACATAAAAACTGGTCTAGCAGCATAATACTGGAAAGCAATTTTTATAAGCATAGGTCATGGTAACAAATATTCTCATGTAGATTTCAAAATAAATGAAAAGAGGTACAGATGTGTCTCTTTTACAGATGAGTATACTTCTGCATGGCAGCATGAAATGAGATTAGAGATAGGAATTAAGCCTTTCATGATGAACTAAAATGTATGTGTTAGAACTGTACTTGACATGAAAAGATGTAATTTATCTACTCTGTTACTTTTTTATGTTATCAACGAAACAAGAATAACATTCCATCCTTACAAAGATTATATAGATTACTTGGAAAGGAAAAGTACTATACATTTCCAAAGTTCTCAAAAAATCACATATATTAAATTTCTGTTTGGTCTCATGCATTAGAAAAAATTTCACTAGGATTTTTCATTATGCCCTTTCCTGTTGTACGTGATTTTTATCTTTCCATCAGTATCTAAAACTAAGAAAAGTAGATCTTGTTGTGTGAAAGATAGACTTTATCTACATGAATTTGCTTAGCTGTGAAGAGAATTTATTAATCTGTTTAGATACTAAATCACAGTGAATACTTGTATATTTCTAAAAATAATAGTCACTTTATATGAAATTTTAAAATTTTTATTACTTCTTATTCTATTTAAAAATATTTATTAAAATGTATTTATTCCTAATCACAATGTAAAATACTAATATGGTAGATGTATCCAAAGAAGCAGTCCTAACACATATCTAATCAATTATGTCATCATTCATTGAATTAAATAGGCCGTTTAAGTTTCTGGATGTAAGCTTTCTCATTCATAAATCTAAGTTGCTGTTATGTTTGATTTCTGTATAGTATTGCCATATCACATATGTAAGAATTATATTTTTCACATTGCATATATTCCAGTTTATACATGTATGCAAATTTGGTACAATAATAGTCATTATACTTACAAAATCAGTTTCTTTAATATTTCATAAACTTTAATGTTGAAATGTTAAATATTCTCTGTAGATTTTCTCTTTTTGGTGGAAGTAATCATCATCATGATTTATTTTCAAATATGTAGCACACTATACTATTTGGAAAATATGATGCCTATGTAAAAATAAAATGTAATTACAGAACTAAAAGCAAGAAATCTTACAGGGCAAGTGTAATTCCTATGGAATGAATGCAGATGCTAGATTCATGTTTGAATGTAGCCACATGGATCCTGAAATCTATCTTCTTGGCCCAGAAAAAGCCATTGGCATAGTTGCGGGAAGCAAGCTCAAAACAGAATGAAGACTCTTGTCCTTGAATTCACATTCCAAGTTTAACAGAATGTGGTGAATAAAGAAGGAAAAATTCAGGACACATTAGGAAAGGAACTACTTCCTCTAACAATATGGTCTTTGAAACCAGAACTTCCTAAAACATTTATCAGTATTCATTGAGAGTTCCCACCCTCATACTCAAGTAAAAACCATTAAAAAAAAAAAAAAAAAAAAAAAAAAAAAAAAAAAAAAAAAAAAAAAAAAAAAAAAAAAAAAAAAAAAAAACTCTTAAGAAAATTCAGGGAACAATTCCATTTCTGTCAGTCTTCTCTTTCATGTAATAAATATCTACTTGCTTCTGTTATCCTAGATTTATTGGAACATTTTCAATGTCAACCCAAATCTATCTAAAGAATGCATAGCAAGACTGGGTGTGGTGGCACAGTCCTGTAATCGCAGAACATGGGAGGCTGAAAACAGGAGACTCACTTTGAGTCTGATCTGCATAGTGAAACCGTGTTGACCCTGTACTAAACACACTTAAAAAAAATGCATAGCCAGCACACTTAATTCAAAAATTTCAGTCTTATGTGCTATTTGGTAGCCTGTCTGTTAGATCCAAATATGGCTTCTCTTGTGGTAGAATTTCAGAAATGAAGTAAACAACTTGTCTCCCACATTGACATACACATATCTACACACACAATGGATAATGATGAAAACAATTAAGTTCAAGCACTATTGGGCTTCATTCATAAAACTTTGCAAAGCCCCATGCTTTTCCCAGATATGTGTGATCTCAAGCTTTCATGTCTCTTTCCTTCATCATTTAGGCTTGTTGATTTTCAAGGTCGTTCTCCTATTATTTCACTAAGTATTTTCACTAACAATATATATATATATATATATATATATATATATATATATATAATTTCCTAGTTCGAGCCTCTTTCTCATGTTATGAATGGTCCATATTCAAATTCACAAAAGACAAAACTTGAATCAGTCTTTACTATTGGCTTGCATGTTTCACCCATACTCAAGCATCCAAATGCAGCTGTTCACAGCCCAGGATCCTACTGCTAAGTGAATGCAGCATTGCCTAGGATTTTATTTTTCATACTAGTTATGTAATTAGCTCCAAAATCCTAGTTACCAGAAATCCATTGGCTTTTCCTGTAATATGACCCTCCCACATAGTCATTCAAAGGCTCTAAACCATGCTACCACTAAGTTTTAGAATGATTGATACTCCACCACCTTTTGACGCCACTGACTGCTGAAATAAATCTTCATGCCTCACTACCTTGAATCAGTTATGTAGCCCAAAATGTAGCTGAAGAGCACTAAGTTGATCAGAAAGTGCATATTTGTATTAAAATATTACATTGTATTCTGGGCAAACTAGAAAAAAAAAAAAAAAGAGGGGGGACCATGAAATAGATTATGACAGTTCTGTGGAGTACCAAAAGTATAGTTAGTGTGAATGTCTTATATTGAAATATGATTCTGTAATGGCTCAAAGGATTTTTTTGTATTTAGTACAGGGTCTATATGGTCACACTCTGTAGGTCAGACTCCTAGTAATTCTCCTGTTTCCAGCCCCGCAAAGGCTGGGATCACAGGCACGTGCCAGCATGCCTAGTCTCAATCGCCATCTCAGTGTGTCGGATGCTAGGGCTGGCACTACACACGAGGGATCAAACCCCAGCCACTGCACTCTGTCTAAGCAGGTGCTTTAGTCTGTGGAGCTATCTTGCTGGCCTTCAAAGAAATGTTTTTAAAGAAATAACTCCTTAGAGTTCTGTACATAAAACATAACATTGAGAGTAGTTGAGTGGGCCAGTGAAATAGCTCAGTGGTCTAAAGCACCTGCTTAGGCAAGCTTAGATAAATGCATAGGGACTGTGGTTCCATCCTCCATGCCACATGCCACACCAGCCTCACCACTGTAGTGGGCTGAGCCAACCACAAAACAAACAAACAAAGGGAGTA
Source organism: Myocastor coypus (assembly GCA_004027025.1). NCBI lineage: Eukaryota > Metazoa > Chordata > Mammalia > Rodentia > Myocastoridae > Myocastor > Myocastor coypus. Next base: position 164,835 of record PVJA010000047.1, on the reverse strand, counting down.
TTTGACTATGTGATCCTAACTAAACTAAGTTCACCTGATATCTCTAACTTCAATGGATCTAAAAATCAAGAAATGACAACTGGATTTCTGAATGATCAACTAATAACTTTCCAAAGAAAGATTCAAATCCATTCTCATTTTTAAAATAATTCTAGTGTGTATCTAGACACCTATATATATCTTACCTAAAGATATGTCATATGTCATCTACCTAAAATGTTGCAATAAAATATTATTTTGTATGTATTTCACAGATAAACCAACACAGTGCCCATCATTATACTTAGTTTTTCACTTTTCATTTATCTAATGGTACATAATTGTAAATTAGATATTACTTCCCAAGTCCTTCATAATATTAATTAAAATCAAGAACATTAATACATACCAGGAACAGTTCCACTGATTATTATCCTTCTACTGATTATTTCTGTTTTTATAATTAAAGAAAGTTTTAACTCTTAATAGAGTTCAGTATGTAAAAGGTACATACAAGATTAACTTCAAATGAACATTTTCCATCTAATTAATATTTTTATTAAGGTAATAAACCCTAAAAGAAGGGATCATTCTAAGAATGTAAATGTGGTTTAAAGATCAGCTGATGCCACCTGAGACCTGAAACATTTAACTTAGAAATGAGTCTCTCTTCACATCTAATTTCTTTTTGTCATTCTTTTATTTCACAAAAATTAAAGAGTTCTGTGAAAACAGGATAATTATTTCTTGAAAATTCATAAGTGTCTGTTTTATCTTCCCTAGTAAAAATGTTCAGTTCATGGTTTATAAGCTTATAATTGTTTGCAGCCACTGACTCGAGTTTCAGAAATAAAAGTAACCCCAGGTAATCAATTATTAGGGAAACATCATATAAATCTTGCTTTTATCATAATTGGGTTTTCTACGCAAAGCATAAAAATCAGAAAACCTGGGAAACATTGCCTAAAAACTTATTTTTTCTCACTGCCTCTGGTTTTCCATCTTTTATATTTTTATGTCACAATTCATAACAAAGAAATAATTATTTGTTTTATAGTGCTGAGGATAGAAAGCTGGGCTTTGTGCATACAAGGCAAGAGTTTTACTACTGAGCTGCAGTTCAAACTACAAGATATACATAGATACAGATACCGAGAAAGGTATAGGTAGGTAGGTAGGTAGGTAGGTAGGTAGAGAGAGACAGAGAGAGAGAGAGAGAGAGAGAGAGATACATAGATAGATAGATAGATAGATAGATAGATAGATAGACGGATGGATGGATGGATGGATAGGTAAGTAGGTATCTAGATAGATAGATAGATAGATAGATAGATAGATAGATAGATAGATAGATACATACATACATACATACATACATACATAGACAGACAGATAGATGGACAGATATCTTTCTCATATGCAGCGGCTCTTCATTGGTTATTTTTCAAAGACTCACCTGACTCTCCAATGAAAGTCATCTGCTGTCTCCAATCTCCAAAAACATGTGCATAAATCCAGGCATAAAATTTCAAATTGTTGCTGAATCCCTCATAAAATGTCTTTTGCAAGACACGAAGAAATTTTGATTCCAATCTATTTATATCCAGGTTCGATGATGGTTCTTTTGGGCATTCAGTCTTGATCTGGATTTCTGCTCTCTTTCACTCAAACAACTTCCTTGTATTATATGGTGTCGTTAATATAATTCTGGTGAAGGAGGATCTTTGAAATTGAGGGGAGGCCTTGAGAATGAAAAATTTTAAATTTATTGGAAAAAGACGGGACAAAGTAATTTCAGGAGTTAACCAGAAAGGACAGCTTGAATGTTTACATTGAAACAAAGTAACAAATAAATGATGCCAAGTCAATCAGAAATTAATGCCATCTTACACATTTTTAGTGCGTGACTTGCACCTGTCCATATTCTTCCACATAACCTCTGCCAAGGTGACATCATCAGAAGCTGGGCATACATTGATGATGATGGCATGACAGTGGAGAAAAATTGCAACATAGATGTTGCTTGGAATATGAATATTCTCGTTGCTACAGAAGACATTAGACACTCTGACATTATCACAGAAGCTTGAGTTCAGTCACAGAGTTCAACTATGTCCTTGAGACATACATAGGGTACACTATTGGATTTATTCACTGGGGCTTCCAAAATACTCCTTGTCGTTTTGTACATAGTTCCCTGAACTTTTGGAAGAAATGGTGAAGCAGAAACATACTGCTTTTCTATTTGTTTTTTGGCAGTTCTTTTCCTTCTTCTTGGTTATGCTGTAGCCAAATTAAATTCATCCAATCCGTTTTCTTATTACTACTTGGGTGAAATCTATGGGTTGAAATGAAAAATTACTCAAGTCTCCCCTGAGCTTGTTTCAGTCTTGGTGCCACTTTATGATACCACCGTAATTTTCAAATATTAAAAGGCTTCACTGCACTAAACATCATTCATCCTTCTCTATCCAATATTTTGTGTTGTTAGACATTGTCTTAATCTCTTTGTCAGCTCAAGGCAAGTGGTCATGAGCATTTAAGATGCCATTTAAAGTTTTCCTGGTGCTGAATTGGACTAAATGGTGCATTTTATTTATTTGTATTAATATTTCCAACTAAAACATATTTAAACTTGCCTTTTTCATGTTATTTGCAAGAAGATCTACATTAGATTAAACTCATTATGTGGCTGATACCAGTCACTTCTCTTATTTTCTCATTACGGAAAGGATGGCCTTTTCTCGCACACTGATGCTGAGATTACCCATGTGACCTGCTGGAGGAACGTCAGCAGACATAACACAAGCAGAAGCTTGACATCTGGCAGTGTCGATCAGCTTTGCTCCTGACACTTGATATTTGCAGGGATAACCACATGATCCAGAGAGTGCCTGCCCCTTTGGTGTGATGTGGTGCACACTCACGTGTGGAACAGATCAGAACCCAGGATGCAGCACAGAGTTGGGCCCAACCCACCGCCCCTGAGGCTGAAGTCAATTTCAGGATAGGTCACCCAACCTCCCATCCAACTGTAGGTCTATGACCAGGAAAACAAATGTTTGATGCTTAAATGACTGCATTTTTGAGCACTTGGTCATTTAATATTATTGTGACAGTTATCAGCCAGTGTAACATCTAGTGTACTGATTATTGAATATTTTCATGGTGCACAAATAAATGAATTGAAACAAGTCATATATGTGGCAAAGGAGGAACAATACATCTATGTGAGGATGTGCACAAATTAGTAATTTGCAATTCCCAACAGTATTGTCTAGAATCATCGTATTTTACATTCATGTTTATTAATGTAACAATTCAACGGCTTAGTTACTAAAGTAGAAGATAAGTATCAATCTTCTACAACATTTATTATTAAGTGCCAGAGAGCTTTTATGTTTGCTATTTATTTACATATTGCTAGGTTTGCTGTGAAATCAACTGATTGTTCTTTTTGCCTCAAATACTTTATTAGTGGTACTTTACAGACTGTAGGGAAATTCATATATACTTGCATATGTGTACTTCTGTGCACTACTTAGTAATTTTGAAGTTAGACATGATCCAAGACATGTGAATTTCATTAATATTGAGGATTTTTTCAAGAGCAATGCCTAATATTTTATTTTTCATCCTGCTGACTAAGGACCAGGCTCTGAAATCAAAAGGTCTTGTGCCCAGTCTCTGTCACAACCTTTGCTGGCTGCCTAACTTTGTGATGGTAATCCCTTAGCTTTAGGGTTTTTTTAAGGTTAAAATACAACAACATATATGAAACAGTGAGCATTGAGACTTAGCCATAGTGAACATGTAATTAAATAGTATTAATTTAATTATGATTCATTGAATATGATATTTTTTCTCATTAAAGCATCAGTCCTTATGGATTATGTCCATCATACTTAATATATTCAGTATGTGAGTTACTTGGGATGCTGAATTTTCATGGTAATGAGTTTTCCCAAATCTAGACACACACACATACACACACACACACACACACACACACACACACACACACATATATATATATATATATATATATATATATATATATACATATACATATATATTAGTGAAACAGTTCTAAACTTAAAATTTAATGAAATCATCAAATAAGGATTCATAAGTATTTCAAAGTAATAGAAATTGCATTTGGAAACCAGAAGGATATACATTTTAATATGTACCATTATGCTGAGGCTTCTGTGCCTCTCTACCCTTATGCATAAAATCTGAGCAGAGTGACAAGCCCCTGTCCAGGCTAGAGGCACTGCGCACCATTCCCTAAGACACCTTCGTGGAGTGTTCATTCTACTTGAGTATGCTCTATTGCCGCCCAGCATTTTTTTATGAGTAACTGAGGAAGGCTTCAAGAATATCTGAGGAAACTTTTATAATTTGATTTCATTTTCTTCTAGATGTGTGAGAATAAAATACTTCTGCTCTCAAGTTTACAATTTTGTGATAGAGGAAAACAAACATTTTAATGTCCTGGGCTGAAGTGTAAACTCCAACTATTATACCATGCATTCTATGCTACTTGGTGAAAGTCTCTACTTGTTTACAACCATTTACTCAAAAATGAGCTGTTGGAGCTGGGGTGATAGCTCAGTGGTCTAAGTGTCTGCGTGGCCAGCACAAGGACCGGGGTTCTAACCCCAGTACCACATGTTGCACTGGTACCTCAGTGAGCTGACCTCCAAAACTGGGCATGGTGACGCATTCCTAGCACTGGGGGAGGCCAAGACACGAGTAGCATTATGAGTCTGATCTACATAATGAGACCCTGTACCAAATAAACAAATAAAAAGATTTTTAAGAAAATTTTACAAAAGTGAGCTATCAGTTGTATTAGATTATAGGTGAGAAGTGTAAAGTTACCTCTTTTGCATTTCCACAGTCTAGACTCATTATGGTGAATGAGATATTTTTTTCTGGAAAAATGAATGCCGTGACAGTGAAGTTCATTGCAGTCAATATGGGCAAGAATATTCATCTTCCATCTGGGCTCAGTCCTCATCATGCCTGGCTCATGGTGCAGTGCCAGAGAAGTGTGCTGGCTCGGAATCCCTAGTGCTCAGTGCTGGCCACCAAAACCCAGAGTGGTGGCGTAATGCCAGCGCTGGGAAGACTGAGCTAGTAGGATCACTGTGAGTCCAAGCTGCACCAAAGAAAGAAGAAAGAGAGAGAGAGAGAGAGAGAGAGAGAGAGAGAGAGAGAAAGAAAGAAAGAAAGAAAGAAAGAAAGAAAGAAAGAAAGAAAGAAAGAAAGAAAGAAAGAAAGAAAGAAAGAGAGCTTTTAAAAAGAGAAGAGTTCCTGGCACCTAAGTGCTCAAAATTGGATAGCTAAAATTATTGACATAAAAGTTTGTCTGCTGAATTACACTGGATACTGTACCATCTAGATAAATGGCATTATTTATAGAAATAAATAAATTATTGGCTCTTGTGAGTGAGAGATATGATAAAATAAATGGTAACTTCTACATATAATTTGTAGATTTATAGTTCTAACTTTAATTAATACTTGAAAAGTTTGGGATAAATTATTAAAGTTTACATAGTTCTACATTAACAACATTTTATCTAGTTCTTTATAAGGAATTTTTTAAGAACTCCTCAGGATTTTTCAGTAGTCTTCCATGAGTGCATTAATAATATTCTGCTGAAATACTTATGCATAAGAAAATTTGTTCTTGACATTTAGTCTGAATCAGAGGAAAGAATATTTTGTCTCCTGAACATCTTAAAGTTTGTCCCCTGCCATGCATAACACAGTTACTATGCTTATAAATCTACTCTTGTTATTTTACAAGGTTGGTACTGCAAAGAAGAAGTATGTTTGAACCTTTTCTTACTGTGGAAAAACATGCTTACAACCTAATGCAAAAAAAAATGAGATGACCTGAACTGCATTTCTTCTTTTGCTGGCTATTTACCAATTTCTGCTGCCAACCAAATATTCGCTATTTATTGATTTCCCACTTCACACATCCTTGTGCAAATGCTTTGCAATTGTTTGACATTTGTAAAATAGCTCTTCTTCTACAGTGATAAGAAACTCAGTGTGGTGATTTATTTTGCTACCTGCTAAGGTCTTCTTTCTTACTTTTAGAAGAAAACATGTCAAAACCTTGCGGTATCCTGTCTCCACTTCCTCCCTAGGCCTTTTCTCTTGAACACATCCAAATAGGGCTTTAACAAATTAAAAAAAAAAAAAAATAGGGCTTTACCTTCACTGCACTGCCCTCTTCTCTGCAGGAAACCCAACGGGCTCACTTTGCTGACGTGGCTGATAATTCTTTGTATTCAACAGTGCTTGACACTCATGAAGTACTTGACTAATAGATTATCTCTATTTGCTCATAGAAATGTCATACCCTCTTGAGTTTTCATCTTATCCTTCTGTTTTTCTTGTTTATTCTAGTCTTTTTCAACCTGGTTTGTTAAAGTTTCCCAAGACTTTGTTCTCAGTCTTATCTTCTCTGTCTGCACAACACTTAGTAATCTTAGCTACTCTGAAAAAAAAAAAAAAAAAAAAAAAAAAATCTTAGCTACTCTGCTGTCTTTACATGTCATTAAGAGGACAGGGACACTAAAACTTTATTCTGAGCTCAATTCTTTTTCCTATTCTGCAACTCATTTGCCTGATAACTTATGCATCACTTCCAGTATATATCTAAGAGGCATTTACAATTCACCACACCAAAACTGAAGTTCTAATCAAATTTTTGGTGATCTACTTCTTTTTGTTTTTCATCCATAGCACTTTAAACTGGTCACTTTGCACATCTTTGAACCATAAGTTCATTAGAAAAGGTTTAGCAAGCTTGTTATCTCATATGTAGGGTGTTTTTAAAACATCTAGAATGACTAAAACAGTGAAATTATTTCACTCTCGTGGACTTTATTACACTTATTTTTATGCAATACTGATTTGTCTGAAATGTGATTTGTACAAACAACATATGCAATAGATTCATAATATCCCATGTGATGACTTAAAATGTTTATGTACATCTTAAAGAGATAAATGACACAATATACCTCACATATGGGACAGAACTAGATATTTTTAAAAGATATATGTAAGTATTTATAATCTATACCAATATAGAAAACCTGTGACACAAAGTTTACAGAGATATATAATAATATAGTATTCTATCCCACTTGGTTTCTCTGATAGTAATAAACAAGTGAGAAAAGTAAAATTTAATGCTTAATGAGTAACTTATGTGTTATAAATTTCTTCCACATGCAACTGGAGGAGGCAAGTATATATGTGTGTGCCCGTTTGAAAACAATGTTACAGATGAATTAATAACTAATACTTTAAAGTTTCTATAATTATATTGAATGTGTTAATGTCTCCCCAAAACTAATACACTGTGGAAATAAGGATCATGTAAAAATGGCACAGCTACTTTTTATATTGCAAATTTAACATAATTTGAACAAGTGCAACTTAAGCCATATCTATAGATAGGCAGAAATTAAAATGGTGAAAAAAAAATGTAAAGACTCATTTGTGTCTTAGGTCATAAACTCTATCAGGTATTTGGTCAAATAATTAAGTAGTTCCTACAAAAATATGGTTCATTTAAATTTTTTATGTATTTAGCATAAGGTCTGCATGGTTTATACAGTCTCACTACACAGATCAGACACAAGTCTACAAAGCGATCCTTCTACATCCTTGTTCATCCTCCCAAGTGCTGGGATTACAGGCATGTGCCACACCCAGCCTCAATTGCTGTCTCAGTGCTCCACCGTGATAGGACCGGCATAACAGGTGAGGAATAGAACTCCAGGCCTTTGCGCATTTAATGTTAACAAAGAAAAAAGTAACACAATTTAATGAGAAGAAATCTTCGTAATAAAATTCTTCTTGGTGTATGTTAGATGCCTATCTATACACATATTAGAACTTTAAAGTAATTGTTCATCATAAAAGAATCTGCAGAGTTCCAGAAAATATATAGTTTGGAAAAACAAAAACATGATACTGTTCTTGCTCTTGCTTTGATTTGCTTTAGGAGAGTTTTTTTGTTTGTTTGTTTGTTTGTTTGTTTTTTTTTTTTTTTTTTTTTTTTTTTTTTTTTTTTTTTTTTTTTTTTTTTTTTTTTTTTTTTTTTTTTTTTTTTTTTTTTTTTTTTTTGTGCCAAGGACTGAACCCAGGGCTTCCAGCTTGCTAGCATTCTACTGCTAAGCATTCTACTGCTAAGACCCAAATCACCAGCCCATTGATTGGCTTTTAATAGTTGATTATGTTTAATTTTTTTTTTTTTGGTGGGACCAGGGTTCGAACTCACGACTTTGCACTTGCCCAGCAGGCACTTGTGCCTTGGAGCTATCTCCCCAGCCCCGATTATGTTTAATTTTAATTTAACTGGTCCTAAAGAAGCTTATATATGTATTACTCCATTTTCCATTAGCATAACAAAATCCCTGAGGCATCATCACTTTATAAAAAAAGGTTTATTTAGCACACAGTTTTGGAGAATGCAAGGGTCAGCAGCCTGACACAGCCGTGGTGGGGCCCCTTGTGGGTTGCATCCAGCTCAGGTACATGGCAGGTGTGGAAACAACGTGGGAACAAGCAATCCCATTGCTAGATGAGGTACCAGAAAAATGAGGGGCCCAGACCTGCTGTTTTATAAAGGCTCTCCCCCAACAGCTTCCTAACAGTCCTACAAGAACTATGTCCATCCCTTTCAACGGCACTACCTTTAATGCCCTGGGACTTCCTGCTAATCCTCACCTCTTTGTGGATTCACACTTGAAATTAAAGGGAAAGATGTCACCTTATTGGGCAAATACTTTTGAAGAAGAAAATATCAGATCTTAAACAGTAAAGCTACAATGATGGTGTTTTGAGAGGAAATTTTTTCTACTAATAAATCCAGATCCTTCTGAATAAAAGAACATCAGCAACCTCTTCAAGAAAGTGCAAAGTAGAACATACTTGCCCTACAATATACTTATGTTATCTTGCAATCTATAAAAGACGTATCAAAACAGTTGAGAGATTCTTCAGAAAAGTACTGTGGGGAGCTATAACTGATGGTGTATACCTGTAATCCCAGCACTCAGGAGGCTGAGGCAGGAGGATAGTTGCAAATACGAGGCCAGCCTAACTATGTAGAGAAACCTTGTCTCCAAAAAACAAAACAAAACAAAAATTACCATATAGAAAATTACTCAAGGGAGCTGGGGAGATAAGAGAACAAGTGCTTGCCTCACAAGTTCAAAGTCCTAAATTCGATCCTTGGTACCACAAAAAAAAAAAAAAAAAAAAAAAAAAAAAAAAAAAAAAAAAAAAAAAAACGAACAAACAACTCAAATCTATCCTATTTATGATTTGATTATTTCAGATACGTATATCACTGAAATCAAAATTACTGTATGAAAATATCAAAACATAAAACCACTCTCATGCTTTAACATTACTTTTTCTTTTTTTAATTTGACTTGATTAGTATCTGTTCGCAGTACCTAATCATTCCATTCTTCATGGAGAGCTATTCCTCTTGCTATCCCCTCCCTTTCCATTTCCTTCTCCTCCCCTCCCATTTGTTCCTCCGCTTCCTGATTATAAAGATCTACTTCTTTGTTTCTTATTAGCTTCTTATTTTCCTCATTGACTTACTTATGCTGTATTTGGGATTTCATAAATAAAAGTAATCCTGTGTTATTTAAATTTGTATGTCTGATTTATTATACTTAAAATTATGGTCTTAGGGTACACCTATACTCATACAAATGACTCATTTTCTTTATCCATTTATCTATTTGTTGACATATAGGCTGCTTCCAAGATTTAGCTATTATAAACTATCCTGACAGAAACATGTATCAGTGCCATCTAATGTCTTTAACAATTTTGCAAATATGCCTAGAAGAGGAATAACTGCATCAACTGGGATTTCTAGTTTTATGTTTTGAGGAATCCAAAGCTGACTTCCCTAGTGGTCCTACCAGTTCATTCCCACCAATACTGTAGGAGTCCTGGATCACACTCATTGTGACCAGCTTCTCCATTATACACAGAGATGTTGAACAGGTGGCATGATATAATCTTCCAGCTTTAACACTGTGTGTTTTAAGCTTATGCTCTTATGCTTACTTATTTCCTAAGGTCTCCAGAGTTCACTTACCAGTCTGGCAGAGACAAAAGCAATAGATTTACCTAGTCATGTGGCACGTTATTGAATGCAGATTCATATGGAGTCACACTCTTACTACAGTAACGACAACCTAAGTCTAGTGCATTCTCTTGCAAACTTATCAAAGGGAGTCACAAGACATAACAAGGTTGTAATGGGTGTAGAATATGACTTATAAGAAAGAAAGCATGCAGAAAGCTCTAGCTCAATTGTTTGTAGATAAAAACATGTAAATAGCATTCTGATAAGTTTTAATTGCATAAACATAAAATTTTCATAATTTAAAGTGACAGTGTTTACCATGACTTCTGAAAGACTCCACTAAGCCTTTATGAATTATTTATATTTATACTTTCATATTCTCAATTCTATTCTACAATCATACATTTATATTTTCATATTCTCAGTTATGTTCTACAATCACTCAGAAATTGATAGAATCAATTTAATTTAGGAGATCCATTTTCAGAAGAAAGTAGCTTAAGACACAACTTAGAAAACATAAAGATGACATTATGTTTCTTCTGTTTATGTTTTTGGAACCAAAAAAGACATGTATACATGCTCCTTGTTTTACAGTGGGCGTCACTTTAATAAGAGCAGGGACTTCTCTTCTTTATATTGCCAAAATTTTATAAAAAATCATAATAACTTTCTGATTCATCACTATGTCTACTGTACCAACTTTGTATAGTTTCAACTCTGCCATTCAATACTATCTGTAGAGTAATTTCAGATGATTCTACTGTTCAAGTGTACTCGGGGTTCCAAGTTGCACACACTGGACCTAAAAGACAAGCATCTGTGTCTGCTGCTCATCGAGTAATAAGTAAGACAATAGCTAAGAGTGTCCATGCTGTACCTTCATCAACTAAGAGTAAAACAAGAATTAGTAAACAACTTTCCTAAAAAGCAGATAGGAAAAGGAGGAACAGGTATTTATTTAAAATATGCTGTCTTAGAAATGTTATAGAAAATCCAAATTGAATTTTTAAAAATTTATGGTCTGAGAATAACATGTTGAGTTATGCATGAGTGGGTGTTTTATTGGATAGCATAAACAAATAGGAGATAATTAAAACTATGAAACTAAATGAAATTATTATAACGCTATCATATACTCTGACAATGATAATAAGTCTGTTTCAACACCAGAATAAAATCTAAGGACTATATTGCCCCAGAATCTAACTATTAACCAAGAATCTATATCTTTCACAATTATTTTATTTTTTAATATATTATATTACTTTATATAGTATAACCGGTGGGTTTCTCCCCAGATTAAAAAACATCGGCATTTGCAGATTTAAGTAGCAAGCATGTTAGATCATTCTTCTAAACACAAAGTGATACATACAAAAGTATGATTTTCTTAACATGTTATAAAGACACTGAAGAGATGTCCACTAAACGAAATTATATTTGGATCAAAGTTTTCACCTATTTGACATTTGGCAGAAGTATTATATGTCTGTTTTTCATGTACAAAATTAAGGTTTTCTTATATTTTGCGAGAAAAAGCCTTGAATTCAACATGTTAGCACTAGAATACTTAAATGAATAATGAGACTGAGTCACTCTCCCACATCTAAATTTGATTTTTGTTGCCATATGTTTAGCCATTTATTGAGGAATGTGATAATCTCTTTCGATTAAGCCTCAACAGTTCCCAGTAGGTCTGAAACAATATGCATAATTTTAATTCATCTATCCCCTGCAAGGTGTGCATTAGAAATTAGAAGGCTGTCCTATTCTTAATGCAGTATAAAATCATAAACACATAATCAAAGAAATATTGCAATCACCAGATGCTTTTAACACAGCCAATACCCATTAATTTTCCATTTTTCCACCCACAGCATAGGAAATACAATAGATTTTTCAAACCATCCAGTTCAGTAAAGTTAAAAGACAGGGCACAGGAAGCTCTTTTGCAAATGAGAAGGAGGTAAAGGGGGAGGAAGGTGGAGGAAATAAAACTACAAATAACTAAAATATCTTATGTATATGAATTGACTCAAAAGTTGATTCTTGAGTCCCCTGGTGGTCCCAGGAGTGTCTGGGATCAGCAAAGCAGATAAGTTTTAAAAGCTATTCTGTCTCCACCTCCTGCTTTTCATAGGTTGATCTTGCAGGTCAGAAGTCTATCAGGACAATATTGCTGAAAATCAATGTCGAGGCCAAAAACCACTTTGTCCAGGGAAAGTTAAAATTTGCACATCACTCTTCCATATGCATTAAGGAAGAATCTTTTCTCCAGACCTCTACCATGAACTTCACTTCTGCATATGAGACTGTAGAACAAATTTACCCTCTCATCAGTTTTTTCTGTGTTTTATTTTGTTTTTAATTTTTAAGATCTGTATGAGCTATTTCCCTTCCAACAATCAAATTTCAGCTCATTTTCCTGAAGTTCCTCCAACCTCCCCAGTGTTCATTATTTCATGTCAAGGAATAGAGAATAAGAAAAGATACTCTGTATTTTTTGTCTAGTTGTCTTGTGTTACCTGATTACTTTTTATACATTTTAAAATACTTTTAGCAGCTCACACAGATTACTTCTATGATTTTTGCGGAACTATGAATATAATATATACATATGTATTTATATGTGAACAAGAAAATTCAAATCTAAAAACAGAACAATTTAATCTATCAAGCTGTTTCATCCGTACCTTTCCCGTAAGCATGACCTTCCTGGGGCAGCCATTGTCTCAAGCTCCATTACCTATATTTATGCTTCTTATCCATGACGTCATGTATTCGTCCTTTGCTCTCTTTACAAATGTACTGTTTTCAGAGTTGCGTAAGGCTATTAAAGCACAAGGCTTCAAACTGAATGAAAAGTATGAGGTGAGTTCCCAGACCACGGTGACTTAGTCCCTCTGTGTGCTGGACAGTAGTCACCACTGACAGCCTTACGGAGACATGGACACCGAGAGTTTTCTGATCCTGAGAATCAGGGGTATGATTTGGAATTATATGGGTGAAAGTGACAGGAGATCTGTATCTCACTCAAAGAGTCAGTCAAAGGGGATTTACAGAGTACAAAAAAGGAAACAAAATAAAGCAATATATGGTACTGTGTTCTCTTTCAAAGGTTGTCTTTGTGCCTGCTTACTAAGGTCTTGAATAGCGCCTACTTTTCTAGTGATTATATTCTTAGAAAAAGAAGGCCGGCCAGATACTCAGCAGATTAAATTACCTGCTTAGGCAGACTCTCAGAGGCTACGGGTTCTGTCCCCGGCCTGGCATGACAGCGATTGAGACTGGGCGTGGTGGCATGCACCTGTAATACCAGCTCTTGGGAGGGTGAAAACAGAAGGATTGCTAAGAGCGAAATCGGTGTAGTGACACTCTGTAGACCTTTCATGTCTTAGTTACTCTTCTCTCATTGTTGGGACAAATACCAAACACACAAGCTTAGGAAAGCAAAGGTTTATTTAGCTCACAGTTACTGTAGGTTTCAAGACTCTGTCCCCACTTTATAGGGTCGGGAGGAGAGGCCGGGACATTGCTCTGTCCAGGATGATATGTTCCCTACGTCAAAGAGAGGCCACCAGGTGGTGGGCGGCAGGTGCATACTATCAATTTAATGTGTTGTTCTACTCTGACCTGGCCCCTTAAGCCCCACCCTGGTCATCTGACCCCGCCCTTCGTGCCACGTGCTTGACAGCTCCATGATTTACTTGAGGCTTTGGAAGGACACCTAGATACAAATGGTAACATTGCACTAAAAACATTTTTAAAAAATAGAAGTGTCCTCTCACTTTTTGCTATACATCTGATACTTTTCCAACTATTGAAATATAAAGCTTTTAATGGATGGATGTCTAGATAGCACCTTTTAATTCTACTAAATCCCACAGACTTTTTTTTTCTGAATTTGTGCAGGATTTCTCATTTCTGTGTTTCAGGGGTCTTTCTTCAAGCCTGTTTGTCCTTATTCTGAGTCTCAGGATTCTCAGCTAGATTCCTAGTTTGTTTTTCATTTCATAGGTTCAAGTACCATTAGAAATGGCAAGCATAGAAACAAGAAAAGTGGTGACAGAATATTTTATTTCTCTTTTCTTCTTTGTTAAGAGAACTGTGTGAGCTATTTTAATCAAGAGAAGCTGCTCCTACAACTCTTCCCTATTCATATCAAAGGCCATCCAGATGGATCCCAGTGGTCCATGGATTCTCCTATATCTCTATTTTGTGATTTCCTTTGGCGCTGAAATCATACATTCCTTTTCTGAGAGAGTATCTGTAAATTTTTTTGGTAATATTTGCTGATGTGTCTGTCAGATTTTCTACTCATTTGAACATATGCAAAATTGTTCTCTTTAATGTCCTGTTCTTTCCGTTCTTAACTTCTGCCCTTCAGGGAAACATAACCCCCCAGGCTACTTGGACCACTCATATCCATTCCTCTCATGCAGACCACGTCATTATGTGTAAGTGCAAATCCTATGTGAAGTCACTGCCAAAATCCAGCTTATATTTTTCAGTTTACTCCTTAAATAACCTGATTCCAGTATTTGGCCTCAGGAAGACTTAGAAATCCTTGATTTTAACATTATTTCACAACATTTATTTCCACTCATGTCCCCATTGTCATATTTGTGTCCAAATTCTTCCATCTATCATTACACATTCTGGGTGCATAGTTTCTCAACTGCCATGAGAATCTTTTTTCTGCCTCTGCACCTATGCCAATGTGGTGAAAAGCGGCCAGAGAAAAACTCACAACCTCATTGGCAGGTCTTACTTAAAATTCATGTTTACTAAGCTCAAAGAGAGGTATTTGCTGGCAGTAGGCTATAACTCCCTCGAGCTCCTTTGCACTGCAAGGTATCTTCTCTCCATATCTGTAATTTTCTCTATACTTTTTCTTAGAGCTTATATCTGAGTTTTTCACTTCAATGGGAAAATAGAATCAAAAGAGAATCTGTGCATGCCCTCACCTGAGCCACTTATGACTGAGCTCATACTCTCCCCTTGTTCTATTATGAGGAATGCTATCCATGCATGTAACAAAGGATAAGCCTTTCCCCTTGGCTTCTTAACTGAATCTTCAATGTATCTGCAAATTTCTCTCGCCTCCTCTTGCCCTAAATATTTCTAACATTCTTCTATAACTCCTGACTTTAAAAAAGGCAATCATTTGTTAATACTTCCACCTGAAATTATCTCATTTTCATTCTTTCCAAAAAAGTATAGCTCCCTCCTGATCTTTTCATTCTTCTGCCTAGTCCACTCCAGTGAATCTTTTGCTTCTGTATCCACAAAGATTGTATTTGTCAAGGGCATGGATGAGTCCTTCATCAGTATATATAGTAGTCATTTCTCATCAATGTCTTATTTGACCCATTAGTTGCATTAGCTACAGAATACTCCCTGGCCTGGGAAACATATCTTAATCTGACATCACACTTGAGTTACATTCGTCATGACTCTGTGGATATTGCGTCTTACTCTTGCTAGTTCTTTGTGATCTTCCCTGTCAATATTCCTAAGGTGGTTTCTGGTCTTCTCTTTTTTATATACTCAATCACTCCAATTCATAAATTGAATACCAAGTACTTTCATGATTTCAAATTTGCATATTTATTCTTAATCATTCAATTAAATGTCAGAGGGGCCCGGTGGGATGGCTCAGTGGTCTAAAGCGCCTGCTTGGGAAAGCTTGGGCAACCTTGTGCGGCTTCAGGGACCGCGGATCGATCCCCGGCACCACATGCTGTGCCAGCCCTGCCCTCAGGGCAGGCTGAGCCGGCCATAAAAAAAAAAAAATGAGTGAATAAACAAATAAAATAAATAAAATAAATAAAATAATAATAAATGTCAGAGCTATGTCTTCAGATTTTTAATGTCTAGTTGATCTTTCTCATCTTCATCTCAATTTTCATATGACTGCATTCTCAAATCTGTTTTACAAAACAAACCAAATAAATCTTGGCAAACAGAAAAAAATGTAGGATGTTTCTAGGTTACTGCTAATATTGTATGGAGTACAGAGATTCTCCATCCACTTACTGCCCTTTCATAAATAGCATCTTCTGTGGTTACCATCCCTCACAGACTTCTGAGTTTTTATAATTAATGAGTCTACGCTGGTATACAATCGCCTACAGTCCACTGTACCTCAGTAGTGTTGCTTAGTCTATGGATATGCCCAAGTGTTCATTGTTCTGCATGTACAGATCATTTTCACTGACTCACACATGTTGGATCTGAGGGTTTATATATCTACATAGTTTGGTTTTTGTTTTGTTTTGTTTTGTTTTGTTTTGTCTTTTTGAGACAGGGTCTCACTATGCGGTTCAGGCTGGCCTTGAGCTCACTTTTGTATCCCAGGACGTTCTCAAACCACACCAATCCTCCTGCTTCAGCCTCCCGAATGCTGGGATTACAGACGTGCGCCACCGTGCCTGGATTCTTTGCTTTTAATTTTGCTGCAAATCTAAAACTGTTATGTAGAGCCGAGCGTGGTGGCTCACACCTGTAATCCCAGCACTTGGGAGGCTGAGGCAGGAGGATCGTTGTGAGTTCGAGACCAGCCTGGGCTACAAAAGTGAGCTCAAGGCCAGCCTGAGCTGCACAGTGAGACCCTGTCTCAAAAATTAAAAAAAAAAAAAAAAAAAACTGTTATGTAAAAAGACTGCAGATATGGTTACTAATCTATTCTTATTAATGTATATGAGTTTTACACTGAAAGTAAATTTCGTTGTCTGGCAGGGGTAAAATTTATAAAATATATAGCAATTCAACAAAAGAATGTAAAAAAAAAAAAAAAAAAAAAAAAAAAAAAAAAAAAAAAAAAAAAAAAAAAAAAAA